>BMAV01025648.1:0-22797 GCA_019973955.1 Trichonephila inaurata madagascariensis | reverse complement strand
TTATTATTAGAATGATGTAAAAAGAACTGCAAACATAGGATGTCCTGCTTTTCAATAGCTCTTAATGGGCGATGGGAATATACTGCCCACCCAAAAATGGTTTTAAAAATCAAATTCCTTTTTAGGAATAAGTTAAGGGGATGTCAGATTTCGGTCCAAACTGCACGATTTTGATTTTTTATACTAATACTATTTCTTATATTTTATAGAATAATTATGTCAAAAACTTCTGTTACTTTGGTTAATAATTACTGAATTATTTTTTTATTTTAATCAAATAAATGTTTAAAATGCACTTTTCTTAGCTCGCAAATTTTCACTTTTCATTATTACTTAAAATGCTCCTTGCGTTTCAAATTATATCATGTCTCTAAAATTTTCAACCCTTATAAAACAGGATATAATTCTCAAATTGGTGCATTAGTTTTCTAAAAAATTTAACTGTTCACATTTTGTACTGTTTTGAATACCTTGAATGTGTGATAATTTGCGAAATATTTCATATAGTATAGAAAATTTATCTTTTTTTCATCAAATTTTATTCGGAATTTGAAACCCATGCACAGATATATTTTATTGTAGTTCATAAATATATAAAACAAAAATTATGTACATATCTTAAAAACCAATGCGCAAGGAGCATTTTTAAAAATAGTTTTAAAAAATTTAATTTTTTAAAAAAAATCTTTTATAATAATTTTTAAAAAAAATATATATATATTTAAATTGTGAAATATAATAATCTTTTGCTGCATTTTGATTCCATTTTCAGCTAATTAAACTAACAATTTAAAAAATTAGTTTTAATGGTCCACCTTCCCCTTAAGCGAACTTTTTGGTACTTACGTTCTATCGCAAAAATGCCAACGTTCTAGATAACTCGCGATGTTGACACCCCGATTTTGCATGTGTCCAAGGCTGTCTGGATTCTTCTTTCAAGGTGGCTTTGGTCGTACGCGCTGAATTTGCAAACCACGTGCTTCGTTTCATATATTGTCGCTAATGCAGTTTCGCGATAGTACATAAGTACTAACTACTATTTTCTTTTTTTAAAAAAAATCTATCTCAATCCTAAAAATAGTGCAACATAGCATTACTAGGGAAAAAATGGCTCTATAAAGGGTTGATACTTAATACATAAATATGTTAATTCTATATTCATAAATGTGTCGTGTTAAACGTATAAATATTATAGTATTAAATTTATGAGAAAAGGGTTGTGTACTTGTAATTATAAATACACATATCTAAAAACTAACCACTATACCGGAAGGGCGACAGTGGAAATAAATTGTAAAATATTAATTATAATAAGTATGTGTTGAATTTTTTCATCGACTTTAATTAAGAAATTATGTTTTCCATAGATAAAATTAAATTTAGCTTATTCCATTCGATTTGATTTTATAACTTTACTAGCTAGTATTCCCGTTCTTCGCACGGGTGAACTGAAAAATTAAATAATACAGATTGAAGGATAAAGAAGTCTTTAATGAGTTAAATTTACGTGAATTGCAAATTAAACAAACAAACAAAAAAAGAAAAAAAAAGGCTTTTGCGTATCTCATCTGAACAACAACAACAACAACAAAAAAAACCACACATTTGTTAAATTTTAAGTCTGTCGATCTAACAGCTGATAAGAAGGATTTTTTAAAATTTATAGCGCTCCGTAACTCTCTTGTGGGTTGATTTTTGAAAACACCTTCCTAAGCTGATCTCTGCTCATCAAAAGTAACACATTGTTACACATTTTGTGTAATGAATGCTTAAAATATTGTAAATAATTTATATCTGGCTGCATAATACGTTATTATTACTTTCTGTTGTATTTATTTCATGTTAAAGTTGCAATATTCGCCAGCAACGCCATTCCTTACATTATAATGGTGATTCAATGGAAACATAGCGAAATGTTGGTGATTAGAGCCAAGTTGGTATTATTTTTGGAGAACAAGTTGGCAGCTTGGTGATTGATTGAACGGTGCAGAAGTTGATATGCTGTAGCGACACCTGGTGGGGAGCTGCAACAAAGAGGATAGCACACAAGAACCTTCTCTTTAAAAAAATACATATACATGCCAATTTTCATAGTGATCGGTTGATCGGCGTTGGAGTGCAGCAATTTCATATGTACAAACATCCATTTTTATATGTATAGATTTCTATATGTATCTGTTACCGGCAAAGTATGAAATGCCGGCATTCTATAAAATGCCTAGGCATTCTATAGAATGTCTGACGTTTTTAGGAAAAGTATGAAATAGGAGAATTATTACATACTTTGCCTAGGCATTGTATAGAATGCCTAGGCATTCTATAGAATGCCAAATGCTATTTAGGCAAAGTATGAAAAAAGATCCTAATAAGGCTATTTTATAAATGATGTGCATTTCTAAGAAATACAAATGTTATACTTGAAAAATAATAAGAGTGCCATTAAAAAAATGTATTCAAAATACGTATAAAGAAAAATGAAAGTTGTACTGAACAAGATTATTGTCTTTCTTATTAAGGGGACTTGGCATACTTTGAACAGTTGTTTTTTATTTATGTATTTAAAAATTTTATTTTAGCATTACATATAACGTTTTTATTCAAGAAAATAATACGAAATGAAATTTTGTATAAATTATTCACACAATTTAGAAAAATTGAAAGTTTTAAAAAATATGGAACAATTTAAAATAATACTCCTTTTGTATTTACTAATTATTTGACCTGAAATATTTTGTAACTTTCCTAAGAATGTCTTAAACAAATTTAATTGTCTTAAACAATTGTGTTATAAACTTTTAAAATTTATTTAAATCCACAATATCTTGGCTCCTGTTTGAGTCTCGGACTTGAGATTTGAACCGACTGTTCCACTCGTCGAGACCCATCCAGTCATATACTTGACTCCCATTGTGTAGGCATGGGGAGGGCTTAAGCACTAAAATATCATGTTCCCATGTTAATCCTATGGGGTCTGAAAAAATTTCACCCGCCCTAAGGAATTGAGCTTGGGACTTGATTTTTGGAGGTACGCCATATTTTCGTGTATGCGTGAGCCTTACGTGGAATTGGCCCCCTCCGGTGCTCCCCTACAGGGCTTCCCCATTAATAACTCGAATCCTATGCTACCTTGGTCGACCGCACCGGCTGGATTTGATTGTTCTCCTATGAGCTCTTCAAATATGTAATTTTATCCCAATAGCCCCATTCTCCCCCCATTTTAAATTTTTTAAAATTCCCCATAGCTCCGAGTATTTTTGACCTGTATGGTTCGGAAGTACAAGGACTGTACCTCCCAGGTGTCTCCCCGGACAGCATTTTGCCAATGCAAATCCTGTCTAGCTCATTTCATCATTTCAGGGTGTAATAAAAATCACTTACTATCATTATGGAAACGACATTGAAGAGACGTTATTTTAAAATATTAGCAATATGCTGTCCAGGGAGGGGAGACACTGGGAGGTCAAGTCCTTGTACTTCCGAACTATACAGGTCAAAAATACACGGAGCTATGGATAATTTAAAAATTTTTAGAATTGTTTAAAAACGTGAAAGGGGTGGGTGGGAAGGAATGGGGCTATTGGGGTAAAATTACGTATTTGAAGAGCTCATAGGGAAAACAATCGAATCCAGCCGAATGATTGATTGATTGATTATTAACGTCGCACTGTTTAGCTACACGAGGGCTTTTGGCGACGGACCACGTAATTTTGAACCATGGTCAAGTGACGTAAACGACAACTCTGTGTGTGAGCTGGCACCCCCCTCTCCTAACTACCACACCACACCAACGGGAGGACGTTTCAGCTCTCGACAGATTTAACGTGCATCACTGCCCTACACGGCGGGTCTTTAGTGGTACTGGGCTCGAACTCGCGACAAGGCAAGCCACGGTCCGATACCTATACCACTCGGCTACCGCGGCCATCGAATCCAGTCGGTGCGGTCGACCAAGGTAGAATAGGATTCGAGTTATTAATGGGGAAGCCCTGTAGGGGGCACCGAGGGGCCAATTCCACAAGGCTCGCCGCATACACGAAAATATGGGTACCTCCAAACATCAAGCCCAAGCTCAATTCCTTAGGTGAGGGGACCAGACCTGTGGTTAACATGGCAACATGATATTTTAGTGCTTAAGCCCCCATGCCTACAATAGGTCAAGTATAGACTGGATGGTCTCGACGAGGGGAACAGTCGGTTCAAATCTCAAGTCCGAGACCAAACAGGAGCCAAGATATTGTGGATTTAAATAAATTTTAAAAGTTTAAAACAGTTAAAAACTATGTATTGAATAGCCCTATGAGCATGAAATTATAATAACTGGAAGAGCAGTTAGAGAGCAATCGAATGAGACAGGTTCGAATTGACTGTGAGGCTCGGGTGACGAGATATTGGCCAAAAAGCTGTAGAGCGGGTGGGAATGCACAGGGGAATGTGTCCCAGCAGTTTTTAACCATAACAAAAGTTATTACGATCCCCCAAATATCAGTCCCTTAGCACCAAAAAAGTGGCACAATTTTTTCATTTCATCCTTTCACTAAAACAGTTTGGGGATTTAACTAATTCACTTACTTACAATAGGGAAAAGACAAAGAGAATTTATTTCAACATCTTTCGTGAATTCATCATCTCCTATAAAGATTTGACGAAAGCCCTAATTTTTCATCGTTTCCCTGCGACATATAGGAGGAGACCTTCAGGGGTGAAATAATGAGATTCTTTCTCCCCTGTCAATCAAAGGGTCGCACGTATACACAAGTCATCCCCTCGCTCTCCTCCCCCACCAACGACTCAGCTAATTCCTGTATTTCATACTTTGCCAGTTTCTCATTTGGCATTCTATAGAATGCCTAGGCAATGTATGAAATAAAAATCATTTCATTCATTGCCGGCTAGTTTTAGGCATTCTATAGAATGCCGGATTTCATACTTTGCCGGTAACATATCCAATATTTAAAATTCATATTAATTTTTAAATAAAAATTCCAGCATCAGCTCAGAACAGGAGGGAGGGAGGGGAGGAAGGAAGATTCATTATTACCGAGTGTTATATATGTTTTACTTAAAACGTACATAAATCCGCTAATAGTTAAGTTTTGAAGTTTATTTTTTTTTAAAAAAAAAACTTATATAGTACTTAGTTCTACAAACACATTTATATTAAGGGTAAATTTTTTCAGGAACTATGTTTTTCATTGCGTTGTAATAATGTCTCCGGTAGCCAAATAGCTGGTCCCGGTATTTTAGTGTTGGTCACGGAGTAGAGGCTGGCTTGTCATGAGTTGGAACCAGTATCGCTGAAAACTTTCCGTGTAGAGGGGGCCCATATACAAAAAGTCTGTCATGGCTCAAACATCCTCCCAGTGGTGTGATCTGAAAGTCAGGAGAGGAGGTGCCAGAACTAAGGTGCCATCCTCGTCACTTGACCGAGGTTCAAAATTTCGTCAGCAATAGCCATCATGCAGCTTCATAGTGTGACGTTAATACTATCACTCACTCTCAGCCAAATTGTGAAGAGGCTGTAGCAATCTTGTGGTCATACGCATGAGTTTGTGGTCGGTGTGTCAAGAGTTCGAGCCCTAGTACCTCCAACTCTTGAGTAGAGGGCTTGAAACATGTGAAATTAGGAGTGGTTGAATGTCCTCACGTTGGTGTGGTATTTTGGAGTGGAAAACAGCTCAGGAGTTGTCTTCATAACTTAACTGCGCGCGCGATTCCCAATTACGAGGTCCGTCACTACCACCCCGTGTTGCTTTATAGTACGATGTTAATAATAGACCCTCAACCATTTCGTCTAAATCTGAAAATTAAGAAGTAAGACATTGTTTTCGAGTTAAAATTAATGTTTATTTTTTATGTATGGTTCTAATGTTTTCAACTTTTTTGGCTGTTATGAAGAGTGAGCCAAAAGTCTTGCCCCGATCATAAAAATTCGTTATAACAAAATAACAAGTTAATGTAAGAATAAGAAAGTAACTTTTGTTTCACTGGACAGGTCAGTTTTAGTTTTTTTTAGTGTGTGTGTGTAATATATGACGGGAGTGCTCCTTAAAGAGAGACGCAGGCTATTATTTCTAAGGAAGGCACCATTTTCCGGCATAATGGCATCGATTCAAGAGAAAACCCAATGTGTTCTTTGATTTCAAGAAACGAATTTGTCCAATAATATTTGGCTAAATTTCGACATTGTTATAAACGCAACCCTCCTGATGCAAACTCAATAAAGGGATTTATGAAATATTTAAAGAAACAGGCAGCATAACAGAAGACACATTAAAGAACACTTGGCGGAAACTGGAATACCACACACATATGTATATATATATATATATAGAGAGAGAGAGAGAGAGTATATACATGAGCTACTAAGGGGGTATATGTAGTAATTTACTGAGGTCTGATACCATAAAAAATTCATAACAGTACTTACAATATATTCAAACATATATCCAATTATAATAGTTTGTGCAAAATAAATATTTATAATCAGGGCCAGACCTTTGATTCACTCTATGTAAAGCATATTCTGTATTTAAAATGTTGCAGTAGCGAACTCTCTATGTTTAATAAACAAATATTTTTCAGGATACCTTCAGATGGTCTCTTTGTAGAATCGAGTGGAAGAAGTAATCACCGGTTCTATCTGGTTCTCTTGACTTATTACGCTCTGTGCAATTTTATTATGATAAGAATAATAAGTCTCTGACAGCTCTTCAGATGTTGTGGCGATCTGTTGCTGATGCTTTCGTCACCAGCAATGAAATGATCAATTCTTTGTGGAAGTTCAGCTCAAATCCAAACTTTATGGATGGAGAACCAGTGATGATTTGCAATATGGTGAATCGGATTTGTCCAAGGACTGTCTCGAGACCAAGAATGTTGCAGCATCTGTGTCGTTGTTCCATACGGCAGAGGTTGGCAGAAAATTATCGATTACCAGATGGTATCCAGAAGCTAGGCCTACCTACCCTTATGGAAAATTACATCGATTTAGAGCATGACTGAGAGTAAATTTGGGACTATGTGAACTAATACGTGAGGAAGAGTTCCACTAAAAGACTTTGAAGTTTAATGAAATTGAATTTTAAAATATTTGTATGAAATATGTTATAGTATTTAAATGCATGGTATGTTTGAAAGTTTTAAACACTCACAAGAAAAAATATTTTAATTAATTATTTATTTTTGATTTAAAATCTGTTTTCATAAAAACTATTTATTGTTATCATAATAATTTTATATGCTAAGACATCATAAGAAGTTGGAATCGATTAAAATATATATAAATGTATTTGGCAAGTCAATTTAATTTATTATAAAACCCGCCATAAAAGCTAAGAAAATATCATGTTTCTAAAGTTGTGGGATATTAATTTAGTAAATGAAGCTAGATTGCAATTTTTTAAAAAAAATTTTCACATTTTTAAGTTTAAATATTAAAGAGATTATGTACATATTAATAATTTTAAACATATTTATCTATTTTTAAAAACATATTTAGTCATGAAACTATATAATATATATTTCTTGCCCATGCAAAAATTTTTAATGTCATTTGTATGTAAATTCTAATAGCTATTTCGTATATGCCAAAAAAAATATGAAAATGTATGCATTTGTAACAATTGCAATGTGTTCTTAAATAAATTTTTTTCGTTGAAAAAATTTGAAATTTTTGATACTATTAATTCAAAATTATGCTTGACCGGATAAAAATCCTAGAGGAGAGGCCATTTGACCCTTGGGCGTAGTTCACTCATGATTGAGCTGTGGAATGAGTTTTAGGATGTAAAGAGTTTCATTTTAAAATTTATAAGACTTTTGCAACCTCTTTTGACAGTTGACTTTATGAATGGAATTCCTCACATATTTATAAAGTATGTCATTCTTTTCTTCATTTATTCTAAAATATTTTTTTAAATATATTGTACGTATATTTACAAATTTTCTTATTATGAATTGTTCTTGTGATTTTAATAAAATAATCACGAGAAAAACCTTTGTTTTACTCATTATACAGCTTTCTTTAAGAAGGTGAACTTCAATATTTAGTTTTGAATTTAATTTTTTCTCTTATGAAAAGTCATTGTGATAAATACAGACTATATAGTATGTATGTATAACAAAAGATTTGCTCTTAACAAATGTATTTATTCAGTCATATTATAAAATCATCTCACTAATACACATAAACTTTAATGTTTCTAAAAATTCTTATATTTAGGTCAATTACAAAAATTCCATTTTTAGTAATGTAACTCGTAATAGCAAACGATTACATATCGATTAATAAAATAACTAATTAAATACATCATTTGAATACAAATTATTAAATTAAAGCAGACGACAAAAATATGAAAGAGAGAATAATTTTCAACCTAATTATATGCTCAATCTGATTGAATAACTGTTAGTTATTTAAATGAAAGATGTGAGTACAATTTAATAAAAAAATTTAATATATCACATTCATTATTTGAATTTGAATTTGGTCAAAAGCACTCTACTTCATCTTGTCCCAAGCACTCTGCCATCGTCAGTTTAAAGAATTTTTAAGCGAAATGGAGACTCAGTATTCCGACCCCGCCTTCTTCACAATAAAGTTTGATGGCTTTCCAAAGGTAAGGCGTTGAAACGTTTTGCTTTGTGCTTGAATGAAATAAATACATTCCTCAATGAAAAAGGCATTAATCACCCTGAATTAGAGACCGACAAATGGTTGCAAAAATTTCGCTTTATGGTGGATATCACAGCAAAATTAAGTGAGCTGAATCTAAAACTGCAAGGAAAGGGAAACCCAGGCTATGTTTTGGTAGAAGAATTGGTTTGTTTCGAAGAAAAATTAATTCTTTTTGCAGAAGATATTCAGAGCGGTAAATTACTTCATTTTCAATTTCTAAAGCAATATCGCGATAAAACCAGTACATGAATTACTTCAGCACTGTTATAAAAAAAATTAAAGATTAATTTGCAAACAGATTTGAGCAATTCAAAACCAACAAAACCCCTCTAGCATTCATAATAAATCCTCTCAACATAAATAGTAGCGAAATCCACGTTGAGCCATTTGGAAATCGATACTGGATCTCTAGAAATGTCATATATCGATTAAAAAATAAAGCTTTGTGGAGCGGAAATGTTACAGAGTTGAAAAGCAAGTTGGAAGAGTTGGTGTCCAAGAGATGTATGTGCGTAACGCAACAAAGGTTGACAGCTTTAAAAGAAATGCCGCGAATTGAGGCACTTATATTCGACGCATGGAATAGTCTTCCAGATTGCTACAGTGAGATGAAGAAGTTGATATCTGAAGTGCTGACTATCTTCGGATTGACATATTCGTGCGATCAAGCATTCTCTTGCGTTAATAAAATTAAAAGTAAAGTAAGAAGCGAACTATAACAAGCAACATTTAGAGTCGTGTTTGAAACTTAAGGTATCCGACTACGTTCGGAACCATGATTTTAAAAAGGCGCATAAATAGATAATTTTCATGATATTTAGGGTCACTTAGATAAGAATACATGCATAAAGTTGTTTTAAGGACATTTTGGCAAAAGAAATTATTTAAATACAATATTTCGGCAAAAAATTAACTTAGAATCATCTTTTTTTCCAAATGTTCTCCTTTTGTGAAAAATGCTTCGATTATAATAATATTTTGCCTGTATATAGCTCAGACCTCTGTACAGAGGCTCAACTATAATTTTTGAAAAATTCACATTATTTTCAGAGTTACAACCCATTGAAATAATTATCGGCGTGTTTTTTTCTTAAAATTTATCCCCTCTGTTGTCGTAAAACATGGATAAACCCACTTCTAAGTTATATATTTCAAAAATTCTAGTTGAGCCTCTGTACAGAGATCTGAGCTATATACAGGCAAAATATTATTATAATAGAAGCATTTTTCACATAAGGAGAATATTTTGAAAATGGGTCATGCTATGTTCATTTTTTGTCAAAATATTGTACTTAAATAATTTTTTATTGTAATACTATTCTTAAAACAATTTTATATACATTTTATAATCTAAGTGACACTAAATATCATAAATATTATCCATTTATACGCTTTTGCAAAATCACGGTTCCGAGCGTAGTCGGATATCTTAAAATAACAAGTTATGAGTCAAATTTTTTCAAACTTTCTAAAACCATGCAAGGCCATCGCTCCCATTGAATTTGTTCACTCAATTGTTTGTTATTGAAGTACAAGTTAATGTTGTAAAAGTAAATGTTTAAAATTTTTACTTAAATAATAAGTAATTATCTATTAATGCCATATATATATACAGTCGAACCTGTTTTTGTGTGCGTCTTTTTATGTGATTTCCTTTTTGTGCGATATTTTTTTTATGCGGTGTATGAATTTCAATGGCTTTGGCTCCACTGTAATGTTTTCTATCAATTTACCAGTGGTGTAACGGAGAATGTTAGGACCCTCCCCTGAAAGACAGGTTTTGCGGTTTTGCCTTTAATATTTTATAAATTGAGTAAATAACGCGTATTTAGCGTAAATCAGGCCTTGGGCCTTTAGAGTCCTATCCCCCCCTCCGTGATGCGGAGGTGTACGTTAGGCCACTGAAATGTAGACACTTCATTTGTTATAAAAAAGTCTCCCGACAATGCGCATTCTGTTGCTTTCTCTCAACGCTTCAGCAGCCCGCGCTTGATTGAAACGGAACTTTCAATGACAGTGACATTATCAATAATTTGATAAATTATGAAGACGGACAAGAAGCCAGATTCTTTGAGGGTGGATAAAAATATGCAGGGATACAGCTTTCCAACAAATTAGGAAAGCATTTCCTTAAAATAGATACCAGTTAAGAAAGGAGTGTAAAATTCTAAAAAGGGCTTCAATCATGTATATATATAGCTGGTTATCGTGACATTTACAAGCAACTGACCACCCGACTTTCGACCAAAAACTTATCTCTTACTTTATGTTGCCAAAATGTAAATCAATTGAAATTGTACCTTTAAGTAACGAAAGCGATTTCGAACTTATTCATTACAGGGCTTTTGGGTAACGATGAGTAGCAATGAATTATGTATGTGCATTTTGTGAAAATTTATCCGTGTATACAAGGAGAAACTATATGTTTTTAAAATGTTTCCATGTGTAATATTTATTTATTTATTTTGTTATGGAAGTATTTTTTACATAAATTTCGCAAATAATTGGCATATTTTATAAATGTAACTTTTTTATGCGGTCCCTATCCACCGCATAAAAAAAGTTTCTTGTAATATCTCCACGAATACGTTCATTATATGTAAGAAATTATGAAATTTTTGAATTTTTTTTGTGCGTTTTTTTTATGCGGTCCCTATCTAACGCACAAAAACAGGTTCAACAGTATTATTTAATTTGTTGTGAAAAACACTACTTATATATGAATAAATAGATTAGTTTTTTTTCTATCAAAAAACTTCATTTATGCAAATACTAGTTATTGTTGTCAAGAAAAAATTCTGTGGCTCTTTAAAAACTTTGAAATTTTGTAAATTGTAATTTTTGGCTCTTCCAACTCAAAAGGTTACCGACCTCTGCCCTAACCCAATTATTTACATGTTAAGATAGCCTCGTTTAGCGCTTTTTCGCATCACGCTCTTCTTTGATGGAACGTATCCTACGCGTTAAGCGCGGTCTTACTGTATATGTTACCGGCAAAGTATGAAATACGGCATTCTATAGAATGCCTAGGCATTGTATAGAATGCCTAAAACTAGCCGGCAATGTATGAAATGATTCTTATTTCATACATTGCCTAGGCATTCTATAGAATGCCTACTGAGAAACCGTCAAAGTATGAAATACATCTCCGATTCGTTTCGAATATTGTGTGGCAAGGCACGAGACTTTTAATGCGTGCCTCAGGCTCAGAATTTGTCAATTGCACATTGTGGTTTGTTTGGGAGTGTCAAATTACGCAATTTTACTTTAACTTGAATTTTTTTCTGAATGCCTATATATTGGCACTTGTAATAAGTGGGAAATATTTCTATCGACTTGGAGCTTCTGAAGGAATTTTAAGACAAGTATATGCGAAATCACAATTTACTTTGTACCCTAAGAACTTGCTTAGAATTTAAGATACTCCTGACCATGAAATTCCTCTTCTGTCAGTTGCAATTGCTCATAACAAAGTAGCAAAATAAGAATGGTCTTTGCGTGAAAAATGTGATGAAATATATAATTTAAATATATTATATATATATTTAATTATTATATTATATATTTAAATATATTATTTTGTTTTCCTCAATGAGAAAGACATAAACTTTGTTTGAAACAACTTCCTTTTTCCTTTACGTATTTTGAATAATTTTTTAATGGCACTCTAATTATTTTGTCCGAATAACATTTGTATTTTTTAGAAATTGCGTAATTGATATAATAGCCTTATCATGAACTTAATTCATACTTTGCCTAAACAGCTTTGGCCATTCTATAGAATGCCTAGGCATTCTACACAATGCCTAGGCAAAGTATGAAATAATTCACATATTTTATACTTTGCCTAAAAACGTCCGGCATTCTATACAATGCCTAGGCATTGTATAGAATGCCGGCATTTCATACTTTGCCGGTAACATATATACATTTGACAGAATCACAATAATAAGTGGCAACATAGAAAGCGATTTTTTTTCCTTACAATTTTAGATTTTCCTTTCTATATATGGTGTTAAACTATTTTTTTGTTCATTACTATTTATTCGCTCTCTTTTCTTTTTCTTTTCTAATTTATGAAGCTGACGGTGTGTTGTGTGTGGTCTATAATTTCTCATTCTATCCATCTCTTAGCTTCACTACTGCAAGGAACCTATCCAGTGAGTTTCGAGCAATCCAGTTCTTCAATTAATAGTCCATCTAATAATTCCATGTGACTCAAGACGACATATGCTTGACCTGCTGCGAACAGTTTTCGTCCTAGATATATTACTGCGTAATCTACCTTGCAGGGGACACTGCGACATACCTATCCTATGATGATTATGTCTTTCCGGATCCGCGTAAGCTAGAGGTGTGGGATTATCAAAATGATGAGACATGTTGGTTCTTAATACAACTTTTTTTTAAGAATAACTTATATTACTTTAATTCTAATTGACAACTTTCTTTAAAGTGAGAGTTAACACCCAATTAAACCTTATATTCAAGTCAGATCACGCAACTAGATCATTTATCTTAATTATAATAAATAAACCGATTCATCTAACTTCCTATACCAAATATTACCTTTTGCAGATCTCCTTCCTTCAGCGATTGAGTGATACCTATAATGTAACTGAATGTGCGAGGTTTCCAACTTCTTTATAATGAACTTCTATTTCTTCCAAAGCTATCGGACAACCAACCTTGATCTGAATGATTCCACACTAAGTTATCTCTAAACTTGCCGCCCCCTTATCATCAAAGCTTCTATCCTTTTTAAAGTATATCTCATTTCATATTTGATCTGTTTATCTTCTTGGTATTGGGTTGGAAAGATTTTGCCATTAATCGTGGCGTCAAAGAACATAGGAGTTATGTTAGCAGAAGGACGCGAGAGACGTCACAACCCTCCAAGAAGAAAACGTGTTTTACTTGGGTTCTCAATCCCTTAATAAATTACGTGTCTAAATCTCTATTTCTGAATTTCTACGCTTTCTGAGTTTTATTTAAATTTTAATCTTAAATCCTCATTTTAACTTTTATAATTTCCAATATTTATCTTGACTTTAATTTTCATTACTCATCTTAGAATTAAATTTAATATTCAATTTAAAGTTAAATTTAAACTCGTGACAATAAATTTTACTCCAATAACTAGGCCAACATTAATAATTACTGTTTAATTCATGCCCACTCTCACTTTTAACATTTATACTTAAAGAAAACTATACACTTAAATTTTCAAAAAAAAAATTTTCTGGGTGCGCAGACCCAAACTTTGCATCTTTTCATCACTGCCTATGGAGCTGGATTTTCCGCTCCATTTCTTTTGAAGTTATAATTTTCGGGTCTGTCTCCTGAAATAAAAAACTTTCTGAGTAAATCGTTTCAATCTATGTTTACATAATATCAATTAATTTCACAATTTTTATTCATTATATATTATTTGTATATCACAATTTTCATCCATCCCCACATCGGGTTTCCCAAAACTCCCAATAGCCACGCGGGCCCCGTTATTATTGTTGGGTGCCCCTGACTACGCCGCGTTTCCTAAACCCGATCCTCATAATACGTAACAATACAAAACATATATATATACAATATTATAAAATTACAAACATTTTTCAATAAACTATTATAACAAATAACCAAAGGAATTTTCGCATCTCACGAAGTCATACATCGAAGCAAACAAATGTGTAATTACAATTGTTTTCTCAGAAAAATTTTAACAAGTCAAAAGTTCCAAAAATAAATAAACACTCATTGTAGTGTTTGACTTTTGCTTGGCTTATAACTTTAAGCACCGCCCGAGACTTCTTTCTTTGCAAATTCTTCCGACCACTTGTTGGAAGATCATAAAAATGAAACAATACAACCTGATTTTTATATGTGTTCCCCCCACCATTACGTCCAACGATGAGGTGCTACCACTTTTCTTCCTCGGTTGCACGGGAATTTCTTTTTTTTTGGCTTGTTGTGGGGCTTGTAATCTCCTTTGTCGTCCCTTTCTTGATTTCCTGTTGTCCCCTTTTGGCTGGTCGGGGTTCTTGTTCTTTCCTCTCGGCGTGGCCTTAGGTTGTAGTTGGTTTCATCTGGAACTTCAGTTGATTCTCTTTCTGTTTTTTTTTCTATTTCTAGAAATAGTACTGATGAAAAATGTTCTTTTATTATTGTGTCCCTTTCTCTGCCACTTTCTTTGTGGTCCACTTGCCCCTGATACTGCGGGATCTCTTAATACCCCTATTATACCTTGTCCTTTTGCTTTTACTTTCACCCCAAAAATGAACTAGGAAGCGATCTGACCAGTGATTTGGGGTTAGGGGTCCTATCTGTTTTTTTATATTGATTTGATTGGCTACCAATCCCTTTTGCCTCTAACTTACGTTTCACCGCAGATTTTTCTTTCCCCATATTGTGACTCATTTAATCCTTGATGTACTTTTTCCGAAGTACGAGTTTCCTGACTTGATCTATACTATTTGGGATACCTTTTCTATCCGACCTCGTCACATTTCCTATGACGATATATTTTATTTGATCTACGTTAACCGTTAATCTTTTCCTGATTTCCATATTACGATATTATTTTTATTTTTTACTTCTAATAATCTATAAGGTCCTTCAAATTTTTGTTTAAATTTAGCACATACTTTGTTGGCTGCTGAACTTAAAGGGTGTGTTTCTAATAAGACCCAATCATTTACCTTTTTTTTTATGTCTTTTCTACGTCTATTATAATATCTTTCCCCCCTTTTCCTGTTTAATTTTCGTACTTAGTCTAGCTTCCTTAAAGCTTTTTCAATATTTTTGTATTTTGAATTTTGAACTTTCCGAGATCATAACTAGTTTTGAAATGGTGTAATCAATTTTCGACCCAAAATAATTTCAGCAGGTGATTTTCCCGTTGTTTCATTCACCGCCTACGAATAGCGTAAGCAAACTCACGTAAGAATTGATCCCAAGTATCATGTTGATCATTAACATAATTTGCAATCTTTTTGCACTATATCTCGATTAACTCTTTTCAGTCCGATTTGCTTGTGGTGATATGCAACAAAATCTTCACATGCCTTATGCCTAATCTTTCACTTAAGTGTCAAAATTTCGGGTATAAATTGGGGACCATTATCACTTATTAATTTTATTGGGCCCATAACGCGATATAAAGTTATCAAAAAATGTCCGCTATTATACGAGATGAGGCCTTTTAAGAGGTATAATTTCAGCCCATTTGCTGAAATGATCGGTTATTACTAAAATATAGCGGTTACGTCTTATTCTCGATATAGGATACGGCCTAACAAATCTAACGTCACTATCTCATTCGGGTAATTCGATATAATTGGATTTAATCGACCAGCTGGTAACGCGTTTTTATAGTTATTTAAATTGGCACATATGGCATGTAGAGACATATTGATCAATGAATTTTCTCATGTACGGGAAATAACAAACGTCCCGAATTTTATGATACGTTTTAAATCTGCCTAAGTGTCCAGCAATTGGCTTGTCATGAAATTCTCTCATTATTTCATTCCTTAAAGATTTTGGGAAAGTATACACGCATTTCACCTAATGACGTTGGTGTTTCGCATAAAATAACAATCCTTCAATTAAACGGAAATCGGGACCAACCTCACATATCGTTGCATTAACCGAGTTATCTTCCGGGTTTTCTAAATATCTATAGATATGACCTAATTCTGGGTCATTTTTTTTGTTCTGTTATTAATTGTTCCCCGCGAAGTAAGTACTAAATCCTTGATTATGGACAATTAAATTTTTTTTCCCACTATACTTTCCACGGATTCCTTGAAAGAATGTCAGCCACTGCATTTTGAGTTCCCGGTCTATGTTCCCATTCTTTTATTGAATTTCGCTAACTTGAGTGCCCATCTAATCATCCTACTCGACAAATTTTTGCCATGTGTTAGGCGTGTTAAGGCCACGTGATCTGTTATTACTTTAATGGGCAATATTCCTAAATACGTTCTGAATTTGTTCAACGCCCATACTACTGCTAGACATTCTCTTTCGGTTACTGTATAATTCCTCTCTGCGTTGTTCAGTGTACGTGACGCAAATACTACAGGTCTGTTTTGTTGATTAAGTACTGCTCCCAAAAACCCATCGAACTGGCATCTGTAAATAACTCGAATGGCTCCTGAAAGTTTGGTAATTTTAAAACTGGCGCTTTTGTTACCGCCTCTTTGACCTCTTCGAATGCCTTTTGTGCTTCATTAGACCAGACAAATTTTTTAAATTTTCGTTTAAGATTATAAAGTGGCTCACAAAGATCCGCATAATTTTTAATAAATTTCGCGTACCATTGGGACATACCTAAAAACTTGGACACCTCTTTTGAGTTACGGGGCGGTTTCATCTCTTGTATAGCTCTAACCTTTGTCTCATCCGTTTTAATTCCTTCTTTACTAATAATTAATCCTAAATATTTCAATTCATCGCACCCAAATTTACACTTTTCCTTATTTAATGTCAATCCTGCATCCTTTAACAACGAAAAAACTTCCCTCAAATGTTCAACATGGTGAGTGAATGATGGAGATGAGATAATCACATCATCCATATACACATTCACAAATTTCCCTATCACCGGTTTTAGGATTATGTCAATTGCCTTTTGAAAATTGGGAGCTGCTCCTGATAAACCGAATGGCATCCGCTTGAAAGCACAAGTGCCACTTTTTACTACAAATGCGGTCTTAACAATATCACTGGGGTTTACTGCCATTTGAAAGTACCCACTTCTTAGATCAAGAGATGACATTATTGTTGTATATGGGATGTTCGTTAATAAATCATCTATTTAAAGGTAAAGGGTATCGCGGATACTTTGTGATCGAATTTAATTTTTTATAGTCTACTGCAAATCTATATGCTTCCGGATTATCCGGTGGTAACCCATTATTTTTCTTTACACACAACAGGTGACGCGTATGGGGATTGAATTGGAACAACCCTTTCCTCTTGTAACATTTTTGTATGTGAAAATCTATTATTGCTTGCTTAGTCCGGTCATACCTATATGGCCTTGAAGCTACTGGTGGGTTATCTCCCGTGTCAATTTCATGGTATAAAACATGGTAAGACCTGGTTTGTCGAAAATAACCCTTTTAAAACTACTAAACAAATTTTTTTAGTTTGTTTTTCTTTCCTCACCCAATTTTGTCTTAGAAGGAGGCAACTAAGGGAAAATTATTTGGGGTGAGACGGTGTTGAGCCAGGGGGCCCCTCAATGAATTCCGCCGAATGGGCCCGTCATTCGGAGAAATAGCCTTCGAAATTCATGCCAGCTTTTAACAAAAATTTTAATTTTCCCCCAACGAGTTCGTAGCGATTGGTAAATCGTCTGCTTTCTATGCTGGAGGGTTGGTTCGATTCCCCGCGATCAATTTTTTCTTCAATTCATTTAATTGTTTTTTTAAAAAAAAAATTTAAATTTTTTTATGAAAAGGGTTTTTTAAATATTAAATGATATTTTTGTAATTATTTTGAATTTCACAAAATAAAAAATTTAAAATATTAATTAAAATTTTTACTAGTAAAATAATTAAAAAAAATTTTTATTAATTAAAAATATTTAAAATTATAATTAATTAAAAATTAAAAAAATTTTTAAAAAAAAAATATTAAAAATAGTTATTAAATAAAAAAAAATTTAAAAAAAAATTTTTACTAAAAATTAAAATTAAAAAAAAAATTTATAAATTAATTATTATTTTTTAAAAATTTAAATTTAAATTTTCTTACTTATACAAATTAATTAATTAATATTTATTATAATTAATCAATTATTATTTATTAAAATTAATTAATTATTATTAAGCATTAGTTTTAAAAGAAATATTAATTTAAAATTTAAAAATTTAAATTAATTTAAAATTAAAAATTATTAATTTATACAAAAAATTATTAATTTATAATTAAAATCATTAATTTAAAATTAAAATTATTAATTTAAAATTTAAAAAATTAAATTAATTTATTATTAAAATTATTGTTTATTATTAAAATTATGATTTATTCCCAAAAATTATTTTTAAATTTTTTGTCATATAAATTATTTAAATAAATTTTTTAAAAAATTATTTAAATAAATTTTTGAAATTAAATAAATTTTTTTTAAAAAGGACTTAAAATATTTTATAAAATTGTAAAAAAAATTTAATAACATATATAAAAGACATATTTTTATTATATTTAATTGGAAAAAAAATTTTAATTTAATAATAATATATTTTATAACCGATTTTATATTATATAGATATAATATATTTTATTTATAGTATATTGTATTTCACATTTAAAAAATATTTGCAACTAATTTTTTTAAAATATCATTTAATATTGATTATATATTTTATTATAAAAAATTATTTATTAATATAAAATATATTTACAAAAAATTTTAAATTTTAATTTTTATATAATCAAAAAAAATTTTTTTTTTTTATAAAGGGACAAAAAATTTCAAAAATATCATTTAATATTTAATAAACCTTTCATAAATAAATTTAATTAAAAAAAAAATTAAATGAATTTTAAAAAAAAATTTATCGCGTGGAATCGAACCCTAACCTCCAGCATAGAAAACAGACGATTTTTCCAATCAAGCTACGAACTCGTTGGGGGAAAATTAAGATTTAATTGTATAAAAAATAAGAATTTCGAAGGCTGATTTCTCCGAATTGACTGGCCATTCGAAGGAATTACATTGAGGGAAAAACCCTAAAAAAAGTACTACTATTACACCAAGCCCCCATCCCAAATGAATTTCCCCTTTGTCGTGCCCCCTCCTTTTTAGGGTAAATCTATCTCAACTTTTTCCCCCTTTTAAATTTGGGTTTAACCAACCTTTTTTTATTTGAGAATCTGAATTTTCAACGATTTTTGATCAAAAAACTAATAATCATCTTTGGGCCCAATTTTTAAAATCAATACCGGGGAATAAGGGGGATTCTTTAAACCGTCAACAAGAAATGACCAATTTCTTTTGAATTGTCTGATGCGAATATTCAATTTTACGATCCCCAGTTTGGCATTTCGCACCCTGTGCTGTTATTACCCGCCCCGCGATTTTTTAATTTGCTTATAAAAAAAAAATTTTCTATATACTTCTTCCGATTAAAAAGATTTATCTGCCCTGTGTCCCATAGGCTTCAAAAAAAGTGTTATTTAATAAAAAAAAGAACGTGGGAAGTTCTACGGGTGATATACATATCGGAGAAAAGCCAAATTGTCCTCTTGTCGACACCTCCCTTGAGGTTGATCTTTAACCTTACAATATTTAATCGTCCCTTTGCATCCTATCGCCTCGACTGAAATTTTCACTGAACCCTATTTCTGGTCCCCTATTAAAATTTAAATTTTCCTCATTTCGAATGAAGAACCTCCTGTTGTTGAATCTCTGATCATTATTCTGAAATCTATTCCTCTCGAACCCTATTACTTTGACGGCTATTCTCTAAAAAATTATTTCTACTGTTATTTGGTCTACGTCCTACTTCAGAATTCCTCCAGTTTCTACATTAGCATCAAAATTAGGCATCCTATGCGCATTTTGACCTCGTCTTTTTATATTATCATTCTGTGAACCCTTTTTAATTTGCAAGAATATCTCTTCGAATTTAGCCAAGACTTTAAAAAAGTTGTACCGTGTTTTGTGGATTGCGCACTTCCACATAATCTTGATTTGTGGTTCGAGTCGAACTAAAATATGATCCACCAACTCTGCTTGGGACATTCCTAATTCTAAACTTCTCTTTTTAAAAAATTATAAACGAAATCAGTAGGTTCCTGATTTCTTCCTGCTGGGACGCGTAAAATTCCCTTGTAATTTTTCTTTTTTTTGGGACTGCGGAAAAGCTTTCTAATTCAGCCTTGAGCTGCGCGAAACCGTGGCTGTATTTTGCACTAACACCGATCCAAATATCGAGTACCAATCTTGAGCCCTTCCCCTGAGATGATTTTTTAAGTAGACATGACAGAATTTGGGGGATTTCAAGTAACTGTATGTTATTCTTATTGTTTCGATAAACTCTGCAATGTTCTCTGACCCTGAAAAATACATTTCAGGTAGTACGGTACCTCCACCTACATTACCTAACCCAGAATTATACACGTTCGGGCGCCATTGCGACATAGCCATCCTATGATGATTATGTCTTTCCGATCCGCGTAAGCTAGAGGTGTGGGATTATCAAAATGATGAGACATGTTGTTCTTAATACAACTTTTATTAAGAATAACTTTTATTACTTAATTCTAATTGACAACTTTCTTTTAAAGTGAGAGTTAACACCCAATTAAACCTTATATTCAAGTCAGATCACGCAACTAGATCATTTATCTTAATTATAATAAATAAACCGATTCATCTAACTTCCTATACCAAATATTACCTTTTTCAGACTTCCTTCCTTCAGCGATTGAGTGATATCTATAATGTAACTGAATGTGCGAGGTTTCCAACTTCTTTATAATGAACTTCTATTTCTTCCAAAGCTATCGGACAACTAACTCTTGATCTGAATGATTCCACACTAAGTTATCTCTAAACTTGCCGCTCCTTATCATCAAAGCTTCTATCCTTTTAAAGTATATCTCATTTACATATTTGATCTGTTTATCTTCTTGGTATTGGGTTGGAAAGGTTTTGCCATTAATCGTGGCCGTCAAAGAACATAGGAGTTATGTTAGCAGAAGGACGCGAGAGACGTCACAACACAACGAGCGATTTTCCTTTCTATATATGGTGGACTATTATTTTTGTTTGTTACTACTTATTTATTAATTAAATTAATGAATTAATGTTTGAAAAAACTGTATTAACATCAAGTGTCATCCACTACAAAATTTAAAAAAATGTATTTGAACTTGAGTGGATGAATAAAAAGTATTTTACTAACGATTGAAAATTTGAAAAATATATATATATATATATATATATATATATATATATATATATATATATATATATATATATATATATATAGGAGAGTGGGAACTAATAGTAGGAATTGAAAAATGCATGAAAATACATAGTAGTATTGCCGGGACCATTGTATTATTTCGTGTTAACCGATATTTCATCTTCAACATTTTCGCGTTAAACTTATTTCAATGTACTATCCGACAGCAACCGATAGCAATCCGATCGTCATTTCAACATAGTGTGAAAATACGAGGTCGGGCTGGTGTCCTCGTAACTTGATCGTGATTCTAAATTACGAGATTCATGATTCACCAAGAGTTCTAGTGTTGTTTCAAAGTGCGAGGTCAGTAAAAGTTAGTCAAATGAGATCCAGCATTGTTGATACTAGTGTCATATTAATAAAATTAAACCAAACACCAATCACACAACTTTAAACTTTGACTGAAAACTTTATAAGGAAAAAAAGGTCTGATTGATCCACCAGATAAATGAAATATAAATTTCAAAATATATTTAAATCTAAAACACGTGCATTTTTTATTGATAACGTGATTGAACATTATTTTTTCCTTTTTTAAAGAACATTTTTAAGTTATCTGTGAATTTATTCTTAATCTAAACAGTTTGTATTGTTTTAAGGTGATAGCGAGTTTCGTTTTCGATTAGCTATAACTATCAACAGCCAGTAAACACATAAGAACAATGCTTCTCAAATTTTCAATGCTTACGACTCAACATTCAATCATAATTTTCATCACCCCTCTAAACAATTACAAAGTACTAAATTCAATAATACTATACTTTGACGCCAAAGCTGCAATACAACTTTAACCACTTGAATGCCTCCAGTGCAGAAAACGTCTTGCTCAGCCAAAGCGTTAATTGCCCCGGACGTATATATACGTCTTTCCGAAGTACTATCTTTTCTGTGCACAGCTATCCATAAAATTATTCCGATGGTCTTGGAATGTAATAAAAGGACCTTGACACAGGGTTTGAAAAGGATTTACTTATTTCAGAGGATTTGCTTATTTATTCCTTTTCTCCCCACCCCACCAAACCTCATCACATACCATGCCTACGTGGAAAACGGGTTTTATTGGGGAGCAAACGCGTACCTTTTTAAACGGCAGTTAAGGAATTAGTTATTTCAAAAAAAAATTTAAATAAGGAT
>BMAV01025647.1:0-11140 GCA_019973955.1 Trichonephila inaurata madagascariensis | reverse complement strand
AAAAAAAGGAAAAACACCCTCTGATTTCCAAGCGAAAAGTGTAAGTTCAGATGTGCTTTTAACCAGTGTGAAAATCATACCCCAAAAAAGGGTTTTACAACAATGACGATGTAGGAAATGTAGCGAAAGGGACAAAAAAAAGACCCATACATGGGGCAGGGGGATGTTCCCTTGTGCTAAAAACCTTCTCATTTTTTTCATGGCAAATAATCACCATTAAATTTAATTTTCTTTATAACGGTGAATGGGTCCTTTTGACGTATTCTTCCTACCCCTAAAATTTAAATGTAAACATAAAATTCGGCTAAAAAAATACATTTTCTTAAATAGTATTGTTTAATTGTTAATAAAACATAAAAAAAACCGAGATAAATGCAAAAGAGTAATAAACGGCAAATCAAAGGGTTAAATATGATTGCGGTAGTTCCGTAGGCATAGTCACGAGCTCTCGTGGCCGGAGTATCATGTGTTCAAACCCAGTGCCACAGAAAACTCGCCATGTAGACGGACTGATGCGCATTTAATCTGTTTTGGCTCAAAGTCTTTCCTTTGGCGTTGAAAGGTTGACAACTCAGGCTTCGTCCCCCGTCATTTGAAAAATTACGAGATCCGTCGCCAATAGCTCTCGTGTTGCCTTAGAGTGTGACGTTAATAAACACTCTTTCACTACATTAAATACTTTAGCTAAACGTATATTTGTTATGTATATTATAGAATTTTCAGCGTATAGTATTTCCTCTAGCAATTTAATGTAGCGTCTTTTGAAAAGTTAAGAAATTATATGTTTAGTAATAAGAAAAACTTTACATTAACTCGGCACAAAACTGTTGTTGTTGTTTCTTATCATCGAACGATCTGACATATGTCAGATATGCTTCAGAAGGTTGTTGACCACCAAAAAACTGTACTAAAAAGGGAAAATTGATTTATCCTCCCCTGAAAGTCCGTGCTCCAGTGTGATCTAGTGAAGCTGGATGGTCACAGCATTCCTTACTAGTGGGGTGGAATTTTCTGCCACTATCTAGTAAAGACATTTCGAGTGGTTACTTATTAGTCTAGCCAGATTAGTCTGGGAGCCACGGTTACATTTGATTTCCAGCAGAGAGCCAGGGGATGTTCCTGTGTACCATTGGTGCTGTACCATGGAATTGGTGCTGTATCTGTGTACCATGGAATACGCCGTATTAAAGTTGGTTTACATCTTGCATTAAGTATAGTTCTTGATAAGTGAGAGAAGTGTCGGTATATCCGTTTCAGTCTCTTTACCTTCTTTCCTCCTTGGTCAGTCTATCAGCAAGCTCATTACCTCCAAGCTAACATGTGAGGGTACTCATTGCAGGTGGACATTGTGGGTCTGAGAGAACTTCCTCAGTCTGAGAAGAAATGAAATATTGGTTTCCTCGTTTGCGGAGAGCCAGACACTAAGATGTTGTAGTGCACTGCGGCTTTCTGATAAAATCCATGGTTCCCCAAAATCGCAATCATAAGACCTGATAGCATCAAGCCCTACACTAATTGCAATTAGCTCACTTTTGAAGACAGAGTAACTGTCTAACTAAACTAAATTAAACTGAAATAAATAACCTATTGCACACAATAAAAAAAATACAGAAACGAATAGAGTTAAAAACAAAACGAATAGAAAAATGTATAGTCAGTAATGAATTCAAATGTAATACCAATTATATAAGGTTTTTATTTTTTTGAAATCTTGGCAAACAAAACTAATTCAAGAAATATTTTTATGTGGCTTATCAATATGTACATATTGATGTAAAAAAAAAAATTCATAAAAATAATTTAATATTAAATTTATAACAGCTAGTTAAAATTTTTTTATTCCATGTATAAAAAAATAAACAGATTTATAATTCAAAAATTTCTCAGTTCTATTTATGAAATTGAAAAAATGAAAGCTTGAAAATATAGAAGTGATGTAACAAAAATTAAAAAAAAAAAAAGACATTGTTTTTTTTTCTAAAAAATCAGTTGATTGTTTCATAAAAATCAACTTTAATAATCCGCTGTTACTAAATTATTGAAACTTGTTAAATCTAGCTTAACATTCTCATATAAATAAATTTGAAACTACTGATATAATTACGTATATATAAGTGTATTAGATTGTAAGTATTGTTTATTTCATGATTTTATGGAACATTTAGTTCATTCTATTGTGATTCATTTCGTTATAGTCAGGAACTACATTTTCATTCTCCAATAAACTGTTTACACTGAAATTCGATTTATTTTCAACTTATTTCCATTGAAAAAAACTTCTTAAATCAGCCTAAAAATGTCAGAAGATAGTACAAATATGTAACCCTTTCTTTTATTTTTCACAACACTCCATTGTATGGAAACCCAATTTATATATATCGATGAACAATAGGCACTAGATCAATGATATAATAAAATATCTCTAACGCAATTTATATTATTCACTAAACAATATTTTATGATGTCTCGGGGAGATAAATTTGGGGTAAAAAAAAAAAAATTGTATATGTAGGTTTCAGAATAATAAATTTTACTTTTTCCCCCTTTTTTGAATTTCTCTATTCAAAATTCCTTGCATTATAAATAAATTTAATTTTCGAAAAATTTTAAAAGGAAAGCATGTGCACCGATTGAATGAAATTCTCAAAACAAAGATATATATGTAAAAATACCAAGATGTATACAGAAAAACGTTGTAGAGTAATGAAACTTCGCCAATATATTTGTCTAGGTTGTATTTGTCTAGGTTGTATATTTGTCTACTTGATTAAATTTTCAAAATTACAGGTCTGAGAAGAATCATTTCATATGTGAAATGATGGTATGTTAAGAGGACTTGGTACCCCCAAAATGACCTACCTATCGTTTTTTTATATTTTTATTTAATCTTATTCCTTGCATTATTATCTTTCGATTTATGTATCACTTGTGCAAATCGAAAAGTTAGAAATTGAATAAAACTTCATTTGAAAACAAAGTAGGTAATTCGGCCACGCCCCCTTTTTAGAAAAAAAATAGCTAACAAAAAGCGTTATGATAAAAAAATCCATTTCATAAAGAGAAATAATAACTATAAAAAAAGAATGCTTATTATATAAAGCAGAATATTTCCGAGAAAATACAATAATGTAATTTTTCTTCTTTGTGAAATGTGTGCATGTAAAATTTTTGAATTAAGGTGATTTATATTAATAATTTCATAAATTCAGATCTTATTCCCGATATGTTTTTCATACAAATATAATACTTCCAAATATGTGAAGAAAAAACTAAACTTTCTGTCGTGACAGAAAAAAAATTTTTTTAAATATTTTTCTTGAATTTTCTTGTGCAATTAATACCTTCTTAAAATTGATCATTTATAGCAATGTATGGGTTGAAAAAATAAGAAAATGCAAGTATTTTAAAGAAAAATATATAACTAATACCTTAAAGTGGTATTTTAAGTTTATTTCAGCTTATTATAATTTTTTTTAGAGTTATAAACTTTAAAGTGGTTTTTCTCAGTTTGTGTTTTTCGAAATATTAGTGAATTCAAAATGCTACTCCTTCCACAACTATTTACCAATCACTTCTATTTTTTTCCTGTGTGTAACAAAATTAGGATCCATTTTTGCTGTAAACTGAATACTTTTTTTAAAAAAAATTAAAACGTAAGAGATATTGACTTTTTCGCTGATTCTTAGCATACATATCAACATTTTACTTTTTGTCTCAAAAACGAATTAAGTTATTGTAAAATCGATCCCTAAAGTTGTTTATAACATCCATAAGAAATATTACAAAAAAATTTTAGGTCAAAAAATTAATAATTACAGAAGGAGTAGGATCTTAAAATTTTCCAAATTTTCTTCAAAAAATTTGAAGTTTTTAAATAGTGTGAATAATATGTGAATAATTTCATCTCGTATAAATTTCTTGAATAGAAACATTACATGAAATGCTAAAATATAATTTTTAAATACATAAAGAAAGAAAGTAGTTCAAAGGGTGTGTGGGTGTACTGAGCCTTCTTAATAACCTGAATAACCGCCAGAATTTTGAATGCAAACATGCAAAAGTACATGTTTGCATTCCGTCCGTTTGCATTGTATTCCGTCCTATAAGTGCTGG
The DNA here is from genome assembly GCA_019973955.1 of Trichonephila inaurata madagascariensis. Classification (NCBI taxonomy): domain Eukaryota; kingdom Metazoa; phylum Arthropoda; class Arachnida; order Araneae; family Nephilidae; genus Trichonephila; species Trichonephila inaurata. The sequence continues at coordinate 7,027 of BMAV01025647.1, read as the reverse complement.
ATACTTGTTTGTGAGATGTTATTCTATGCCTGTTGCCCTTTGTCGGTTAATACAGAATACTCTCTCTCTGGTCGGAATCATTAATACTGGCTGTGAGTGACACTAAAGTTGATCAATGATGTCTCATTCCTGCTTTACTAAAGAAATATCTGGTGATCTAGCAGGGCTAAGGCAACACGTCAACACTTTGCAGAGTATGTTGGGTTATAATAGTTTCACAAGGTGCATGCCATCATGTTGGAAAATACTCGCAACTGATTGAATAATTGTAAAATAGAAAAGATGTTAATTATACTCTATTAATGTTCTTTGTAGGACTCGGGATTTTGTTAGTCGCACGATCGTGCTGGTTGGGCGCTACTTGAGTCACTGCAGCTGTAAAGGTAAGTACTTACCATGTGAATTTTCTTTTATGTTTCAATAATTTTGATGAAAGCCTACATAAAAATGAAATATATAGTTATATAATTAATACCAAATTTTCATGGGTTCGCCATGGATGAGTCCCTTTTTTCTTTCTCTCGCTCTTTTTTGCAATTAATTTTCTTTTTCATACATTTGTTGAGGAGTATGGCATTTTTATCCTCTCCACAGATGTTGATCCATCTCTGCCCCAAAAAATCTGGATTTTCCGGTGGGAGCTAGTATGCTGGGGTTTAAATATATATATTTTTTTTTAAATAATGAAATTTTTTGACACATTTTACTATTTTTCATGGAATACTGAGCTAACTTTTAATCAAAATCTTTTTCAGGTGTCTAAAAAGGAAAAAGGTCTCACACAAGAAGAACTTTTGCAATTGATGAATAATTGATGAATCAGAACTTAGTGATCTCTCGGATGATGGCAATGCTACGAACAAAACATATGAATGGCGTATACTGGAAGGAGAATCAAGTTCAGATGAGAGCGATGAAGAATGGAAATATTTCAAATATGGAAATATTTGAAATGGAAAGACAATTTTGGATCATTCTTTACCATAAAAGTTTCTTGAACACATTCATTTCATTGATTTAGCTGTTGCAAATTCTTGGTTTCTGTGCAAACAAGATGCAATATCAAATAAAATTCCTCCAAAATCAAAATGGATCGCTTAAAATTTAAGGTAGAGCTAGTTGAAGCGTCAGCAGCCTCTCCACCTACAAACAAAAGTATTTTAACTGATGATGAAAATAACAAAGTTGTAATTCCACTCGTTCAAAAAGATCGAAGTGTTATAATCCACCTTCTATATATGTCATGGCTTTTATCCTGGCCATTCCACGTTAAAAGGCTTGACATGTATAGCCATTTTCGATGTGTTACAGACATTTCAAGACCTCGCAAGTTCAGATTTGAAAACAACGAAAGAAGTTCGAAAACATGTTGTGAAAAATGCAATGGTTATTTATACTTGTCAAGAACAAAACAAAAGATTTTCACAGTAAATGAATAATTAATTAATAAAAGAGCTAATTATACATCAATAATTCCCTTATTTGTAACAATTTTAGTTGAATTAAGATTGATTATTTTAACAACTTAGAGCTAAAAATATATAACTCGTAAAACTTCATAGGTGTCCTGTTTCACAGATAACGCCCAACCTGCACGATCGTGAGGGTACCATCTGCGTTCCAGGGGAGGGGCGGTAATTTTTTAATTATTTCTCCCAGTGCCATTGGGATCCAGAAGAATTTAATAACCAGAAGAATTTAATATTTAAACATAAAAATAATTCGTGTCTTAAAGGGGTATATTATTCTTGTATGGAGGTGTGCCTTCAAGAGGAACTGATACCTTGTTTGACCCGGGTAGCAATTTTCGGAAGAGTAAGACTGTCCAATGTGTAGAATCCTTATGCCTGCTCTCTCGGGTGAGATCATCTTATTTAATTCCCACAGACCATTCACTTACGATGGTACTCGTTGAAAAAAGATATTAACATCGGCATTCAAGCGATTTAAATGCTGGATGATACTCGTTGTCGTTCTCCACCATGTCTCGATCATTCACACATATGCTGAGTAAAGCTTCGGCTATAACTTAATATCCAAATATCTGAATTGTCACTCTCAGTTATGCAAAGTTTCAAAGTCTCATCAATAACTATAGGTCTGCCTTAAAAATTAAGCAGTAGTCAGGGTTTCTTATACCGACCCTAGTACCATTCTCCTTTTTGATGAAAAGTTCTACACGAGATAACTCCTTCACCCATGCTACCGTCAGTATAGATCTGTAAATCATCCCACGGATTTTATTGTGAATAATCTTCAATATAATCTGGATGTTGTGCGCCCTTGTTAGTGAACGAGAACAATTCTTTCTTAAAATGACTCGTTCATAGAGCAGTCATTCGTTTAAGATGTATAAATACGCCTACCAAATTTCGTTTACCTAGCACAGCTCTTTTTTAGTGTTCGGATTTATTTCCATGAGTGTATATTTAAGTAAGAACTAACAAATTAGTACGTAAGGTATAAAATCATCAGCCAGCGTGTGCAGAAGACAATAATAAAAAAGTGGAGAGGAAGAAAAAAAATTAACTTACGTGAGAAATATTTTGGATCGTGCTATGAGAAATCTAGTAGAGAGGACGAAAATCCCAATCCAGCATTAAGCCCAATATGTAAACAACTTGTCCAACCTTAGAAGTGAAGATCAGGGCTCACCAATTTTTTAAAGGATCATTTGGCGGAAATATTTGCCAAGAAGTTTCTGTTTTATTCTAATTCTATTTCTATTTTTGTTGGAAAATAAGACTTTTTGTGTGTCTAATGCAGTATAAATTTTTTGTTAACTAAATCGGAAGTATATTTTATCAACCCAAGATATGGTTACAGAGGTTTTTATACTTTGTCTCAATTTCTCAAAAGTGTACATTTCAACACACAAAAAAACCCTCATATTTCTGGAAAACTACAGCTTGGAAGTTGTGCTTACTTTAAATAAATAATTTAATGTATGAAGGTGAAAAATTTAATAAAAGAATTTTACAGTTACATGAATTTTAATCGTTTTGAAACTCTTTTAAGTTGTTACGTCACATGTAAATTTCTTAAAAAAATTTAAAATAAAATCCTTTATTAAAATAATAATAAAGAAACAATAGATGAATGCATTAAAATGTAACTCTTTTTAAAAATGTTCTTTATTTGATCAGTCACCTTTTGAACATTACGGAGAATAAATGTAGAGCGAAATGAACTCCTCCCCAAAGTACAAATATTCCTCTTTTTTTTTTCAGTATTTTTGAGCAGAATATCAGAATTTCTTCATAAAACCATAGAAAAAGAAGACAAAAACACAAACGAATGGGAAACAGAACAGAGTTAAAATGCAATAATAATAAAGAATAAAATATACATTTGAATATTAAAAACATTTCTGTTCTTGTATCTAAACATCGACTGGCCTCGGTAGCCGAGACCTCATGGTCACGAACTCTTGACCAGTGTTTTTTCTGTCGAGTCTTGGGATCGAGTACAGGTTCCAATAAAGACTCATTTTGTAGGGGAAGTGATACCCATTAAACCTGTTAGGGGAGGGGGGAGCAAGTCCCGACGTTGATGTTGTGAGAAAGTTTGGAGAGTGGGTGCATGCTCAGTAGTCGTCCTCGACACTGGACCACAGTTCAGAATTACGAGGTCCGTTGCCAGTAGTGTTTGTTTCTCCAGAGTGTAGTGCTAATAAATCTGGTTCTTAAACTGTGGTCCGCAGACCCCTGGGGAATCCCAATGCCTTTCTAGGGTTCGTGTGATGGTCTGTTATTTAATGTTAAGATTTCCTTCTTTTGCAGGTTCTGAAGGGCCTCGTGGAAAATGAGAATAATGGGCCATCCTGGATTAGATTAGATTAATCACTAAATTAATCACTGGACTAGATTACTAACTAATACAGAGTCAAGAACATTTTCCTTATTTTTTTTTCTGTAATGGGGCTGCGCATTCGTATTTCTATCTTTACACACCTAGTACATTCCCCAGGAGCTGGTATCACTTTTTAGTGCGGCACCATATAGGCGATACCAATTACCGCAAATAATTTTGACGCCCAGTTTCATCCCCAGAGGGAGTTATCTGAGCTCAGCCGATGCGAAATTTGTACTTGAGAATTTAATTTTGCCGAGGGCATCCCCAAGCCAACCGGACGCTCAAGGGATCTTTTTCATGCTGTATAATCATACTGCATGGCCGCTGTCGATTTTCTGCATCAGGAAAATCCACCGACCATCGAACCTACAACCTTAGGTATAGATGGTCAGCAACAAACCAACTACGCCACTCAGCTGACTTATTTACTTATTTTAAATTAGTAATTTGTATTTTAAAATGAGATGTTTTTTGTTTCCTTAAAGTAAAAAAAAAATAAGTATTAGGGACATCTGTATAAAGTAGTAGAGACAATCTTAGGATTATTGATGAACTTTTGATTCACTCAGCTATGTGTTGGGAGTTAGGGAGGGGTTTTCAAAGTCTAGTGGGTGCGCTGTGTCAGGCTGACACATTAAGGGGACGGCGGCGATCGTAAGTTTAAGAACCGCTGATCTATCTAATAATTATTACAGTTGTTATAAATTGAAAATTAAGTACAACATTTGTTATTATAAACAAGTAACATTTGTTATTATAAGTGGAATAGTTTTCATAAATTCATCAAGTTTTCCACAAAAATCTCAAAATTGTAGCAGCTTGCTGTTTCAGCTCTTCTTTTAAAACACAAAGCGTAGAAAAATGTCATGACTCACAATAATCGGATGTAATAAACTTTCATAAGCTTCAGAGTAACACACGAATGAGTTGGTTAGGTGAATGCTCAATAAACCATAGAGAATGAATCAACTGTAGTCAGCCGTTTTGACCACGGTTTATTGGCTTAGATAAGTAGTTAAATCTGATTATGGTGTGCTAACCATTTACATAACATTATTTTATGGCGTTACGTAAATAGCTTTCTTAATATGTCCTGACTTTACTGAACCGTTTAACCCTTTATCTACCGCATTATGATTAATGGCAAATTTTTTCATGCAATAATTTTTTTTTTTGAGTCTTTGAATTGAAAATTAAGGGATATACATAAATAAAATACTCAGCTTTGAGAAATTTAATTTTAGAGCTAATTAATTAAACTGGTACTTTAAAGCACCGTCAGTCCACAAAGGTTTCAAATGTTCTCATAACACGAAAGGACCGAATGACTTTTAACTCATTTTTTACTCTTAAAAAGTCTAAATAACTAGAAAACATTAATATTTTACAGTACAAAATATTTATTTTAATAGATTAGTGTTTTCTCAAATGTAGGGTGCCCTTGGGGCGTGATAAGTCAATGAGGGGAGCGCGAGCATATTGAAAAGTCGAAAACAAAAGATTATTTAAATAATTATTAATTTACTGAAAGTAAACAAACAAAATATATATTCTACAAAATAAAAAATAAAATACTCATTTACATTGATATATTACACTTAAAATGGATCAGTGCTACACAATGTATTTTATAATTAATTTAACTATACTAAGTTAAGAAGAAGTTTAATAATTTCCAGGGACCCTCCCCACACCATGGGATTGTCATATATAAAATTATATACAAGAATTAACATTTATCTTTATAATTGTGGAACGGCTTATAATTAATCTCTTAACTGCTGATTAAAATTAACGAGATTGGTTTTTCACGTAGAAGAACGTATGTGGTGTATTGGGGAGGGGGTGTGACGTCTCTCGCGTCTTTCTGATTAACATGACTCCTATGTTCTTTGACGGCCACGATTAATGGCAAAACCTTTCCAACCCAATACCAAGAAGAGAAACGGATCGAATATGTAAATGAGATATACTATAAAAGGATAGCGTGGCAAACCTAGATATAGCATAGCATAGCGAAAGCAGGCTCAGAGGTTTGTATTGGGGAATCATTCTGATCAATAGCGTGACAAAGCTTAGTGTGAAATCTTGCGGATCCAGAATTAGCTGCATTGCGGATCAAGAATCTTCATATATAAAGATTATAGATAATATTCTCTAGGTCCAGGAACCAGAACTGAAAAAGGTAATATTGTATATAAGTAATTAGAGGAATAGAATTATTTATGATAATTGAGATAGAGGATCTAGTTGTGTGATCTGACTTAAATACGTGATTTAATTCGGGCTTGACTCTCACTTTAATTAATAATTGTCAAAATTAGAATTTAAGTAATATAAGTTATTCTTAATAAAAGTTGTATTAAGAATTATGTCTCTTTATTTTGATAATCCCACACCTCTAGCTTACTGAACCGGCAAGACATGGTCATCACAGGATGGCTATGTCTCAATGGCCCCGAACGTATATAATTCTGGGTTAGGTAATGTAGGTGGAAATATTTCAATCTCCGAAATGTACTTTTTAGGGTCGGAGAATGTTGCAGAGTTTATCGAGTCATCGATAACAATATACAGTTACTTGAAATCCCAAGTAATCTGTCATGTGCTTACTTAAAAAGTCATCTCAGGGGGAAAGGGGCCCGATTGGTATTCGATATTTGGTTGTTGTAGTGCAAAATACAGCCACGGATTTTCGCGCAACTCAAACCCGAATAGCGAGGCTTTTCCCGCGATCAAAAATAAAAAAACTACAGTCGGAGTTTTATGCATCACAGCAGGGGAAAAAATCAGGAGGCACTGATTTTGTATATAGATTACTAAAAATGAGAGAAGTTTAGAATTAGGAATGTCCCAAGCAGAGATAGTGTAACATAAATAAGTTCGACTCGAACAACAGGTACAGGACTACGGGAAGTCCGAAACCACAAAATACGATACAACTTTTAAAGTCCTGCAAATTCGAAGAGAGATATTCTTGCAAATTACAAAGGGGTTATCAGAACCATAATGTAGAAAGACGAGGTCAAAATGCGCATAGGATGCCTAATTTTGAAGCTAATGGTAGAAACTGGGGGAATTCGGAAATAAGGAGTAGACCAAATAACAGAAATGAGTTTTACGAGAATAGCCGTCAAAATAATAGAGGGTTTGAGAGGAATAGGTTTTTTTA
>BMAV01025646.1:0-219365 GCA_019973955.1 Trichonephila inaurata madagascariensis | reverse complement strand
TGATAATTATACTTTATATTCAGAAACTCAAAACCTGTCCTTTTTAAATCAAGAGGTGGTGGTGATAAGAATATTTTTCAAAGCAATCAAAAGCCTAATGCTGAGACTTAGATAACAAAAACTTAAAAGAATGTCTTACGATGTCTAGAAATACCCACAGAAGTGAGCGGGAAACAGCTAGTATCATGTATATAAATATACAGGGTGAGTCTAAAATCATGGGACAAATTTTGAGGGGTGGTAGAGTTCACTAAAACAATTTTTGTACCGGATTATGTGGGTGGAAGTACCACGTTGAATCACAAATAGGACAAATAACACATTATCGGAAATATAAAACGTTCATTAGCAGCATACTTAACGAGTGACTCCATACAGAAAATGTTAAAACTCTTTTAGAAATTTTATCACCCAAGAGTTCAACAATAAAACTCTTTAAGCAATTGGTTGCCTGATTTGTAGACGACATGCTACAGCCCTTGCACTTGTGCCGAGTGCTTCTTCCATATGGTCCAAAATTACTTCTTCCTCGTGTGTTTGCCGTACAGTCCTCGATCTACCCCTTCCATCAGTGCTGGTGATAAATGAGCCATTTTCACACAGCTGTCGATGTAATCGCTGAAACATTTTGTGGTTTGGCGTGCGGCTACTTGGAAAGTGTTCCTGACACAGCCATAGCGCGGCTCTGCCGATACCATTAGCAGCACCGTACATTAGATGCAAATCTGCCTGTTGTTGTGACTAATGCCACCTGCCTGACGAAGTCAGATCGAGGCCCGCGAAATTCATCGCGGCTAAGGGTTAGAATTTTTAAGCTTGTCGTTAGCCTTAGCTTTGAGCACCATGCAGGTGACAGTACGATTTTTCTCGGTTCCATCCCAATTTAGAGGGAGAAAACCCTGGGGGTTGCCTGGAGCCTCCCAACTCTCTTCCCCTTCTACCCACCATATGAGAGGACTCGACGGCTATTTAGAGTACCCCCATGCTGCATGTCTTCTCCGGGATTCGAATCCAGTTGTGACGAATTATAAACGAAGCAAATGTCCATAATTATATCGAATCGAAATGAGTGTGTATCCGTGCGAATTAGTTAGACAGTCCACAATGATTTGCTCGATGACACATTTTAAGTATAATTATGTTTAATTAGATACGAATTGCCGCGATGCGGCTTACATGCTACGATACAAGTTACACACCAATGATAATTACAATTTTGATACAGAGGTGCGCACAGCAGGGCCTCGCGCGTGGCCAATATTTCGGCACACCAATCCCTACGGTACCGCAGTCAGCCTTGCTAAATACTATACCGGTTGGGCGATGCCAGTTTGCCTTTTTGCTATTAGTAAAATCACCCCTAACGACCGAAATCTGAAGCAAAAATGTCTTTTTTTGGTGGTCATTGAACCCGATCACCGCTTTGCTGCTATAGCTAATATTGTCAACCCATCACGCTATAAAAGTCACCAAAGATGCATGACTTTTGGCGGATGCTATTCCTAAAACTGTTTTCATATTTTCTCTACGGAATCACTCATTAAATATGCTGCTAATGAACATTTTATGCCTCATACACACAACACGGCACTTCCGCCCATATATTTCTATACAAAAAAAAAAATGTTTGTTTTAGTACCAGCCCTCAAAGTTTGCCCCATGATCTCAGAATCGCCTTCCTTGTATATTGAAGGGGTGTTGATTTCCTTAGAAATACCGTAAAATCCGGCGTATAACGCGCACCGGTGTATAACGCGCACCTATACTTTCAAGCTGCATTTTTTAATTTTAAATATATTCGCCGTATAACGCGCACCCCCTTTTTTATGAAGGAACCTACAATGTACGCTAAAATGCTATATTATGTTTTAAACCCATGTATTCGAGATATTATCCCAGGATTTCGAAAAAATAGTATACTTCTAAAAAAACAACCCTTTTTTAATTTCATAAGGCGTGACATTTCTTTTAAATAAACAGTATTCCGATCTTTGTAGAAGTCTGAGGTGTTTTTTATGCTTATCTCCCTTTCTCTTTTTTTTTATTTTTGAAGCTATCATTTTTATACCCGGCGTATAACGCGCACCCGTAAATTTCGATCTTATTTTTGATGTTAAAAGTGGGCGTTATACGCCGAATTTTAAGGTAGGCAAAAGCTTGGAGCCAAGAGATGCATCAGATGAGACCCCAGAATGTGAACATAAGAAAGCTGAAAAACGAGGAAAATATTTATTAAGGAGACAAAATGAAATAAAATATATATGCACCTTCGAATTTTGATAGCATCGAATGCTCTTTTGATCTTAAGACGATGAAAATTCATTGAATTTTTCAGTACTAAATTTAAGTTTTAAATTATTTTCGTCAAATGTATATAAATAACTAAAATCGTTTAATAATTCCAAAAGGGAAAAAAAAAGAAAGATGATCTGTTCGTACAGTTTCGTTATTACTTTAGTTTTCTAGAAACTAAAATATTTCCTCAGCAGTGGGATGGAAATTGTCTTCACAATAACGCCTTTTGTTATGTATACCAAAACATTTCTCCGCAGGTATTTGTGACCCCAACCCATGTGGAGCAGGAAAGTGCCAGATCACTGAAAAATTCACCGTAGATTGCATGTGAGTACGAGAAATATTCTTTTTCTTTTTCTATTTCTAAAATTTTACTACTGTGACGAGATGTTACGGTTAAAACATTCAATATTCTATGGAATAAATAATATAAAAAACCAAATATATAAATAATAATAATTTATAAATTAACTTTATCAATAATTTAAAAAAAAACTCTTGAGCCAAGATTTAAGTTTTTGAATCAGCTAGTTTTTTTTGTTTTTTAATGAATAGTTAAGTTTCATATTGCTGATTACCAATAGGAAATTTAGTGAATAGTCCGTAATATGGAATTCTTTGTTCTTCCAACAGATGTCCCCCAGGAAAGACTGGATCTCTATGCAATCGAGATGACGTGTATTTAAAGAGTAAGTCGTTAACATGTTTTGGAAGTTCTACTCAAATGAAGTACGCATTTTTCACTACTGTTTGTGAAAATTGCAATACCATGAAGGAATCTGGAATAAAAACACTAATCTTACGAGAAATACAAAACTGGCCAGGATACACCAATGATTAGAATTACAAAGCCGAGAAAGATCTTTTAAACTTCCAGATGAGCCGTATATAAAAAAAGCAATGCGAAGGTGGAGTAAATAGTGTGTATTGTCGTTTGCTCTTATAAATGATTGATTAGAAGTCACTATGTCTTGCCCAAAACGCAGAGTTGTTATGGTACCACCACCTCATGCTGGTTGAGGTTCAGATCTCGATAATCGTTGAGTTAGTTTCCTGGGGAGATCCGAACGCAGTAGGGGTTGATAAACCATTAAAATAAGACACGACAAAAATATTCCTAATAGTTCCCTTTTATTAATTTAAGCGTTAGAACTAAGTATGCGATATGCAGACTAGACAAAGGAAACTATAAGAAATGACGGGAATTTTATGTGGAAAGAGATGCAACCTCTGAAACTCGCTAAACAGAAATCCTCCTATAGCTTCTAGCGACTATAATTCTGGAACTCACTAGTGTAGCTAGATTACCCAGCAACTATTCTCTATCTCAATGACTGTTTATATGCTATTTAGTAGTGACATTCGTTTGAGGAGTTGAGTTGCTCTAGCTCGAAGTGCCAATTGGGCTGGACGGGAAAAAAATCCGAGCTAGGGAGGGTGGATGTCGTGGATAGCCCACTGTTACAGAGTTTTTCGAGTGCATAACAGAGTTCGATAGGTTGGTACGATTGACCTCTATGAGGGTAGACTGTATGGAACCATAATTCGGAAACCGTAATGCATGTGTAGGAACGATGGAACCGAAAAATTAAAACTCCTGGTTGCATTAAACGAAGCAATATCACGTTGGTATGGGACAAAGCACCGCAACTGGATAACGGAGGCGAACCATATAGTCTTTGACGGCACAGCATTAAGCGACGTCTGGAGGTATGTCAATACTTTTAGTCTCGGTTCACTTGAACCACAGTAGTGCTTTAAACTAAAAACCATCAACGTTTCTAGCTACAATGGACTCAACCAGTGGCACACCGATAAGCTTCGGGAGTTTCGGTATGAAGTGCTATTGAATATTATGGATGATCATGCCTGCTAGAAGTTGGAGGGACCCTCAACAGTGTGTGTTGCATCCAGGAAGTTATAAAGCCGAAATCTACACCTGTCACGTATTCTGGAGCTGTACTTCAGCGAGAGGACGACAAGCTGTTGTGTTTTCCATGGTGATTTTGACTGGTATTTTGGGGCAGTTATTTCAACTGCCTGCCTTAGGTCTGTACGCATTAGATGACTGGAAAGAAGAGGAATCCCTATTAAGACTAATCATTTAACGTTTTTATTCCTTTCCTTTGTTGGTGGCGACTTGTGGGAGAAAAGGTCGCTGCATACCTCCTTCCCAGAGAAGAAAGTCGTTTGTGTTATGAATGGACTTCCTGAGAGATACAGAGATTATTTTTCAACCTTTACTACAATTGATGCATTCTCAATAGGTTTTAAGTATCGATGAAACGTTTTTCCGTTGGAGTTGTGGGCAGCCTCTTGTTGAGATGGCGGGTCTGGTGGACGGACGCTCCATTGCCATTTGAAGTAATAGTAGTGATTTATAGTAAATGTCTGAGACTCTTTATGGAAATGCATAATCAACCAGTAACCTTAGACTGAGCAGCCATCTAGTGTTCAGTTCCTGGGTCACCCTTTCGGTGACATCTGTGTTGATGGGGAATCCCTTCTATTGACCCAGGAAAGTTTGGGGGTAGGATGGTTCGATTGTCCCCCTACGGATCCGGAGACTACGATTCTGCATGTGTCAGACGACGGGGACGAAAATTCCCTATCGGGTCAGACTTCTTCATGTACATTGGGTTCCACTTTTTGCATGACCTCCATATGCCCAGGATATGTCGTCAGTGGCACACACAAGCCCCCGAAAGCCCTTGATTTTTTTCCTATTATAATCCTATGTATATAGTACGTACAATTTAACTAAGTATTTGTTTTTTATTATTAATTTTATTAAGTAATGCTAATTATTTATTCCATAATTAAATTTGTACAGTTTTTGTTCTCGAAAATCGACAAAATCAAAAGAATATGTTGGGCGGCGTATTGGAGCATGATATCAGAATGGTGGACTTCCCCCCTTTGAAAAATTCCTGTGTGCGCCACTGTATTGATCAGGTCTGGGATTATATCGCTCGACGGGCAGAAAGCACGGCTGATCTGACACCATTTTCCCCAATACATTTCAGAATTTGATGCTTCAGCCTTTAGAGGTCGTCCTTGTTGCGCGGGGAAACTGACTTTTGGCATTATTTTTGTTTTATCGCTCCTTCGACTGAACCACTCGAGCAATTCGTGACAACAATTCATTTTATCTTAGTTTCATAGTATTGCAATTTTTACACCCAATAGTATAATTTATAAAAATCTATAGACACGTGTTTGAAAAAATATTGAGTTTGATAAGCTTGTTTTTTCCCGTGAATATATTTCAAAACGAAGAAAAATAAATAAAGAATGTACGTATATAATATCTATCAATGTAGCATACATTTTCAGGAATGCAATTATTTTCCCCTTACATGTAAATCATTGGACTGTCGGAAATTGCCTCAGTTGTATGTCACATTCTTTAAAATCTATTTTATCATACCATAAAGAAAATCGGATATCCCAAAATACCTTGTGATTGAACAAAAAACTGAAATTCGTCCTTTCAGTGGGTCAATGCAAATCATTTTAGAAAGAATTGTTTCTGACGTCATCCGACCGATGGCGTCAGACCGAGGCCCAGGAAATTCATCGTGAAAAGGGGCTGTCTTTATCCGTAGCTTCGGGCACCATAAAGGTGACAGTACGATTTGCTCGATTTCACCCTAATTTTGAAGGGGAACACCCTGAAGGTGGTCATGGGCCTCCCCTTTCACCAACCTCATGGGAGAATTTGCGGCTGGACGGTGGTTTTGAGTACCCCCCTCCCTCCTGCCGCGAAGGCACTGTATAATTACAAACATCCATGCCTTTTCAGGGATTCGAACCAAGGCCCTACGGCACAGCAATCAGCATCTCCAACCACCATACCGAATGGGCGGCAAGCGATTTCTTAAATGAATAAAGAATTTAAAATTAATTTTTTTAAATATTTTTGAAGAATTTCTATCGGCGCGCGTCTTAAGCCGCCATGATTTAATGAGAAAATTTGATGACCCAATGAACAAAATAAAAAAGCGCAATTAAATATCAATATCTGAAGAAAAAAAAGGTTTGCGGGTGGGAATAGAAGGAAATTTAGCTCATATTAAAAAAATACCTTATTATGTATGATCAATGGTTTACTAATATATATTCTGTTCTTCTTTATTGCAGAAGCCAGCAAGAACACAACAGTGGTGGGTGCTGTGCTCGGGACTCTACTCGCCATCACCATTGTCTTGATCATAGTGTACATTGTAAGGTAAGGAGGGTTGCAGACTTGTTTCTAAAAACAATATTTAATAATATTTAAAACATTGATGGAAATAACAATCCCAACACTAATAAGAAGTTGTGCTAGATAAATGATATTTGGCTTGAACTGTAACAAATCGATTGTTTGGGGAAATACCTTCGAGCCAGATGTCCACACTATTCACTTTAAATCACTGACATCTGTAACTTCACTGATGACACGTTACGTGCTCGTTGGAGTGGAAATGTTCTGTGTTCTTCGATGAGAGCTCTTTCTAAATGGGTGGCAGTGATTGCCGTATGGCATTGCTTCTCAAACTTTCAATCATAATTTTTAGCGTGCCTTCCCATCTTCCAATAACAATGTATTGAATTCAATAATACTATACTTTGACACTAAATCTACAAAACGACTTTAACCTCTTAAGTGCCACCGGTGTATGGGGCCGCGGTAGCCAAATGGTCAAAGTATCGCATTGTGGCTGGTTTGTCACGAGTTCGAGCCTAGAACCACTAAAGACCCATCGTGTAGGGGAGCGATGCACGTTAAATGTGTCCAGAACTCAAACGTCCTCCCGTTGGTGTAGTAGTTAGGAGAGGGGGTTCCAGATCAGGTGCCGTCCTCGTCACTTGACCATGGTCCAAAATGACGTCCATGGCCAAAAGTCCTCATGTAGCTGAAAAGTGCAACGTTAATATTCTCTCACTCGCTACCAATGTATATAAACGTCTCACGCATCCAAAGTGTTAATTGTTCCGGACGTACATATGCGTCTTTCCGAAGTACGATCTTCTCTGTGCACTGCTATCCATAAAATTATTCCGAAAGCGTTAGAATGCAATAATAGGACCTTGAAAGTGTTTGCGAAGGATTTAAGTATTTCAGAGAAGGATTTCCTTATTTATTCCTTTTCTTCCCCAATGCATCACATACGTGCCTCGACGTGATAAACGGCGGCAATGAGAAGCAAATCGCGTAACTTTTAATCGGCAATTTTGAGATTAATTAAAAACCCGTGCAAATTATAAGTGTTAATTTTTGAAAAAAAATTATATATGGTAAGCCTTGGGATCACTGGTAAATATTTCACTTGTTCTTAACATAGAATTGTTAAATTAATTATAAAATACATTGTGCGGTACTGATATACTTATAAGTACACTACAGGCCACCGTAAATGCAACACCAAGAAAGACAAGAGATAGCAGAACAAAATTTGTTTTGTAGATAACATGTTGACCAAGTGTCAAATGATTAAATTTATAGACTTCTGTGAAGTGTGGTTCATGCCAGAATCAGTAGCCAGAATAGCCGCCTATTGTTGGGGGATCACCGCTGCCGCACGCCTCGGCATTGATCCCAAAAAGACTTTGTGTGTTCTGGGGTACAGCAGACAAAGCAATTTCCACACGTTGCCAAAGTTGATCTGGTGGGCAGCTGGGGGGGTATCTGGTCAATCGTTGAGCAACCTGGACCACATGTTTTCTATCGGCGAAAAAATCCGGTGAGCGAGCCGGCCAAGGAAGCAATTCAATTTGGTGATTGACGAAGAACTTTTAAAATGCGTGCCACGTGGGTCGAGGCATTATCCTGTTGAAATATGGCTATCCCAAACCCTGAAGGTAAGGAAGGGCAACTGTCAAACACCTCGGGGAAGCGCTGTTTTTTTAAAGTACCGGGAATTTAGAGGAGTGCATAGGGATATTCCCAAAAAACCCATACCATAATACCCGGTGGGGGGACTAGTGTGGTGGTGCTAACGCGCTGTTCAGCATCCTTCTCCACCGTGTTCCAGACTCGAATCCAACATCGTGGTGTGCAGACAGATGCGTGACTCGTCAGTAAAGACAACTTCACCATTCGCCACCCACATCCTTCTTTTTATCGCACCATTGGCGGAGGAAACGTCTGTGGTTCTGGCGCGGGGGAGATAAAAATGGCGCTTTGGGGGATCACTTTGCTGTAAACAGCGTGAATGGTACTCGGAACATTGAATGATTTGCCCGGGTTTTGCTATGATTCGTGATTTACTAGCGATCCTTTACGTCATGCGCACAATTTTTCTGTCCTGTGAAGTGGTGATGAGGTGGATGTGATCGACCACGCGGTCCGTCTCCCCTTTCCTTCATCCAACGGTCACATATCCGCATTACAGTTGTTTGGTTTCATCCAACACGACTCCCGTTTTCCCCCTGAAAGATAATCCACAATCCGCAGGCCACTACCCTTTCCCCGTCGAACGGATACTTGATCAAAATCTGATCGTTTTTTTCTACGAGACATACCTGATTTTTTTTAAAACCAAAAGAAAACACAATTGCCAATTGAAATCGTCGAAATCTCCAACCCTTAAATAGCGTTTTTGAGGCGCCACAGGCGCGCGTGATGTGTGTCTGCGCTGAAATTTAATCATTTACATATCTCACCTCCGCAATAGTTGTAAATTTCATGTTATTTGCATGCTTCTTTCAGGGTGTTGCATTTACGGTGGCCAGCAGTGTATTGTATCAATGCAAATGTGAATTTTATATTTTATTATGTCAGATTGTATTTCGTATGTTTACTTTCACAAATTAATAATTTTTTAAAAAAATGTTTTGTTTTCGACTTTTTAATTTGCTCGCCCCCCTAGAGAGGCTCGCCCCACAGTTTGAGAAACACTGCCGTTTATTGATTAGAACGATGCTAGGTCAGCCCCTGCAAACAACCTTTCTGTGGCCCAGACACATGGTCTAGACTGGACCTACATGCGAAGTTATGGTCTGGGGAGCAGTTTTCTATGATAGAAAAAGCACTCTTGTAGTTATTCCATCCACCCTAACTGCAAACGTACATTAGTATGGTGATCCAAACAGGTTTTCTGCCATTTATGAACATTGTTCGGGGTGTTTTTCAACAAGATAATGTGCGTCCTCATACCGCTGTTGTAATCCAACAGGCTCCATTGAATGAGGACGTGTTTCCTTGGCTTACTCGATCACCATATCTTTCTCCAATAGAGCATGATTACAATAACTCCAACCTCATCCACAACCAGAATTATACGCCTTTTCCGACCAACCAATAATTCTATCTTACAAACTGATACCCGGTACCTGTACAACACATTGTATGCATATTTGCATTCCGTGTTCTGTTGGTTACACCGGTTGTTAATGTACATTTGAAAAATGGCTCTTCTCTCGCTTACATTAATCCGAGATATTTGTAAACTTTAACCACAATTCAATATTTCACCTATACAAATTCCAAAACTTCATCAATCTGCAATTTTTTTTTTGGTGTTGGGATTTTTTTCCATCAGTGTAGAAAAAACCATTTGCCATACAATATTCATTCAATGAATAAAAGTCTTTGGGGTTGAGATGGAGTAGAAATAAATAAACTATTTTAATTAGTCATGATCCGGATTTATATGACAATTAATCGATATTTTAAACGTAAATGAGTTACAAACAAAAGCTCATTTCCTGCAGAGATATTTTTCCTTTGAAAAAAAAAAAAAACTTAATTTGTGTGAAACTTATTTATTTTTCAAATCTGACTTAAATTGTGTATTTCAATAAATTTTTCTGATCCAATTTATACGCCTACATATGCTATGATCCATTTTCTGCATAATTTTGATAGACGCATCTTAATCCATCATAGGCAGAGAAAAAATTCTTATTCCGAAGACTTTACTCCAGCGCCCAGGATGGATAACGCTGAAATGGTGAGCTATTCCATGACCTTTTTCTTACGCTTTTGTATCTAAATTAATAGCCTCATAATTGTCATTTATGACTGCGTTTGTCTAACAAAGAACTCTGTGGCTCATCTTCATCAGATGAGCAAGGGTGTCAGAATCCCGAGGTGCCCTAGTGATCGTTTTCTTTTCTCAAGGGGTTTACTGTCTTTGGTAAACACGGGTGTCACGACCCCGGGGTACCCTAGTGATCCGTCTCTTTTTCCGACCCTCCTTCTTGTCATCCAATTTCCTCTTTCTTTCTTGTCCGGTCTAGACCACAGTTGATCACTTTTTTAAATATACGAATACATTCCATAGTTCTTGATTTTTATTGGATTATTATTTCACTATTAATAACATTGCTTGTTTTCATTTTGTAATGCATTCATTTGGTTTCATTTGTTAATTTTTTTCTCTATATTTTCGATGTTTCTATCGTGTTTACTCATACCGTTGGTTTTCCAACCAGATTTTTGCCGTGTGCGGCGTCCCGCGAGGAAGAAAATGGTATCACGGAGATATCTCTTGCGTGCCCTTTGGCCCCCACTTTTTGGTAGGCGAGAGGTAGGAGTAAGCCCGCTCCAGCCAATCGAATGGTGATCAGTCTCTTCGTTGTCCCCCGCGCTGTAGAATCAGTGCTGCAGTTAGGGGCTGTAGTGCTATATCCTGGGTGTATTCTAGGTAAGCACCAGTTGACAGGCTCCCTGGTTGGAGTCGGTGGTGAGTGGAGGTGCTCCAGGATGATTCTCGTGTTGATGGGTCCAAATATGCGATGTCCGGGTAGAGACCTTGTTTTACCCACTTTAAACATTGGTGAAGTTTCAAACCATTAACTAATTTCCTTATCATACAATGAGGGGTCAAATAAACCCCCCTTTGCTGTTTCTAAAGCCCTCATTTGAATAGATGGTGAACCGAAATCCATCAAACGATCGCATTCCGGGGATGTACTTACTCAAATTATATCTCCTGTGCAAGCAAAGTCTTTTCTTTTCGAAAAATCTTTTCTAAATTGTCCTGTAACGATAAGTCCACGCAAAACCCTCAGCTCCTGCCTTGGTGCTCGTTGAAAAAACCTTTTCATGTTTTGACACACGTCACCAAAAATGATGACAACGTGTCTGTATTTGTAATTCTTTGAATAATTACATTTAATCAATTAATTTGTATTGATTATAATTAAATCCCTGTATTGTCATCCAAAATAATCCTGTATATAAAACTTCAGCTCAATGGAGCGCTTTAAAATGTATTTTATAAACGATTGAAAATTCCACCAAGATAAATAAATATATAGAGAGTGTGAGCTAATAGTAGGAATTGTGAAAAATAAACTTCTCCGTTGTCACTTCCAAACTGAGATTTTGATTTTCATATCTGCTAATTCAGTCTTAAAGTATTAAACTCCCACAAAATAAATTAAAATGCAAAGGGCTGAATTCATGTGACGTCACAGTCAAGTGATAACTACAAACACGTGTTTTTTTCCAGCCGATCAGTTAATGCACTTCGCCGGTACCAACTTTTGCTTCTTGCAGATTCTTTTAAAAAGTACATATATGTAAACAATAATAATGCTCTTGATTCAATAAAACACGTATAACTCAATAATTCTTTTTCCTAATTTTGAAAATTTTTTTGAAGAATCCTAATTTTTGAACCTTTTTATCCACACACAGTTAGGAAATGTGAAATTTCACAAATAGACCTACAAGTACAAGTCTAAAGTCAAATCGAATATCACGTGGTTGTGTTTATAACAGGATCGTCCCAAATTTAGCCATAAGGGGTTTCTGAAATCGCATAAACGAGGAGCAAAATTCGAATAAAGTAACGAGTCACGCGCATGCTTTGAATTTATTATTATTGCTTATATTCTGACGTAATTTACTGTAAATTTCACTTTCTGTTTTCAGGCTGAAAGGCGTCCGATGCGCGGAGTAACGAATCGAGCCTACCAGTGAGGTGTCGAGCAGAGAAGCGGACGCGCGTGTAAATGAGTGTACAATAAAACCGAAACTCGTGCCTAAAGAGGACTTAGTTTCGAAAAGTGCATGCAGAAGTTTTATTCGGAGAAAAAAAAAACTTTTTGAACTCACATGTACTTTATTTTACCACCATTTTCTCTTTGTTGACCATTTGTTTTGTTTGTTTTTTGTTTTGACCACGGGGTGCTTCCTCACAAAGAACGAAAATATTCTAAATTATCTCATCGCGTCATTTTTTATTCAGTTGAATAACTAAATTATGATGAGTTTTGTACCTCCACAGGTCATTCTTTAAGCGGGTTTATCTAAAAATCAAAATATTCTGCTTAAAACTGACACAACAAATTTGTTCACTTCTTAATTTATGAATATACATGTATTTTTTTTCAATCAATGTGTGCTCTTTTTTATTAAATTATTATTTTTATTGTGTTTTAAAATGCTTGCGTACAAATCTACGAAATATTTGTGTCAATTTTGAAAAATAAAATTCACTTATTTATACATGTGTATCTATACTTTTTTTATATTCATTTATTTATTTATATACCTTTTTTACTTTAAAGATAAGAGTTGTCTTATCATTTTAACCCTTTCTTAAGGCTGTGGTTACTTTCCACCCACTTCATTAGTTTTGTCGATGAGAAGCTACCATATCACACCAAGGGATGGAATTAGAGCCTCGACAAATTTAACGTACTCGGCCTCTACATGACGGGTCTTCAGTGGCACGAGGACTCGAACCACTGACACTCCGGTCCCGAAGTCATGACCTTAACCACTAAGTTACCGTAGTCAGAGTTAGCAGCTGGGGAATCAGTTTTTTTTTTCGGATGTCGATAGCTCTTAATTTAAAAAAATGCTTCTCAAGCGGTTGGCATTACTTTTCATTGACGGCTTCAATAGATTTTAGAACCAATAGTTCCATCTTCTTAAGGCTGTTTTCGCCATGTATATGACAATGTGAACTTAACGCGGAGCACATTTTCGGATAAAAAAATGCCTAAATTTTTGTAAAAATTTGTAACAAAATAATTTGACAATTTTGTAAAAATTTCAGAATATTTCATAAATAATAAGTTTTTCCTTTTAACGTGTAAAAGGATAGCTCATTTAGCATTACGGTATAGAAAAAAAAATGCAAAACACATTATATAAAAGAAAAAATGTGTCAAAAAAATTCGGATAAAAATTCGGAGAATAATAAAATATTCTAAAAAAAAATATTCTAAATTTGGATCCTATTCTTTAACATTAACCGAAGACAGCCTTAAGGTAGCCTGTAAGAGGTGACAAGGGACCGCTGATGTATGCTAAATATGTCGCGGATATGCTTAGGAGAGGAGGGTGCTAGTCACTTGACCATGGTTCAAAATTACGCGGTTCGTCGCCTCTCTCGAGTTGCTGAATAGTGTGACGCTAATATTCACTCACTCATTCATTCATTCACTAGGTGGCCATGGTAGACTCATTGTGATGGTCACGACCTCGTGGATGGCGTTGTCGAGTTGCGGGTTCCAGTCCTGATGCCACTAAAAATCCGCCTTGTAGGGGAAATAATGCAACTCAAAGTCAGTTGCAACTCAAAGTCTTCATATTAGCGTGGTGAGGAAGTTAAGAGGAGAGCTGGTACTTCCCACTCCAAACTGCGTACCCCGCCAACGGTTGAACTTTCAGCTTGTCAGTTTAAACATGCATCAGCCCCTTTCTACACGGCGGATCTTCAGTGGCATCAGGACTCGAACACGGCATCCCCTGATTCACTACCATAACCACTAGGCTACCGCGGCCACCAGGATTCTGTAATAAATTTTGCATTGGAAAGCAAAAAGAAGAAAAAAAACTGAGCAAATATTATCAACCAAAGAATACGCCCAAACCAACGGTTCTCCAAAATGTATCAATTACTGGGCTCATAGAGCCAAATTTATGTCTACAATGTCCATCATGAATGAAAATACAGATCCTGCCCAATATATTTACAACAGGAAAATAACAATAAACAGGACATATTTTGGTAATTACTTTTCTCTCTAAGTTCATTTATATGTGTGTGTATATATTTACTATGTGCATTTATATTTACTGGCTATCTGTACTTGTTGTCAGATCACGTGCCTCCGTTGTAACTTCCATGCCGAAAATTCAGGATAAATTTCACATTGGTTCTGCTGTTAATTTGTTTCAATCGCGTAAACTATTCGCAAGCAGTGCACCTTCAAGCCTTTGGAGTTTTTTTGAAATTTGGCTGGGATATTTTATTGATTCAATGCTCTCTTATATTAAGATATCCGACTACATTCGGAATCGTTTTTCTGATAAGTTTATAAATGAATATATGTATATATTTTGTGTCGTCTGACACCCCTCATTCGGCTTTCTGTTAATAAAGGTTTTCTTAAATTCCAAATCTAGAAACTTAGAATTTCTGAACTTAATAATATTTTTGACTGTTCTTTTCCGTTGAACATTTTATTTCCCTTTTCATGGAAGTCTTTAATAAAATAACTTATTTTATAATCACACACAATTTCAAGGCTCTAATGCATGGGAGATGTACACTAAGACGGGATGCAAAATCGGATTTGAATCTGTTTGGCTTTCTTTTTATCGGTGGCTCTTTTGTATTTTCAAACTAATACAATTGTATATTTTCTTTAAGATATTTCACCTGGTATATTCCTTCCCTTTTATCTCTTAAAAATATTTTTATCCTTAAATAATAAATTCTTCTGGTTATTAATACTATACAGACCCCAATGAGAAAAAGAAAGAAGAATATAAAAACAGAAAAATATTTTAAAAAAGAAACGAATCTTACAGTAGTCGCATATGATGTGTAACATCTGACATGTTATCGTGATAAATACGCAATATTAACTTTTTTGAAAAATATATGAAAATCGCGCGCGCGGGTATGATTGGAAATAATTTTCTATCGAATAATTATATCTTTGATGAAAATTGTATTTAATTAACAAAAGGAGTAATGCAATATTTTATCAAAAATTATTCTTATTCAATTTGGGGAAGAGCAGAGACAATAGACTTATGATAACTAAAATATGACGCATATACTTGTGATTTCAAAATATTTAAAACCCTTGAAAAACAGCGTCAATAACAGTAACACTGTTTGCAGTCGAAACATTTTGATTTGTGTTCATTTCGAGCTTGAGTTTCATTTATAAAAGCTATGAGCGGCTGAGCATTTGGCAAACTGAAGTTTAAAATCACCACTCAAAATCAGGGGAAGCGAGTGATATTTTTTTAAAAAGCAGAACCACCTTCGTTATATGGTAAAAGTATAAAATATAGGAAATCTTTAATTTTTTTTAACCGTTTGATTCGAAGAAATGTATACGACCACCGAAATCACTGTTTGTCCATTTTCAAATAAGCCTTCTGCCGCACTGTATGTCCCCCAATATCGTGACTAACGGATTTAGAGTCAAGTGCTTGAAGGCTACTAGAGTTGGATTCCCATACGAGGGTAATAAAATATATAGCGAAATGACACAGCCATGCACTCTCATTGGTTAAATCAAGTAGCGCGCGCTTACGTCACATCCTGTTACACACATCCGTCCCTTTTCACGAAATCACTCCCACAAATATAAAGCAACCGAGAGGAAAGATGTTACACATCAAAAATTCCCGCTCCTTCCCACCCCCTGGAACGTAGACAATACCCGCACGATCGTGTGGGTTGAGCTTTATCTGTGAAACAGGTCAGCTATGAAATTTTACGCGTTAAACATTTTTAGCTCAAAGTTGAAAGAAAAAACAATCTTAATTCAACCAAAATTGTTACAAGTAAGGAAATTATTGATATATAAATAATACTTTTATTAATTCATTATTTATTTACTGGAAAACGATATGTTTTTTTTGACAGTATAAAAAAAATTAAATTTTTTCAACATGTTTTCAACTCTTGGTTTTCAAATTTTAACAGGCTTTGAAATGTCAAACCATCAAAAATGACTATAATCCCCTTTTTTATCCTGAATGCCCCCCGAAAAAAATGACATGTACAGCTTTGGGTTTATAACACTTTTAATTTTTTTACAGTGGAGTTACACAACACGTTATCTTCATCATCAGTTAAAACTTTTTTTTAGTGGGGGAGGGCTAACGCCTTCAACTATCTCTAATTTAAAAATTTTAAACGACCTTTTATTTTTGGAGAATTTTTTTTGATATTGGCATCTTTTTTGTTTTGAAAAAAGGGTTTTCTACACTAAATTAATAAATGAATGTGTTCAGGCTTTTTATGGTAAAGAAGATCCAGTAATGTTTATTTCAAATATTTCCATGTTTTCCCTTTATCCTCTCATCTGAACTTGATTCTCCTTCCAGTATACGTGATTCATATGTTTTGTTCGCAGCATTGTCATCATCCGAGAGATCCGAGCATTGTTTTAAGTCAAATCTGATTTTTTCTCAAACAAAAATTTTTTTGTGTGAAATTTTTCCTTTTGGCACTTGAAAAATTTTTTTTGTTATACCATACATGTTCCATGAAAAATAATTAAAACGTATCAGAAAATTCTATTATTTAAAAAAATAAAATGTTTACACCTCACCATACTAACTCCCAGACAAAGAAAAAAGGGACCCCAAGGAAATATGGTTATAACAATCTATTTCGCTTTTATTTAGGCTTCTATCAACATTATTAAAAAACAAAAAAAGGAAAACCCTCACATGGAAAAACCACCTTCATAAGCAGGCCCTAAAGAACGCCCAACCCGCAAGATAGTGCGGGTAACGAAATCCCGAGTCCTTCAAGTAGCATTAAAAGAGTATAATTAATGTTTTCTCTCTTTTACAATTATTTAAACATTAATACAAAAATTTGTATCTAAGCAGTTAGAAATATATCGATAATTACCTTTTTACGACAGATAAAAAGACTTGTTTTACTTCTATTTGAAAACAAAACTAGATTTGCCAGCCGAAAGTAAATAATGGTCTACTATATCACCATCTGTTGATACTTACACTTTCTGCAAATCCACTCAATCGTTAGGAACGGGATTTTCTTACATACGACTTTTCCAGAAACAAAAACGTATAAGAATATCTAACCCGCACGATCATACGGGTTGGGTCTTATACCTTGTGACGTTTGAGGTAAATAATGGTAGCGTGATATTTATTAATTTAAATATTTAGTTTCGTTACGTCAGAGTTATTAATTACAGTAAATACATTGAAATTAAATATATTGTTTTGATCCATTAGAGTTCAAATTCTGTTGTTTGTGAAGGAGGAGATTTCACCATTTTCTCTCTCTGCCTTCTCTAGCGTCTCCGGGATAACAGCTGTTGGCCTCCTTATCCCCGAGTTATTTCTGGTTTGTTGGTGGAGTAGGGAGTTCCTCGAGGTGTCAAAGGTCGCCGGGGTGATTCCCAAAGACAAGAGCGCACAATATTTTAAGGGTGCAGGATTTTAAAGAGACGTGGCTATCCTATCCATATAAAGAAAGAGATTTAAAGCTGTGTGAGCAGAAAGTTTACAACCTCGATATATTTTCAGATTAAAACTTAACAATACTATCTTTTGGGTGGAGGTATCCACAATCTAATTCTCCCTCTCATGGACCCAAAACATTGAAATTTACCTTTTACTTTAATTTGTGAAGTGGATGGAAATTGATAATATTTTCAAAGGAAGCTTCATCTTCTAAAAAATAGACAGCAAAAATGAGCGGAATTACGAAAAAATCTGGAGGATACCAATCGACAGCTATTTTAAATTGTTGGATGTCATTTCTGGAGAGATTGAATTGTTTAAAGAAAATTGCATGCACTCAGCGTTCCGCTTTTGGCTTTACATATCTATGAGAACAAATCTTTTCTTATATGGGAAAAGAAGTTCTCCGCAAAGAAGTTGTTTAACTTTCTTTGTGTGGACTCAACGAATCATTCAAAAACGTGTGAAATTGAAAGTCACAACCTATGCCCCTGATATTGCGATAGGAAATAGAACGGTGCCGGCACAAGGTTTGCCTTAAAATATTTATTTCACTATATTCAAGGAATGCTTGTATTTTGTTTATTTTAGTATAATTAGGTTTTAAATATACTGAAGGTTATTCACACTTTATGGTAACGATTTTGATAGTTAATTTTTATAAATAAGTAACGTATTTTTTGTAAAAATGTGCTTCTATCTGGTAGCCATGGTCCTTGACAATAGATCCAGCTCGAATTTTTCATGAAAGCAAACTTTTCCTTAGTATTGTCATGCCAATTTTATTCTATTACTCCAAAGTTGGTTCAGTTTTCTTGGATGCAGAAGGGTCGTTTTGGTAAACTGAAAGCGCCAAGGTCCATTCCATAAGCGTAGGTTGATTTCGTCCAATGGGATTTCCTGTTTCTTTGAGCGGCACACGTGTGACGAGAGGCTTCGTCCACAGGAAGCTCAGCTTTATCGATGTCCTTTCTATGTAAAGTTGGAATTTCTTCCTCAAAAATTGGTTCTAAAATATTTAGTTGATTGTAGAGTGAATTTTAATTTTGGCTTTGGACTTTTTTTCATTTTTAATTTGCCGTTGTTAGAAAATCCTACAACTGTCATGAATCCCTTTAGGAACTTTTCTGTACAATGTCGAAGCCATTTCGTACGGTCGTTCTCGTCTCAGTTGAGCAATAGAATATTAATCTTCTTTAACACAGTCACTTAAATGTACTCGTATCTCATCAACTGTTACCACAAATTTCCATTTTTCAGCATCTAGGCTTTTTTCATAATTTTCTACAATTTGAATTTCTTTCAGCTGTATGTTTTAAGAAAGGAGAAGCATTTTAGGTTTAAACGTCTGTTTTAACTATAAATCCTTATGAATGATTTTAATTACAGTTCTGGGAGACATTTCTAGTTTGAATGCAATTAATCTTTGAGTTGGCAGATTTCTTTTAGAATCAGAGACTTCACTTTCTTAATAGTTTGAACAGTCTTAAGATGAAGTTTCGTGGTCATGTGTATGTTTTCATTTTTACTTTCTGCTCTAGACGCTTTTTCTCCTTCAAATTTAATGTATTATAAATACCTTTGTGGTTGAAATGCAATAACCGAGATATTTACACTGCGTTTTAATTTGTTGATAGGAATATTTATCCTTGGAAAGCATAATTGCGTAACTTTTGAGCCATATATCATTTTTAGGGTCCATTTTTAAAATAAATCTTTTATTTTACATTCCATTCAAAAGAAAATTTAAGCAGACGATTATTCTGAAGTAGGCAAAGTTTTATCTCAAAATGCAAACGAGAAAATGAATTACAATATCGTTTCCATAAAGTGTGAACAACCTTTTGTACATAAGACATAATATATATACAGTTAAATTTTATTTATGTTGAAGGAATCGCGTTATACTTTATGTTTATTTTTATATTAACAAATATCTTTGAATTAAAAAATTAATATATCATAAAAAATTAATATATAATAAATTAATATATGTAATATAATTATAATTATATATAATAGCAAAATTAATATATAATAGAACTCTAAATCTCTCTTAATAATTTACTTTTATTAGTGAACTCTGCCTACATTACCGAGGCAGTCGAAATGTTTCGAACATGTCCTACTGTGTAGTACTCTGAATGCTATTGATAGATTCGTTTGGCTCACCACAGGTACAAGGTTGCCCCCTCCTGTTATATACACTTGAATGCTATTAAATTCAATGCTTCTGGCACTGCTCCTCCTCCCAATGCGAGTGTATCAAGGTCAGGGGGGTCCCCTTCGGTCTCTCTTTCGTAGCGCTTTTTCATTTTCATCTTCGATTCCTTCAACCCCTCAGAGAATGAATTGAAGCAGCGTTGTGATTCTGCATACACAACCTTTTTTCTCCTCCACCTATGTAATGAAGAAAATATATATATAATTTTTTGCAATAATTACATAGATATAAAATATTCTTTTTTATATAAAAATAAATAGGTAAAATAAATACATCATTTAACTAAATATTTATATATATGCATTTTTCTTATATAAACATTTCGCATATTAACTTAATTTTTAATATATAAAGTACCCCGTTACGGCGGTGGCCGCGGTAGCCGAGTGGTCAAGGTATCGGATCGTGGCTGGCATTGTCACGAGTTTGAGCCCAGTACCACTAAAGCCCCGCCGTGTAGGGGAACGATGCATGTTAAATCTGTCGAGAGCTCAAACGTCCTCCCGTTGGTGTGGTGTGGTAGTTAAGAGAGGGGGTGCCAGCTCAGGTGTCGTCCACGTCACTTGACCATGGTTCAAAATTACGTCGCCAAAAGCCCTCGTGTAGCTGAACAGTGCGACGTTAATATTCGTTCACTCACGCACCCCGTTACGGCGCATAATTAAATTATTCCATAGAATACCTACAGATTTCATGAAATAACAAAACCAGTCGGTTAAAGTGTCTGTAGTAGGTGGATAATTTTACCGAAGTAACCTATAAAATTCTGTGAATTAATTAATGATAGCTCATGAAAATGAAAAACATGACATGAAAAACAAGTCTTTTGTTTTATAAATTAAGGTATCTGACCAGGCTGAACAGGTGATTTTTAGGTGTTAGATGTTAGAGCCATTTGGAAAAGAAGGTATATAGGCATTGAGGAAGAGGGAATAATACATAAAACTGGAGAATTTTAAGTTGTTTTTCTGATATTTGTTTTAAATTACCTATAAGAATTTTTTTTAAATGTGTTTTTTGAAGAATGAAATTCCTACGATGATTTTTGCACGAAAAATGGGATCCCCCTCCCCCTTCCTGTGATGCATTTCTCTCGAGCTTCAATCAGTTTATATTCATTTTTTGTGGTTCCACTATATTTTATTCTGAAGGCTTGTTTAAATACAATTACTAAATCAAAACAATCTAAAATATAAACAATCCAGTGGGTCGTGGTAATGTTATCAAACGTTGAGCGGTCGGCGTCGATAAAAAGGTTGAGCCACACTGATTTAGAGTGTAACGAAACGCACGTTTTAAAATAGTTACATTTAATCACGTTTTATTGCCATTTTTAGCTTAGAACATAAAAAGTAATTTTTTTGACGAAAAGTCATTAATTTCAAATTAAAGAATGCTCATGAAATATTAATTTCTTAAAATGTTATTTTACCCTGCGGGTTTTGACATTCAGATAGATCAAGCAGTATATTAATGAAATTAAAATTAAATTACGACAAACGTATTTTTATTTATGCTTTTTTTTTAACATTGAAAATTTATAACTAACTTTTTATAAAAATGATATTTTTTCCTAATGCATGTTATTTTTAATAATTGACTCTTTAAATTCCTTTTCTTCTTTAAAATAATAAATTTTTCTTGAAAATCTATTTTTGAAAAATGGGTCTCCGAATCTAGTTGGATGTTTATTATTAACACATTTTTTGAGACTTAACTAATAACAACCGGTAAAGTCTCTCAAAAATACATTTTGTATAATACGGATAGAAGAGTTAATAAACAATACATAAAAACAATATAATATTATTGATAGATTAGTTTACATTAGTAACAAAGAATAACAGATTAAATTACACCAGTAATTATATTAAAATGCTTACAACTCGGAATTATATAAACAGACTTTGAAAAGAAAATGTTTGCTGCTTAAAATATGCAACAAGTTTTAATCCAAAATATAAAATATAAATAATGTTAATAATCTTTATAATAACACTTTTAAGTGTTAAAAATTTTATGCAGGAAGAAAAATTACCTAGATTAACAAAAACATTGCATAAATTTTTGCAAAACAAAATTTTAAGAGCTTATATTAACTTACAGTTTCTGAAATATTTTGTGTAATAAAAATATATATGTGATGTATATATTTCAATTATTAAACATCATTTATGAAAATAAACAAATCCAGTCTATATTCGGACTCTAAATGTAATTTGACTTCGTTGAAATAAAATTACATTTTCATCAATTCTTTTGCAAATATTTACAGAAATCTGGTGTTTTTTCGGGGTATAATTTATTTTCTAATACGATATTACTTTTACAAATGCCCAGCATTTTTTCTCCCTCTACTCTTGAAAATCCAACAAGTGTGTCCCCTTTTCAAACATTTTTATACCTATGGGGAGGGGGGGCGTATTGCAGGCCGTTTTGGTGACAACAGAACGACATCAGCAGTACTTTTTTGATCTCTGTGTGTCCGCCAATCGATATTTCCCCTCCCCTCGATTGCTACGTCACCGAAACTGAACGATGCTGTGCTCTGATTGGTTGTCTGGGCAAAGGAGGTGAACGAAGGAAGAGGAGCATTCTCTTGTTAATCCTAACGAGGGAGATGCCCCGATGTTCCGGGGAGATTGCGTAAGGGTGTTTTTTGTATTTGACGATGGAGTTGAATGGCGGTTGAAGCCTCTTTCTTGGTGATGGCGATTTTCTTCAGTATCTTAAGCGCCGCCCCAATGTACGAGCAGTGGGATAGACGAAAATGAACTTTTATTAATCCTTATGTGTGACGAAAGCAGAAACGAACTTTTTTGAATGGAATATCTGAATTTTTTCAAAGACCTGGGAAGGTGAGCCCTCTGGAGAGGGAATCTTAAACATTCGGTTTTCATGGCATTTGTCTAATATTCATAGTCTCGTTA
The DNA here is from genome assembly GCA_019973955.1 of Trichonephila inaurata madagascariensis. Lineage (NCBI taxonomy): Eukaryota > Metazoa > Arthropoda > Arachnida > Araneae > Nephilidae > Trichonephila > Trichonephila inaurata. The sequence continues at coordinate 196,492 of BMAV01025646.1, read as the reverse complement.
TTTGGAATAGAAATCTCGTAAGTGCTAATTCCGTCTCATCTACTCGCTCTCTGGAGGGGGAATCTTCGTTTCGTCCATCTCGAGCTTCCTGTCGCATTTGTCTGGTATCTTGCCACATCAAGAGACTACTCATCGTTACACGAGCGTGGATAATGTCAGTTAAAAAAACTGTAGATCAACGTAGATTTAAAATACCTTATTGAGATTCTTCTGCAAATTATCATGGCCATTTGTTTCTGTATCGCATCATACCTGATCTCAGAGACCAACGCCAATAGGCCAATAAGAACCACTATCAGGTGTTTTCGAACGATTCATCAAAGATACCAAAAGATATAAAAAACAGTGCAAAGTGATCTCATGTTTGCATCCTAAAGTTTTCGCCCGTTCAATTATTCTGTTTCGCGTAACATGTCAGCAAGCGAAGAATATCCGTCCCAAGAATTCGAGTACATCTGTGATGTTTGCAGAGAAGAAGGGAAAAGACATAGAAAAATCATCGAGTTTCTTCGTTAGAATCCTGTTTCGAGTGCAGGATCTGCAAAAAGTCCTTTAGCATGGGATTCGTGACGAAAAAGGGCAAACCGTCTAAAAAGGCGTCGTATACCTGCGAAATATGCAACAAAGTGTTTAAAAACGAATGTTTTCTGAAATACCATTCATTTAAACACACTAATGACTGGCCGTGCTGGTTCTCAGCTTGCAAAAAGGGCTTCGCGGCCCGTCTCTTCTCGAAGCCCACTTGCGTTTTCACAACGAAGATCTTCAACTGAAATGCAATGTCTGTCACTTGAAATTCAAATCGAGTTCTGTCTCACACCGGCGAATACAAATGGAAATGCGAGGTGTGCTCGAAAGGATTTCTATTTGAGTCGGAAATTAAACGTCACATGTGCCATCACAGGGAAGAGAAACATTTTCAGTGCAGATTCTGCAATTTCAGGACTAAACTTCGATGTAATCTCGGCAAGCATGAACTGACTCATACCGGAAAATACAATTTCCATTGTGATGTGTGCTCTAAAGGTTTTGCTAATGAGTCGAGTCTCAAGTACCATTTGCGCTCTCACAATGCAGACTGGGATTTTAAGTTCTATGTCTGTGATTTGACATTTAGAAATAAATATACACTGCTCAAGCACAGTTCAATCCACACTGGACGATACAAATTGAAGTGTGATTTGTGCTGGAGGGGATTTAACTGTGAGTCCAATCTTGAGGCACATAGACACTTTCACGATAAAGGCCTCGAGTACGAATGCAGCATTTGTTTTTTGAGGTTCTTGTACAAACGCGATCTCACCAAGCACATGCAAATTCACACCAAGGAGTACAAGCATAGATGTGAAGTGTGCTTAAAAGGGTTTCAAAACAAGCGTGACATCAAGAACCACATGCGCCTTCACTCCGGAAATCGTGTTTTTCAAACGGTTCTCGCAAATTCTGATGACGTCGATGATCATACCGGGGAATCAATTCATTGTGATGTGTGTAACTGCGAGTGTGGCTCTGAATCTCTCCTTGAACAGCACAAACAAAAGTACCACCAGAAATTTTTGGCGATTGAAACAAATCCAGACATCCACATGCTAATTCATGATTCTGGAGATCTTGTTTTGCAAACCACTGATATTTTCACTAATTCTGAAGAAATAGTTGACGATCCTACAATGGTATATATCGAAATGCAGTCACTTAAATGTGATTTGTGCAGCTATGAATGTGACTGAATTACTTCTTGAACAACACAAACAATACCATCAGAGAGTTATGGTGTTATCGGCAAATCTTGTTTTCCACACTACTGATATTCTGGCTAACTCTGAAGCAGCCATTGAAATTCCTATCTCGGAATGTACTGTAATTCAATCACTTAAATGTGGTTTGTGTGACTATGAGTGTGACTCGGAAGTACTCCTCGAACAACACAAACAAGCGTACCACCAGACAGTTATGACAATAGTAACAAATCCAGATAGCGACGTACACACTCAAACCGGAAATATTATTTTTGAAACCAATGATATTCTTAAGAACTTTGAAGCGGTTGTTGAAGGTCTTGCTCCAGAACGTATTAGAACACAACCATTCAAATGTGATTTATGTGACATTGTATGTGATTCTGCATTAATTCTCGAACAACACAGACAAATTTACCACCAGACAATAGTCCCAAATTCAGACAACGACATGCATACCGATTTCGAGAATCTTATTTTTCAAACTAATGATAATCTAGTGAACTCTGAATCAGCCGTTGAGGGACCTCCCCCGGAATGTACGGGAATTCAATCATTTAGATGTGATTTGTGTGACTACGAGTGTGACTCTGAAGTGCTCCTCGAGCAACACAAGCAAATGTACCACCAGACATTTGAGATAATACATATAAATCCCGATAGAACGTCATATCTAGTGATTTAAATTGATAATCGCGCGTATTTTTTTTTTCAGATCCACAAATTCTTCTAGAGCAGAGTACTGAAATCTTTTATAATGTTTGAATGAGGCTAAAATATTTTCAAGAGAAAAATGATTCATCGTATTTGTGTATCCTGCCTTAAGTGCTCAGTGGTTTATCTCCATTTACGTTGAATTAACCATTTAACTGTGGCGTTCTCGTTTCAGAGCGTGAAACTGTCTGTAACGGTAGACTCGTAAATCAGAGTAGAAGTGTCTCTGTTTAAATATTGGATGAAAATGACGGGTTTATTCTATAAAATTGCCAATTCTATTACTAATACTTATTTTACGGTAGGTCTATGTATATGTACGGGGCTATATAGCTTGGTCACGGGTTCATGAGATCGTTGGTCCTTCCGACTGTAAATGTTTTTAGATATCTATGAATTTTAGTGACCGCCAAAATTCCCAAACTGGTTTACTTCCTTCTTTACTGACAAAATATTTTTTACCTGTCTAAGGAAGTTGTGGAGTAAGGTTGATCCCAGTCCTCTTACCAGAAAGCATCCTTGCCTTCCCCCCAACCCCAATAAAACAACTATCCTCTAAGCAGTACGGCCATTACTCTAATGTCCGCACATGGTTGTAACATCGAACAGTTGGCATTTACACCACTCGATAGCTTGGCAACTTCGAGCCAACAGGGGCTAAGCGCTCGGTTGGTGTCACGCATTTGTCCCTACCTGAAGGACTCGTCATGACACAAAATACTGCAATTTCTCCATGACTCGTTGATCCCAGTGAACTGATTAATCTTTGCTTTAAACTTTGAAACTCAGATACAATATTTCAAAAATGAGAAGAACGAGCTTCGATTTTAAACTGTGATGACACTTTTTTAGATTTTAATTTTTTTTTTTGAGAAGTTAAATGGTTTCATATATATAATATATAATAACACATATCTGACGAGTATTGTTATACTTTAAAAACTTGTATTTCCTCCTCAAATGATAAGAGTTATTTGTGAAAATAATGCATCATGAAATATGTGATATGGATCGAAATTTTATATTCATATACAGTGGCATTACTCTGTTCTCCTTATAAATTGTGAAGAGAAAAAAAGATAAAATATTTTTGTTCAACTGAAAATCTTTTACATCCTGCACAATGAATGGTTTATATCGTTTTCAAAATCCTTATGCATTTCTTAATTTTCAAATGTTTGCTTTCCTTCGCAAATGCGTTTGTTAATTTTTCTTTTCTTCACAAAATATTTTTAAAAGACCAAAGTTCCATAAAGAAAAAAATGAAAGTATTACCTTATATTTTAAATGTGGAATTACAAATATTTATTCTTCCCCACACAGAAAGAAACGGATAATATTTTTTTTATACAATGACTGTTTTTAATTTTTATTGTGACCAAATTTTGCAACAAGTCTTTCATATAAATATTTTGAACAAAATAAAGGATGTTACGTAATTTTACAGTCTATTGACTTTGTCCATTTTTCTACTTTCATTTGTACATTGTGATGCTTTACGCATATTGTTCCTTTTATTCTTAGTTACGTTATTTTTTTGATTCTATTTAACTTAAATAAATAAGTACAATTCCTCTCAACACAATTTGTTATGACAAAACGTTTTATTAACTCACTGTGCAAAAGTCCTTAGGGTATGAAAACTAATAGTTTTCATAATTTTTTCAATGGCAACATTTTTAACATTTTATGTATATATATTTTTTTTAATATTTGATTTCTTACTTCAAGCTGCTGGACTATTCAATGTCTGAGTGTGCTCGAGGGATTTTTCCATTACAATTAGAATCAGTGCAAGGGCTATTGTCGATGCACAAATTAATTTTAAACTTCAATCGAGTGACGAGGATGACACTTGAGCTGAAATCTTCGTCACGAGACTTTCTCACTGAACCAAGAATTTAGGGTCGGAAAATAAATGGAAGAAATATCGACAGATTTTGTATACACTAAATATCTGTGTTTAATTTCATTCATTAACATATGTTTTCATCATACACCCACTTTTTCTGCCGCGTCACAACCTACGAGATGAACTAATTATTTTCCCCGCTTTTCAATTCATATAAATGTTCCATTTTGTTTGTAGACTTTCACATTTATTTTTACACTTTAAATGATAATTTGGGAAAATAATAATTTTGTGTACACAAGTAGCACTACACAATTTTCCTACCTCTAAATGAACTTTTAAGTTGTATTGATTATTTGTCTACTTGATGAAACTGTACTCAGACTAGGAACACGTTTTCAGTTGGAGGGGGCATTTTAATTACAAACTTGTGTGTGTGTGTGGAGTGACCACCCTTCAGTTTCAAAAAAAGAAACCACAATACTTTGTAAATACTCCATTTTATCAAGCAAAGTAAAAATGCATTGATTGATTGATCACACCCTTTCTCCGAACTTCCACACCACGCCAACTTCAGAACGTTGAGCCTCGAAATATTTAACATGCATCAGCCCCTTTACACGGCCAGTGGCACTGGGGCTCGAATCATGACACGATGCCTACTAGGCCGTGACCCCAACCCCCGTGACCACTTCATATTAGGCACACTTTCAAAAAAGTGGAGGGTATTAACTTTTAAATGGCTTACTGTATGAATCCTTTTTTTGTCTTGTCACTGAATGATTCGGCACGTCAATTTTTATTTCTAATTATTCCCTTTGTTGGCACATGCCCGAAGCGCTGCGCACTTTGAGCTCGAAAGATTAGAACTCAAACAAAAAGAATGTTAGCGAATGGGTGGCTATAAGTATTATAGCTGCAGTTAACAAAAAACTATTTAAGATATCTTTTCCTCCTACGTCTACACGAGCTCTGAGGCGCGTTACAGTAAACATTTTTCCCGAGGTCCATCGCGAGGCGAAGTTAGAAAGTCTGTTGATTATGTGTGTTAAGCGTTCGTGTAAAACATAGATTCCCACTGTAGTCTCTATGGACTCCTGGGGGTTCTTGTGACTACAATTAGGGGCCTGTGGAAAATTAAAATGAATCTAAGTTGCGTGGCCAGCGCTAAGAAGTCCTCAAAAGGTTTAATAAAATGCAAAATATCTGTGACCCATTTCCATTACTATAAAAGTTTTAATAATTTATTAATAATTTGTATATATTAAGTTTTTATTTTCAAAATTTAAAATTTTAGTATAATTTACTACAGGTACTACAGTAATGACAAACGTCACACAACGGAAGTCGGGGGTAGGACCGACTATGAGGCAAATTTAAATACAAACAGAATCTAATTTGTCAATGGCCATGGTGTCCTAGAGGTTAAGGTCACGGACATGTGGCTGGCGTGTCACAAATTCGAGTCGAGTGCAGCTGAAGACCCACCGTGTAGAGCAGATGTACTCAACCTTTTTTTTTTACAGGGCCACATACATATGCTAGCAATTTCACACGGCCGCATCATGAGGACCTCTGTTTTCCTTTTTTTAATTACCATTTTTAGTTTTTGTCACGAACACTAAATTAAAAGCATTTAAGAAACACTCCTTCACAATTTCCGCATCAGTAAACGGTTTCATAGGATTATCAGTAATATAACAAACTTCATAAGACGTCTTTGTGACATTACCACCAACAACACACTTTGTTGCTATTCAAGAGAGAGCCTATTTATTACCTCTTGAAAGAGATCTTCGAGGAAAAGTGTCGTTGAATGAGATTCCTGTTTATTGGTATTTTTTTTTTTATTTAATTTATTTGCAAAACTCCTCATGCTCCGCATTGCATAACATAATGGTATTTTCTAAATACAGAACTTTCATGACAAATCAAACAATTACTGATCCATGTCTGTTTTTCACTACAAAACAGTCAAACTCCCAACCATCTTGAAACGATACATTTTCTTGGATTATTTTTCACTTTCAAGATATGAAAGAGAGTTAAAAATGAGTTGCACCCTTAAAACCGTCATTACTCCACTGATGTCTTTTATCACTAACCATAACCGTTAAAAATAGAAAAAGAATATCAATTCGCACTCGTGCGGCAGCAAAAAGCAAAATTGATTTATTTAATTTCTTGACACCAAAATTTTTTAAATGTTCTTAAATAAGTGAATTTTTCAGAGCAATCGGCACTGATCGGACCTCTTAAAAAGGACCGCAGGTTGAGTATTGCTGGTGTAGAGGGTGCCGCTGTATGTTGAATCTGCCCAGGCTCAAACATCCTCCCGTAGGTGTGGTAGTTAGGAGAGAGGCTGCCAGCTAAGGTGTCGTCCTCGTCACTGGACCGTAGTTCCAAGTGGCGAGGTTCGTTTTCTCAGTAGTCCTAGTGAACCTTTATAATAAGACGTTAGCATAATTTACGCCATCATTTGTTTTAAATATGGCATCGAGTCGTTTAGTTTAGTTGGGTCCGAAGCAACACCTTAGTATTTTTTTTATAGAAAAAGCTGTAGTATTCCTTTTATTGTTAAGAAGATAAAGTATATTACGGAAGTATTTTTGATATCTTATACACACATAATTTTATTGACCAAAGTTATACTTCTGTTAAAATTAATTTATAACAGTCTTATTATAAAATATTTGTCGTTTTCAAAAAACATTAAAGTCCAATTTTTTTATTTTTCTATTATGTATTGAAATAATTATTTTCATAGGGCTCTTAAACTTTGGATCACCACGTCCTCTCACCCAACCCCCCCCCCTTAATGTAGCAGCCTGATATCGCACATTTGGACCCCTCCTCCTGACTCCCAGCATAGGGGTGAGGGATTGAAATGTTCCATAATAATTTTAATTATATTTGAAGAAGGGTCTCTCTATCGTTTTTGAAAATATTCCGTTGAAGTAAGGGCTATGTAGCGACAAACAATAAAAAAAGTGAATATTCTTGATCTAATCACAACCTTGTTTTCGCCACGGATTGGTCAAAGTTGGATCCTTTTACCGCAGCCCGCTGAGGGGGAGAATGTCTCGATTGTTTATTTTAATTCAGTAATTTTAATTTAATTGTGTTTCAACACAGTTACATCAAAAAATGAATCTAAAGAGATTTAAGATGGAGTCTAAAGTAATGTCCATGGAAAATCGCATTAACCCGAGAGAAATACAATAGAAAATAGTAATAATTTAATGTTTCCTATGCGGCCCGGTACTATTCGATCCACGGACCGGGTGTTGGGTTTTATTTAGTGATCTATTGTAGGATTGTACATCTTTCAATACTTCCAGGAGGCCTTTTAGAGTAGGTAACATAGGGAAATACCTTGACATTTATAGGAGACATATGCGGACCCCCTACAAAGGCGCTGGGGACCCCACGAACCACAGTTTAAGAACCGCTGCTCTAGCGGCTTCAATGGCAATTTTTGGGTACAAGAAAGGGATCCATGAGCACAGTAAAAGTAGGAGCCATTGGTGTAGAACAGTGATTACCAAAGTGGTCTCCTAGGGGTCTATGACGACCTGCAAAGAGTCCACGTCAGCCAAAAAATAATTTGGGGGTCCATGAGATGTAAATGGGGGTGATAGCGGCTCCCCTTAAACAAGATCGTGACTTTAATTTTAAAAGAAAATTTAATCTAGTGGAAACCCAATATATTACCTCTATTGAATGGATATAAATTTAATAGGTGAATTTGCACTTACAAAGATGACATTTCATTAAGGTCCGACTACTTGCGACAACTTTTTTAAAAACGGAGATATGGGGATTTTTTTGTGGTTTTTAAATTTATTTAGAACATTTCAAGAAAAATATGCTAAAATTAAGAGAAAAGTAAATTATTATGACTGAAAGGCGAAAAAAATTGGTAAAAATTGACAAAAAACTACATAAATGGGGCTCAATCTGGACAAAAAAGATCAAGAAAAAATGTTTCAATTTTGATGTATTGCTTTGCTGTACATTTTTGAAATGACCTTCAGGATAAGAGAAATATTTTATATTTAAAAAGACTAGAGCAATTTATCTTAGTTATATGAAATTGCTTTAAAAAATGATTATATGCACATAAGGGTCTGTAAATTTTATAATAAAAAGGTGATTGAGATAAATCTGAAGGTTAAAGCACTTCTATTATACAGACCGTACACAAAAAAATTCAGTTAAAAATTTTCAAAACTTTTTGAGCAATCGCTCTCCCTATTTTAGCATTTAAAAAAAAACACATTGCGAGTAAAGCGCATTTTAGCGCCAGATTCATACCTCCCATTAAAATCATTTGTTTGTTGTTTAGTTATTTTATTTAACAGTTTTATGTATTAAATAACTTAAGAAACACGTGTTATAATTAATTAAACTTAAGTTTTAAACACTATACTTCATTACAATTAGAAATGTAATTCTTTCAAATCAGTAGAGAGAGAGAGTCGTACCAGCTGTCAAAAAGACATTTAAGTTGATAAATTTGCAAACACTCAATATTAATTAAGAAGGGTCTCCCCCAAACCGAAAAACATGGCGGCAAGGGGTCCATGAGACAAAAAGGTTTGGGAACCTCTGGTGTAGAATACGTACTAGGGAAAGGTCTCGAACAGAAACGCAAGCGATTTCTCTGATCCAAAGGTCTTCGAACTTTGAAGATGAAAGAAGATATTTTCTTCAACGGAGTGAACATCTGAGGGGTGCTAGGGAAAGGGCTCAAGCGAAAAAAAGATGTACAAATTTAAGGCGGCAGCTACTTTTCTTAAATTATTTTATTTCCCAGGTATTTTATGGATTAGAAAAAAGAAGCCTTTGAGGAGTTAGTTTCGTGTCTAAGCCGACCATTTTTAGAACTTTTATTAAGTTTGAGGAAGGGGATAGCGTCTTATTTATACGAAAGGGGGGAGGGGAGACGCAGTTTAGAAAAACATTTTTTTTTCTTCCATTTTTAGGTATAAAGAAGCGAATTTAATTTTATTGGTGCTTTTAATGGAATTCTTATTCTAAAAGAAAAAAAAGAACGCGTCCTTTAAAGCAGTACTATGACGTTGGCATTGGTTATTGAGAGGAGTTTTTGAGAAAATATTTGTCTATAACTTTTTATTTCAAAGAAGGCGCTATAAATATCCTCTAGCACTTTCAGTGTGACAACGGTGGCCTAGTGGTTAGGGTCTCGAACTCGAGACCAGCGTGCCTCTAGTTCGAGCCCAGTAGAGCAGTGTTACCCAATTTTTTGATGGTCGTGGACCGATCAACGTTTTATAATTATACCGCGGCCCGCTGAAGAAGGGGGACGTTGATTGTTTATATTTTAGATTATTTTGATTTAATGATTTTAGTTTAATTCTATTTAAACGTACCTTCAGAATAAAACACAAACTAAAAATGAATATTAAATAATTTAACATGGAATATAGAGGGGTTTCCATGAAAAGTCTTAAAAACCCGAAAGAAATGCATTACAGTAAATAAAATGGAAATATTGTAACTTTTTCCTTGTGTGGCCCGGTGCTGTTTACTCCACGGACCAGGGGTTGGAGACCTCTGCTTTGGAGGATGCCGATGCACGTTAAATCTGTAAAGGCTCCTCTCTTTGTGTGGTGTCTCTTTTTCCCTCTATGGTAAACTCAAGTTTTGTCCTCGTCACTTGACCGAGGTTGAAAATGACGATTTTGTCGCCGAAAGCCCATGAGTTCGAGCCTGGTACCACTGAAGACCCGTCGTGTAGGTGGGCAATGACGTTAAATCGGTTAAATTAGGAGATAGGGTTCCAGCAAGGTGTCGTCTTCGTCACTTGGCCGTGGTTTCAAATGACGAAGTATGTCGCCAAAAGACCTTGAATAGGTGAAAAGTGTGACACTAATATCCACTCATTCTCCGTATACATATTTGACGGGAGCCCAGCCCGTTTCTTGATATTTCACAAAATCCACCATCATGATCATAGCTCGAAACTTTTGAGTAAATTTTATACATTTTAAAAGTTTCGGTTTTCTTGCAATAGAGCGTTTTAGTTACTATGTGCCTCATCTCGTTTTAAGTATTCGAATGCATTATGTGGCTTCAAAAATTACTTCTGAAGGTCGTTCATCTTTCTTTCTTTGACACATTTTTAACACACGCCTTGCTTTCTAAAATAAACATATAAGAACTATAGAAAGTTCCTAAGCAGTTTTGCTTCTTCTAAACAATTATATGAGTAAGTTACGTTTCTTATCGAATCATTTGCTTGTATTTTTGCTGCAAATATCACATTTAATTTTATGGGCTCAAACTTTATATGCTTTGCTTTAAAATTAACTCCTTTTGCATGGATTCTATCAAATTGAATGCTCTTGAATTAATTACTATGCGTTCTAAATTGTGTAATTAAATTGCTGCTTTGTGTGTGTTGATGCGATAAATGGAAATTGTTAAGTGGGTTATTGCAAACAGCCTTTTCCCTATCTTCATTATAATAAAAAGGGAGTTTTAAGTTTAGGGAACATTTTTTAAAAACTTATTCGTTATACAATCACTAATTTTTTACGTGCATTTATTGCATTATTATCTTAATGAGAGCTCTTTTTTTTAAAAAAAAAATGAGTAGTTTAGGTCTTAAAAATTTGTATGTGGAGTAACGATGAAACTCCATGCACATTTTAACCCTTATTTTTGAATAACTTATGTGACACATACACATAGAATCTCTCTTTAAAGCATTCATTTATATAGTATTAATGTGCGTAAAATTTTTTAAATTTGTGGGAGGAATATAATTTTCAAAAATGCTCATTTTGTGTTATAGTTTGCCTGTTCGAGAGAAATTGCGATTTAAAATAAACACTTTTGCATTTAGGTAAAGCGTATTACCAGCATAATTTTTTATCTAAGTACTTCTAATTGAGTTAGAGTAAAAATTTAAACTAAGTTAGAATAAAACTTTTTTTACCAATAAGAATTGGAAGTTCACTTTTATCGTGAAGTGACCCCCTAATTTAACATAAGATAAAATAAATTTTTTATTATTATTAAAATGTCTTAAGGAATATTTTAAAAGTGGTGTGGTTTCCTTGATCAATTTTAAATCAGTTTTAAAATGCTAATAATTCAATTAATCCATTTATTTCACTTCTCCAATTCTATTAGAATTAAATAAGATGAAAAATAAATTTATACATATTAGTAATCCAAAGAATGTTTGATTTATTAATATTGATTTGTTGTGATTGTCTGATACATGTGTACTTAAAAATAACACTTTTATTCATTTTAATTTATTTGGCTGGAATGCATATTTTGAATGGTTAATACATTTTTAGAAGCTGCATTAATCGTAACAACTTATCAATTTATTGCATAATAATTTTTCTGCCAAATTTGAAAATTTCCTTTCAGCCCTCTCATTTCTAAAAATTACTTTATTTGCTAAGGTAATTTTCTCTGTTTTTATCTTTTATTTAGTTTATATAAGATGGCTTAAGGGGGTTCACCCATCTGACGGCCGGTTTTTAAGCCTTTTTGTATTGACGATCCTTAAAATGATATACTTTTACGTTTTTTATCATTTATTTATATGTATCTTAAGAGTATGTATATAATAGAACGTGAGCTATAGCGCTCTGAACAAACCCGCCTAAAAAAAATGGATCCTTACTTCCTTCACGATTCTGGCTGATTGGCTTATCTGAAATAAAAATAAAATAACGGCGTTTTAATCTTTAAGCTTAAATGCACCGAATGAAAAAATATTAAAAATTGGATTCTTGGTAGACATCTGAAGAAAGTTTTGAATTTCATGGGTTTTTGTTATGTTTTTGTTATAAAAAATAGAAATATTTTAAATTTTGGAATGATCGTAACTCATTTGCTGAGTCTACCCTACAAATTTGAAGTCATTCAGTCAAACCGTTCTTGAGATAGGATGGAGGAAAGTTTGAAAGACAGTTTTGAGACAGACGCGTTTAAAGTTTCAAGTCCAATTAAAACAATGAAAATCTTAACTTATTGCTCCGAACAGCTGTTCTTCTAACACCTGCTTCTCTATAACGACATTGAATTTTAAAAATCACTTTACCACCGTATTCGAGACATGTTAAGAAAGCAATTTACGGGGAAAAAATTGGACTTTTTTTTTAACCCATCATATAGGTGAACCGTCCTAATGCGTTAAATAACCAATTAATCCCAAAAGGGAATAATGGGCCCAATTCACGACGTCACATGCAACACGTGTCCTTCATTGAATTCAAAACAAACATTAAACTAAATGTACTCTTTCTATTTGAAAACTTAGATAAAATTTCATATTTGGGTAAAGATGTTTAAATGTTTGGGTAAAAAAAATTCTTCAAGAAAAGATTTTTTAAAATTAAAAAAAAAAAAGTATTTTATGCTTATAATTTTAAATAAATCCATTTTGTATACGTATGTACTTTTTATGAGAAAGTTTCTGCAAAGAGCAAAACTTGGCAATTCCGAAGCGTGTGAACTGATTAGCTGGAAACACAAGATAGTTTTTATCGTATGACTATGACGTCACATGAATTGAGCCCATTTAGAACAATGTTTTCCAAACTTAACTGTACCCATGGATACCCGTTTATACCAAAAACTATATTTCAATATATAATGGAAAACTAGTCTGTTTTATGTTCTGATTGATAAATGTTGACGTAAAAATAAAATGTAAACAAAGCATTGCACTATTTTAAAATGTATTTATTCAAATTTAATTTCTGCAATGGAAAAAAAAGAGGCCCCAGTGACAGGGGAGGATCGTTCACGCTCGGGCCCGGGTTCGCCTGGGTTCACAAAAATCACTCGCCTCTTCCCCAGTGGGTCTTTAAAAATTTTACCAACCGGGAAACCCAAAAGGGGAAATTTTTTCTTTCAGTTACCTGAGGGGGGGGTCACAAAAACTGAGAGGGGCAATGATTTTGGCCTTAAACGGCTGTTGTCCCCTTTTTGAGTTCATTTTTAAAAAATGTAAAACACATTTGAATGGGGGAACCGATGGGAACAGTTAGTCTGTCATTGGATCTTGGTTGCAATGGATGGCTAGGAGACACTTTTAACGCAAAGGGTTTCCCCTTCTACCCCCTTTTTGCTTTTTTGACTTTACGGTTTTAATTGTGTGATTTTTTAAATTTTTTTTAGTCTTTGGGTTTGCCTTGTTTTATGCTTAGAATTTTTAATCTTTGCTTTCGATGCAGTAATGCCTGCAGGGACGAGTCCCGAAATTTTACCCCATCGCCACTAGACAAGGGGCATCAATTGTATTAAAAAATTTTTTCGCTCCGGCGCACGACGGGCTTACTCCTTTTTAGGTTGTTTTGATTATATAGTAGCAAACAGGGCAAACGCATCTGATTTAATACTGAAGCAATACATGTATTTTCTTTATTCTATTCAAGTTTTTCATATTGATTCAATAAAATAATGTATATATTTAATATTCATCACTTTTATTACATTTTATTTAAATAATGGGCCTTTTTGGTTTATTTATTCACTATTAATATAACTGGATATTAATTTTCTCTCGCTTTTCCCCCCCGGGGTCACCTTTTTTTAGGTGAAAGGGGAAAACCCGAGGGACCCCCGGGGTCTTTTCCTTTTTCCCAAGGTTTTACTGCTTGGGAAAAAGGGTTCAAAGGGGAAACCCTTTTGGATCCTTTCTATTTTTGCCCTCCCGCTTTAATTTTTTCCTTTTTTCCCCTCGGATCCAGATTTTCACGTCCATACCACAGACAAATATCATAGAATGAACTTTTCTCATTTCTTGATTAGTTTTTTCATATGAGAAAACTATTTTTATTAACATATTTTGGTTTTCATTTTCTATTGCGTTAATTTAATTTCTCTTTTTTTCGTATATTTCTTTAAATCTTTTGATTTTGTTGCTTTATTTGTGTTCGACTAATACTGTTGGTTTGCCAACCCGCATGTTTGCCGTGTGCGGCGTCCCGTAAGGAGGAAAATGGTGTTCTGGGGATTCTCTGCGTTCTCTTTGGCCCACGCTTCACTGTAGACGGGTGGCAGGAGTAAGCCCGCTCCTGTCAATCGGCTGGTGATACCTCTCTTTGGTGACCCCGAAGAGACACTGCTGTAGGGTTAGTGCTGCAGATAAGGTGTGGCGGGTTTACCTGTTGGATCCTCGCCCTGATGCTGTAGCACTATATTCTGGGTGTACTTCAGGTAAGCGCCGTGCCTGTTTTTTGCCAGATGACCAGCACACTGCCTCCCTTGTTGGACTCCGTGGTGGGTGGAGGCACGCCAGGACAAAGTTTTTTCCAGGGCATATGGATCCAAATCGGTTGCGCCAGGGTAAAGGCCTTGTATTACCCAACCTTAACGTTGATAATATTGCTCCGCATACCAGATTTTAACAAAATCGCCATTTGCAATCAATAAAGCTCTAATAGGAATAGGTGGTGAACCTAAATCTGTAAAACGTTTAAGATCCGGTGACCTACTGGACGAAACAAGCTCCACTCTACAAAGCCGTTCCTACGTGCCAAATCTTTTCTAGATTCTCCAGTTACGATAAGTCCGCACAAAACTCTTAATTCCTGCAGAGGTGCAATTTCAGAATCTGATCTATTGACCACCCCAGACGCAGAAATCCTCGAAGGATTTTCCGATCAGGGTGTGATCCAGGTTAGAAGAATAACAATAAAAAAATAGGCTTCTGTTGTTCCAATACAAAACATTCGATTCTAACTTTTAATAGACCTAAACTACCCTCAACAATTAAAGCTGGATACCTAAACTGTAAGATTCGCCCATACATTCCGAATCCTCTACGCTGTTTCAAGTGCCAGAGGTTCGGACATTCACAAACTTCTTGCCGTGGACAACTGACTTGCTCTAGATGTGCGTCTGCTGGACATTTTTCTACTGACTGCATTCTAGAGCCAAAATGCATTAACTGTTCCCAGTCCCATTCATCGAATTCTAAACTATGCCCTAAATGGAAAATAGAGAAAAAAATACAAGAAATCAAAACTAACAATAATATATCTTACATAACAGCTAGAAAGCTAATACCCCCTCAGATATCTCAAACATATGCCCAAGCTACTAAATCTTCACCAATATCCGTTACAACGCACAGATGAAAACATCACTAAAATAAAATGTCTACCTTTAAATTTACTGCCACCGCTTTCATCTCCTCCAAAACCAAATTTATCACTATGTTCTTCTGCTGTTACCAAATCAACTTCAACCCAAGCACAACTCTTGCCATCCATCCACCAACTCCCGTGTCTGATGCAAAAGAGAAAACTAAAGAACAACCATCTCAGGCACATGGACCCCGAAAAGATGGTAAAAAAACAGACTTAAAGAATGTAAAACCTACGACGAATTTAAAGAAAAATTCTGAAAAAAACATTACTTTGAAGATAGCGATGGAAGAAGATTCCCTCTATGAATCAACTCCCATCTCCAAAAGATCTCGGAGACGGAAAACATTTCAAGCCTCGGATGACATGTACACTGACTCTAATCTTTCTGACACGGATAAAGTCAGACATCCGAGCAATATGAGAGCCTTTTAGAGGCTGATTTTAAACAAGTGGCAGCTAATCCCTTGACAGGGCCCCTTTCGCTAAGTTCTCCCAAAAAATAATTTCCCTGATTTCGTGGAACTGCCGTGGCTATAGATCACATACAGAAGACGTAAAAGACATTATACGAAAATATCATCCAATGTGTGTTGCACTTCAAGAGACTTTCTTGAAGTCTTGTCACACAACAAAGATACGTCGGTATGGTTGCGTGCGGAAAGACACGGAAGGATCCTCTGTATCTGGAGGCGTATGTATTTTCACATCCCTCGATGTACCATCCAGTGCTCTCCCGCTCCGTACCTCATTGCAGGCTGTACCCGTAAGATTTCACTCTACGAGCCTTATCACAGTCTACTGCCTTTACTTGCCACCTAATGTTGTTATTCGCCAAAAAGACATGAACAACCTGATTGATCAATTGACAGCACCCTTTGTCATACTTGGTGACTTCAATGAACATAGCACTCTGTGGAGTAGCGTTAAGACCAACCCTCGTGGCAGACAGATTGAACAGGTACTTTCTGACCACTGTCTCTGCCTGCTCAATCACGAGGAACCAACGTATTTCCACTAACCCACACGATCATTTCACACATTAGATTTGGCCAAATCAGGGATGCCTTTGCAGGGCCGGCTCTAGCAGTTTTGCCGCCCCGGACAAAAGTGAAAAATGCCGCCACTCTCCACAACGTAAAAAATATTATTAAAAAAATATTTAAATTGAAAAACAAAGAAAAAATTTGAATTTGTGCAAAAAAAAAAGAAATAACAGTATACGATAAATATTTATTAAAAATTAAAACAAAACTTAATATAAAAAAAAAATTAGAATTTTTTTTTCGATTCTAATTTGAAAACTTTCTGATTAATTTTTTTAAATCAATTTTTAGTATTTTGGATACCCAATGGATAAACCAAACTATTTTTGAAAATAGCCCGTGAAATTTTGAATTAGCCCTCTCCCCTTACTACATTTTTATTAAAAGAAAGAAAATTTTAAGCGATGGCAAGTTTTTGGGAAATTCAAAAACTGAAAAAAATTTTTAAAAAACTTCTATCGGGCTTTTGCCAATAATGCTGAAATGACATAATTCATCGCTAGATCAAGCGCATTTATATCTACGATTTCCATCTGTAAACACATTCCAAATTTTTATATTTTTTAATTTATTGAATGTTTAGGATACCCTTTTTAAATCATATTTTGTTATATAAAATTGAAAAGAATTACCATGGGTACTCATTAAATTAAATCTGCATTCTAAGGCAATAATTGCTTGGTCAATTGTAAAAATAAAACTTTATTGAATTTTTTTTAGGATCTTCCATCAGATCACCGTGTTTGTAATCAAAAATTTTTGCGGCGAACCTGTGACGTGGGCCCCTAAAATTAGAGGGATATCAATCTCTGGCCAATTTTTTGCATAAAAAGATTTGGAAAAGCCCCATCCGACGAAGATCATTAAAAAAAATCGTACAATTTTAAGAATTTAAAAAGGGATGGTAGATCAATCTTTTGTATTTAGTAAATTTCCAGTTTTTTTTAATATGGGCTTTTTTTTCGGCCCATTTTTTTGTTTCCCGTACCAGATAGTTTTACGTCCCCCCTCAAAAATTCTACTTTTTTTTAAAAAATTCTTAAATTAAGTAAGGAAATATGAATTTATCAAACATTGGGCATTTTCATTAAAAATCAACGTGTTTTGAGATTTTCTAAAATGTTATCGAAAATTTAAAACAAAGAATGCCCTTTTTTTATTTGTTTGAACACTGTATTTTTTTTATGTTTAATATGCTTGAATTGGTAATTAAAGAGAGTGGGGGATTTAAAAAGTATATTTTCAGTATAAAATTGGGATTCTTTAACTTATACCTTCAACCAAAAACATCATTGCAAAAAGAACAAAAATATAGAATGAATTTACATAATATTTAATCTAAGAAAAATGTTCTACTTATACAACTCCCACAGAAAAAAAACTTTCTATTAATATTATTAATATAATCTAGAAATTAATAATATTTATAATCACTAAAATTAACACTAATAAAAAATACTCAAGAAATCGACTACAATATTTAAAATAAAAACAAAATATACATTATATTTCTCAGTCAAATAAAATTTTGTCTTTTTTTTAGCTTCCTCAAAAAATGTCATTTCCACATATTTTTCATAACATTTAAATATAATCATATGTAATCTAATTTGGAAATATATTTATATACGAAAATAATATTACTAATATTACTATCTCTCTTTACATCAAAGAAGAAGAAAACATTGAAATAGCTCATTATTACGACCAATCACAAATAAATTTTTTAAAAATCCCTTTCGATATTTCAATCAGCAAAACGAACTATTTGTAAGAATAAAATTACCAGATAGAAAAGAAATTTCTTTGGTGTAAAAAGAAAAAAAATCTGAAACCCCACATCTTTATTTGATTCAACGTGATGATTCAGAAAACGGAATCAAAATTTACATAAACAAGACAAATGGGGGAACCACTTTTTTTTTAATTCTGGGAAGAAAAAAAGGTTTGTGCAATGTCTGTTCCGGAAAGGGCCTTGTTATGAAAAAAATCCCCAAGGTATAATTTTACCCAAAAAAAATTTGTTAATCCTTTTTTTAACTATATAATTTTTGGATACGTATATACAAAATAATTTCATTGAAACGAATTTATTTTTTTTAACCAGTATATTTCCCCTTTTCAGTTATAATAGCTACCATTCATGTGAATTTATTTATAACACACTTTACATATATTTCAGAGATGACCTTACAGAAAGATACTGTATTTGTATATTATTTTAAGTCTTAAAAAAAACAAAATAATTGAAATTAAAAAAAATAATTTCCGTTGTTATTTTAAAAAGAATAAATCTAAAAGATTTAGTGGAGCCAATTTTTTTAATTAGAGTCTGTTGATGGCAGAGATCAGAAGAGCGTTTAACTTCGAACTACCAAGAGTTTAAAAAATCGTAGCCCCTATCTTCAACAAACTTTTTTTTACCTCGTCTCCTCTTTGTTAGCTGACGCCGGATATTTTATGGGGGTCCGGGAAAGTCCGTAATGACCCCAGTCCGAGAAGGGGAAAAAATTCAGGAGTTGGTATAAACATATAAATTTTATGATTTAACATATACTGCGGCCTTGAACCCTTTGGGTTTAATATAAAAACTGACATTTTAAAGTAAAATTAGAAAATAAGAAACATTAAATGAAATACCAGAATCACAATACTAAATACAAATATATATAACTGGAAAAAAAAAGAGTTAAAACAAATAAAATTCAACAATAAACCCTTGGTAAGCCAGTCAAATACTTAAATGTGCATGCAAATGAGTTTTTTAAAGAGATGTTTATAAATTTAAAAAGGGAAAAATTTCTTTTTAGCAGACATAATTTTAACTGTATGCAACAGGAATTTTTAAAAAAAAATTTACTAATGTCTAAGCGAAATATTCTGTTTTGTCATATTTGTCACCCTTTAAAGAAACGATGTTTTGATTTTCCCCCTTTTTTTCCCTTCCCCAAATACATCAGAATTTAAAAAGGTTATTTTTAAAAATATCAATGATTATCATGGTACAGAAAAAGTATTATTTTTCTTCAATTTTATTTAATCGACTAAAAATTTTTAGATTTTGTTTTTTATTTGTATCAAAATTAAAAAAGTAGTCATGCAACCATTTAAAAAAATTGAAAATGGTTTAAAAAAATAAATAGTGTATCAAATGTTTTTTATCCATGTTCTCTGCAAAATAAGTACAATTTGTGAGGCAGACAGAAATTTTAAATTTACCTTGAACTTCTATGAAATCTCCCAAATGTTTTGATAAATAATTTTCAAATGTTAGTAAAAAAAATCTTTAAAAGAAGTATTTCAAAAAATAAATATTTATTCTGAAAAAGAAATTTTACAATTTGAACAAAAAAGAATTTTAGTTTTAATAAATAAAAAATATGTCACATATCTTTATTTTGCAGATGCTGTTACACCCTTTTTTTTTTTTTTATTTCAACTTTTATATACATTGAGGAATCTTTCCCCAAAATTAAAAATTATAATTTTTTTAAAGAAATTGACTTTTAGGGCTGGCAAGGAAACAATTAAAAAAAGTTTCTTAAAAAAACTCGAAAAAAAAAATTTATGTTCAAAATTAATGTTTTTACTGACTCACATGAGAGTTTGAAATTTAATCAGTCGAAGATAATCAGTTATTCCCCAGGTTTACTAAGAGGTAAATATTAATATACATACAAATTTTGAAAATTTTTTTGCTGTTTAAGTAAAATTTGAAAAAAATTTTTTTAATTATTATATTTAAATAATCTTGTATAAACCGATTTCTTGTTTATGGAGTTGTTGTATTAATGTTGCATAAATATAAATAAATATTAATTTAAGAATCGCACACGAAAGTTTGGTTAAGAAAAATAATGAATAAAAAAAGTTGCGAGATCTCCCAAAAACAGTTTGGTGATTCATTCCCTTCTTCAAATTACTAATTCAATTAAATAGCTCATAATAAAGACAAGTATCTGAAAGTTTTTTAAAAAAATTAAATAAATATTTTTAAGTATTAATACTTAAACCATAAAATCCGGCGTATAACGCGCACTTTTAACACAAAAACAAGAACAAAATTTCAAGTTAAACGTTATACTCCAAATATTAAAAAAAAAAAATGAGGATAAAAAAATTAGACTTCTACTTAGATCGGAATACTGTTTATTTAAAAAAAAAATGACATACTTAATGAAAATAAAGGGTTGTAGTTCTAGAAGTAAACTATTTTTTCAAAAACCTAAGATTATATCTCGAATAAACGATTTTAAAACATCTCATAGTATACGTACCTTTCAAGTTCCTTCGTAAAAAAGGGGGTGCGCGTTATACGGCGAATATACCTAAAAATTAAAAAATGCAGCTTGGAAAGTATAGGTGCGCATTATACACCGGATTTTACGGTACGTTATCCACATAAACTGATTTGGCAAAAAATTGTGCAAGGTCTTAGACAAGCTGAAAAAACTCTCGTCTCTTCGTGGGTGTTACTTTTCTCTTATTTAAAAAATAGTTACTTCATGGATTATTTAACCCGTGTCATTCCCGGGAATACAAAAGTACTGAAATCTGACTATTTCCCGAAATCCCCTTTATATCAGCGCAGTGAAAATCTTGTCAAGATAAGCATGTCTACTTGTATCCTGATGTCTGGTGCCCAAGCACTTGCAAAGTCAAATCGCCACGTAATACAATTTTTATTTTTTTAAGAGATATAATCGTTACAAATTTTACTAGCAATGGTCGACTTTTCAATTCAGTCTAAAACAAAATTATGTTCCACGTTTCCAATGTGTAAATAATAATATTTTAGAAAATAATTTCATCCAAATTTTTTCGCAACAAAAAAAGTATTTTTCAAATACGGTCCAAATGTCGCCCCTAAAATTTGCCGCCCCGGACATGGGTCCGGCCCCAGAGCCGCCCCTGGCCTTTGTTAAGAGAAACCCTTTAGTTTCTCTTTTCTTTGACATAGAGAAAGCATACGACCGAACATGGCGTTATGGGATTCTCCGTCATTTGTATGATTTTGGCTTAAGGGGAAATCTTCCCATTTTTTTTTTATTTTTAACTTTTTAGCTCTTCGTTATTTTCATGTACGCATTGGTCATTCATCATCTCATACAAGATCCAGGTGTCCCTCAGGGTAGCGTTACACTTTTTAATATTCATATGAGCAGCATACTTCATCACCTCCCACCTTCAGTGCTTATGTTGATGATCTGCAAATCTCTTGTCAAGGTTCAGATATGAGACTAATTGAGCGGCAGCTGCAAACAACTGTTAAGCGGTGCGATCAGAATGGTCTCTCCTTCCAAGAGCAGCTGTGTCCATTTTTGCAGAAAGTGTAACCCTTTTATTCCTATAGGAAATATACAAATACCTGTAATCAGTGAGGGGCGCTTCCTCGGAGTAATCTTTGACTGTAAATTGACTTTCCTTCCGCGTGTTCTTTACTTGCGGAAGAAGTGGGAGCGATCCCTCACTATCCTAAAAGTGCTATCAAACACCTTGTGGGGAGCGGATAAAGTCTCATTACTCCGAGTATATCAAGCACTAATCCTTTCACGTTTGGACTGCGGTTGTGTAGTGTATGGTTCTGCTCGTGCATGTCTTTTTTTTTAAGACGATTGGACACAATACATCATTCTGCTCTGAGAATCATGTCTGGTGCTTTCAGAACTTCGCCTGTTACAAGCCTGTATCTGGTAGGCCATCAACCACCTTTAGAATTAAGGCGAAGGCAGTTAAGTGCCAATTACTTTATTCGTGTGCCATGTCTGTTCCTTCTCATCCATTAAAACCCTTTTCTCTTCCCATTTAATATCAAGCCTTTTTCGGAAAGAGCAAAAGCTGTTCTAAATGAGACGCCAACTTAAGTAACATAAATATCCAGGAAAATAATATACTTGCTTTTCCACCCTGGGACATCCAAATTTTTAACTATAGTAACCCTTTCTCAGGTTATGACAAAGCAGGTACTGCTCATGTTGTTTATCAGCAGATCTTTTCTTTCCACCGCAGTAAGTATTCCAAGTACATACCAGTCTACACCGACGAGTCGAAGACCGAAGGACGTGTTAGGTGTGGTGTTGTTTTTAACTATACCATTCTAAGTTTCACCGTACACAATTCTGTGTCTCTTTAGTTCTGAATTAACTACCATTCTTGTGGCACTTCAACATATATTGGTTTCCAGCCACCATCATTTTTGTGTGTACACTGATAGCATGAGTGCTCTAGAGTCCTTACATTCTTTAACAGAACGTAGACACCCCACTGTAATGGAAATACTTTTACTTCTGCGAAAATTAGAAAGATATTGTTTTGATATGATTTTTTCTTGGGTACCTGGACACGTGGGTATCCTTGGTAATGAACAGGCTGATAACGCTGCATGATCCATGTCTGATCACATGCAGTGGCCTGTCTGTTACCAGGATTTAAAAACTTCGATACAGCACTATATCTATCATACATGGCAAGAGACTTGGGATCAACAGGTCATCAACAAGCTACATAGCATTCATCCTTCCACTGCTCAATGGGCAGCGGTACCAGTACGAAGACATGATGTCCGCTTGACTCGACTTCGTATCGGACACACTCGTCTAACGCATAGACATTTGCTGCTAGGAGAGAGTCCCCCAGTATGCGACTTTTGTCAATGTGACCTTTCCATTTTACACATTTTAATAGAATGTCCAAAGTATTCATCTAAGAGAAACACCTTTTTTAAAACCAATCATTTAACTTTGACTGATTTGTGGTTGGGGAAACTCCCCACCCAAACCTTTTTGCATTTTTAAGCTCAATTGATGTTTTATGTGAAATATAATTTTCTTAAGGATTTTATTGTACCGTTGGATTTTCTTTTTTAAAAAAGAGATTTCTATAAAATTTTACATTTACGCATTTTTAAATACTTTGCTCAATTTTATATTTTTCTGCTGACATTTTAAAATACATTTTTATATTTATATATATATATATATATATATATATATATATATATATATATTTATTGCTTGTTTATTTTTAAAAATTTTAATATGCTAACGAATTTGTGGCGCAGTATAGCCAAACTTGGCTCTTGCGCCAAAAAAAAAAAATTAACAGTCAATCAATCAATCTCTCGCCATTATTAATCACTGTGACAAGAGGCTTGTGGTAACTAAAGTATGATACGTGAACGTCGGTAGATACGTGATTTATGAATCCTGAAACATCATATTAACGGTTGTGCCATACCTAGTCGTCCCCAGTGTTGTACCAGATACAAAATCCAAATTAAACTCTGATTTTAAAAATCGTACTCATCTCAATCCTTCATCTTTATCAAAATCAATATTGAAATCGTCACCAAGTATGCGTGGAAGTACATGATACTGTTTCCCCAATGGTTTGGAATCACCTTCTGTATATGCTAATAATGTCTCGTGGATATAATCTCTAATGTCAGTAACATTCTGATATAAACCGTGACGACAACAATGGGTTTACCGTTAGGGGTAAAGTGCATCTCGTTGTACATATATCTCCCAAATTAGATTTAATTTTATTGACGTATTGGGTATTTCTTCTCAAACAAGTAATATATAAAAAAAAAATTAAGTCAATTCCTACTTAGATCAACAAGGAAAAATTTTATTTTAGCTACTTTTTATTAAATAGTTACAATTAATATACATATGTATATACATAGGACATAACAACACTAAGTGGTAATTAATTTTTATTCATTATCATTAAAGTATCTTAGTGTCATCCAAAACAATCGTGTATATAAATTTCAGTTCAACTGAATGCTTTGAAACGTGAGACAAAAACCTTTTCAGGTTTTGATACAAGTCGCCAAAAATGATGTCAACGTGGTTGTGTGTATTTGTAATTCTTTAAATAATTAGTTTTAATCCATTAATTTTTATTAATTATTATTATATTATTGTATTGTCATCCAAAATAATCCTGTATATAAAATTTCAGCTTAATTGAGCGCTTTAAAATGTATTTTATTAACGACTGAAAATTCCACCAAGATAAATAAATATATAGAGATTGTGAGCTAATAGTAGGAATTGAATAAACGAAATTAAAAATTCGATTAAAAATCAGCTGAATGTTCCACAAATATTATTTTTAGGTATTTAAAGGATACTTTTAAATTAATTTACGACACCAAGAAACACTAAGCCGTCATTTTATTCCAATCAAAACATTTATTCACAGAACAGCAGTTACGAACATTATTTTACATTTTATCTTGTTGAGTAGTACATGAACTACTTCGCCAAACGATAATGGTTTAAATTACATTTAATCTTGACGTAACAATTATGTTACACAAACAACTAAAACAAACAACATGTTGCCATCACGCAAAAACTAAATACAGTCGATGGCGTTGGTAAAAGGCACGAGAATAAGCTAATTATTGTACAGAAATATGTATAAAATAGACACGTGAGAATAAAAAAAATCTTTTCAAGTTTTGACACGTTGCCGAAATGTCGCCAAAAATGATGCCAAGGTGGCTGTTTTTTTAATTCTTTGAATAATTAGATTTAATCAATTATATTTTTATTAATTATAATTAAATTACTGTATTGTCATCCAAAATAATCATGTAAATAAAATTTCAGCTTAATTGAGCACTTTAAGATGTATTTTATTAATGATTGAAAATTCCACCAAGATAAATAAATAAATAAATATATAGAGATCGTGAGCTAATAGTAGGAATTGAATAAATTCAAAGATATTTTGCCATACCTCAAGTGTTCTGTGCTTAATCATACCTATTATACTATTGAAAAATACTGCGTTACTAACAAAAATGAAGAATTTTCTTTGTTTTTCTTACATTTTTTCAACTAATAATTAAATAAAGCAAATGTTTTTGTATCATTTTGTTCGCAATTTCATGTAAATTTTAAATCAGTTTACAAATATTAAATACCTTTTCAAACTCAGAAGTTATTCCTCAAAAACCGCGACTAAAGAAACACAAGTAGTCTGTAGGATTGAGATGCATTACAATTAATCAATATATTAAATAAAATCTTGTGTTGGCAAATCAACTTTCTCTGATTTTTCACGGAAATTTAATGCAATGTTTTGTTTCTCGGTAAATCATTTGGGTCATTAGCTCCAAATACAGTTTAAATTCTAAATAATATAAAAAAAAATTAAGTCTCTCAATTCCTACTTAGATCAACAAAGAAAAATTTTATTTTAGCTACTTTTTATTTAATAGTTACAATAATATAAATATGTATATACATGGGACAGAATCAAAACATTAAGTGGTAATTAATTTTTTTAATTATCATTAAAGTATTGTATTGTCCTTTTAATTTTTCAGTCCAACTGAATGCTTTAACACGTGAGAAAAAAACCTTTTCAAGTTTTGACACAAGTCGCCAAAAGGGTCGCTAAGTCGCCAACGTAGCTGTATTTGTAATTCTTTAAATAATTAGTTTTAATCAATTAAAATTTTTATTAATTATAATTAAATTATTGTATTGTCATCTAAAATGATCCTGTATATAAAATTTCAGCTCAATTCAGCGCTGTAAAATGTATTTTATTAACGATTGAAAATTCCACCAAGATAAATAAATAAATATACAAATAAATAAATAAATATATAGAAACAGTGTGAGCTAATAGTAGGAATTGAAAAATCATCATGACTGCCAATAAGCTTATGTTGTGAATCGCACATGTTTTTATAGAAGGCGACCCCACCCCCACGATTAATACATAGTGATCTATACTGTGTGTTAAGCATTTAAAATTTTCCGTTTCAACTAATTCCTCATTGCGAAGCCAAGTTTCTGATAACATCAAAATGTGTGCTTTTTGCACAATATTACCACGGAGATCACGTGTGCATGTGTCCGGGGACTTTGGCAGTTGAAAGAAAAGAGAACCCTTCATTCATTTTATTGATCATAATTAGATCAATTGTAGTAAGATAAACAGTAGAAAGTCTTATTTCGTAATGAAAGCATCGCTTCGTTGTTTCGTCTGCCGTAGTAAAAACGTTGACGCTCATCAGTAGGTACGATTTGAAGTCCTTCTTGAGTCGTGACCCCCAAAGGTTGTGAATGTGCCTTGCTATATTTGTAAACAATTTCATCAAATATTCCTCCTTGCGATTTGTGAACTGTCAAGAAGCAGGCTGGTTTTCATGGGAAATGATTTCTTTTAGCATGAATCGATCTATTTCGGTTGAGAGGAACTGTTGCAGATATATGGTTTATAGGAACCATTTATCTACTGAAAGAAATGTCTTCTGACATTTCTTCTGTCTTCCCAGAATTCCTCTCTGGTGCAAACGGTATCTTCATAAGCCAGGAAGAGCCTCCAGACAGAGGTGATCACTTATGTCTTCTGTCCGGAGGCTGTTACTGACTTATGAAGATACCGCTACAAAGGGAATATTCTAATGGAGTATGGTGGGTGGGTTGATGAAATAAAGTTTATTTTTGATAATCATGCTTGCTATTCAACGCACCAAAACAGTATTAAATACATACCTCCAAATATGGCGATTTTCAGTTGCTATAATTAACTTCTTTGTCTAAAGAGCTAAGGCATGAAGTGTCGCCTGGCTCAAAAACTGGTTTTCGACGCCCACTATGCTAGTAAACGTAGTTTGCAAATTATTTTGAAGCTTTAATTTTTTTTTTTTTTTTGAGGGCTTGGATTTTAAAATATAATTCCCGAATTTTCCACATAGACAACAAATAACGGTAATGTTTAAACAAAAAAAATGCAAGAAAAAAACTGTATAAATGATATTTCGTAAAATTGTATTGGACGAAAAACACAAACTTTTTTTAAATCCGTAATTTTTAAACAATTTTTTCTACCTTTGAACAAAAAACGGATAACAATATTTGACACTTGGAAAAAAAAATTACGTGTGATTATTTTTATAAATAACGAAGTTATTAAATGTTTAGTTAAAATTTTGAGTACTTTTTGAAAAATCGCACAAAAAAAGTTTTCAGCATTTTATATTTTAAATTGCTGATTCTAAAAGAACAAAGTATAAACTTTTTTAGGACAGAATTTCGATATATTACAATGTTAAAAATCAGTGCAGAACGATTGAAAAACTCTTTTCATAAAAACGCATCGATCTTGACTCATTTTAGAAAATATTGTAAAAAATGCAAAATTTCGTTATTTTTTGTAAAAATTCTCTGCAATTCTGTGAATTGCACTTGTAATGCAATAAGGACTGGGCTTTGTCGTAAGTTTGGTCATTGCTTTTTGAAGTTGTAATTGTATTCGCTTTCTGTCATTCTGATTCAGTTTTTTTTTTAATCTATTTCATTTTCACTTTTGCAATTCAATTGAAATCACTGATCTTTTTAAAATTGCTATTTTCCCTCATTTAATTATTGATAACATTCGTCATTGCTTAGGTTATTCATTGTTTACTATTCTTAAGGTTCAAAAAACATGTCTGATTTACTGGAGAGACCTTTTGCATTACTTCTAATGAAATTTTGATTATTTCTTTATCTCATGTCACCTTGTTTGTCAACTGTATTTGGGCAATTTTTTATTCACTTTGAAATTTTAGTTTTTGATTTAAGCCTTTTTTTAGCTTTTAGAGAATTTCTGTATTTAAGACTTCTTTTACTAATAGCTAAATCTGACTTACGGTTATTGAAAAAAAATGTTTGTTTCAATTGCACTTTATTACGATGTATATTTTTTTTCTGCTTTTATAAATGATAGATTAATCTAGTATTAAGCGTGCGTCATTTCTATTTTGATCAAAAAAGGCCAAATATCCTACAACAGGTAGAAAAAGTACCAAGTTTAAAAATTTCCTGCTTGAATTATTTCACTGTCGGTAGAAAGGCATTCCAACATGTGAAAAGTTTACCATTTTACAAGTCCTCAAAGTTTGACTGCAATTTCTTTGGCTTAATGTTTTCAGTTGTTTATTTCGCATTCTTACTAAAGTTTCGGATACAGAGAATTTTGATTTGTTTGAAGAAGAAAGTATTCCTCCCTGAACCTATTTCCTTTTCATTTTTGGAAAATTAATATGAAGGATTGAAAAAACATATTTCTAAATGTTAAATCCTTAATGTAAACTGCATTATTGCATGAAAGAGTACTTGAAAGTCTTTTGCATGTACTGTTTGCTGAATGGATGATAGCAATTCTTTTCAAAGGTAACATCATTTAAATATCGGTTCCGTAGGAAAAATGTTTCCATCAGCTGCAGGTATTGAAAATAATTTTCCAATTCTCTCCTTCCTATTTTAGCAAACTAGAGTGATGCAGTTTTGTTTCAAGTGTAAGTTTTATAATGTATGACAAAACATTTTTAGTGAATTTTTAGAACATAAAAATCGCTGAAATATATTCTGCATTCTGTTAAATTTTTACTTATGAGTGATCTCTTGAACAAAAAGTGTTTCCAATCTACTTCTCATTGGACAACTGCAATAAGCTGGATTTTTCATTTTTGGTTTTGAATATTTTTGTATTATATTACTATGGAAAACAGGCTGTGTTCCTCTCTGATTAGTAGCAGTAGCATTAGGTATAACCCTTACAACTTATGGGAAAACACTTATATTAAAATACAGATATATATTTGGCTGATAATTTTTGGTATTGATATCCATTACAACAATGCTTCTAAAACTTTCAGTATTTGCAACCCAATATTCAATCGTAATTTTCATCGCCCCCCCTCCATCAATAGCAATGGAATTCAATAATACTATACGTTGACGCTAAAGCTGTGGCCGCGGTAGCCAAGTGGTCAAGGCATCGGATCGTGGCTGGCCTTGTCACGAGTTCGAGCCCAGTACCACTAAAGATTCCCCGTGTAGGGGAGAGATGCACGTTAAATCTGTCGAGAGCTCAAACGTCCTCCCGTTGGTGTGGTAGTTAGGAGAGAGGGGTGCCAGCTCAGGTGTCGTCCACGTCACTTAACCACGGTTCAAAATGACGTGGTCCGTCGCCAAAAGCTCTCATGTAGCTAAACAGTGCGACGCACAGTGGGCAGTTTTCCCAATCTGGAGCACGGAAATTATTTTATGGCTTTAAAGTCTTCATAATGATCTAAAATCATAGTATATAAATCATAGTAAACTGAGTATATTCTTTTCTGTTTTTTACTAACAAATAAGGTTAATAGGGTCTTAACTAATTTATGTCAAGTTTGAATGTGATCAAGAATAAATTATTTCTAATGGAACTAGTTTTTGAACAAGGATCTAAGGATATTAACGGAAACAGTAATTTCCACGTGGGAGAACACATACAAGAAATAGTGTGACAAGTTAAAAAAATTAAATTTAATAATTGTTAAAGATTAAACAAATGCAATCAAACATAACATTGTACAAAAACAATAAAGGATAATAGGTAGTGATTAAAAGAACTCAACACCCTTTGAGCAATTTTTTTTATTTATGTATTTAAAAATTACATTTTAACATTTCATATAATGTTTATTTAAGAAAATGATATGAAATAAAATTTTTCTCATATTATATATATATATTCACACAATTTTACAAATTTAATTTCTTTTCAAAAATTTGGAAATTTTTAAAATTCTACTCTTTTTGTGTTAATTAATTTTTTTACATGATATTTTTGTAATATTTCTGAGGATATTTTGAACACCTTTAGAGATCGATTTTATAATACCTTAATTAGTTTTGGAGGGAAAAAAAATAAAATGTTGAGATATATATGCTAAAATCCAACCAAAAGCCTAATATTTCCCACTTTTAGTTTTTTTAAGAAAAGAAGTATTCAGTTTACAGTAAAATGGATCCCTAATTTTGATACATGCATTACATAAAAGACCCAGGAAAAAAAGGGAAGTGATTGGTAAATAATTGTGGAAGAATGCGAAAAACAGACTGAGAAAAACCCTTTTAAAGTTTATAATTCTGAAAAAATAATTATTATAAGCTTAAATAAATATAAAATACCACACTAAAACATTAGCTATATATTTTCCTTAAAAATAATAAAATATAATATAAATATTACTCCCCCGACCAACCACACATCATTCGACTCTTGGAGAACTTTTCATTTCTATGGAACCTCATCCATTTTTCCCCTACACAAACGAGCAAAATTTTTAACAATTTTTCTAAATTTTAATTGCTGCTGGTCCTCATATTTATCAAAGTCCGTTGTTGTCCTAACTAAACTCAAAACAACCTGTTTTGTGCTAGTATCTTGTGCTCTTCCTTCCATACATTGAACAAGGCACGCCGAGTAATAACACATCCGCCCCAACGCTGGAAAAAAATCATAACTTTGGGAGTAGCAGCTACATTTAGTATTAAATTAAGGTCTATATCTACTCTAAGTATTTCTGTGATCAATCCGTGTCAATCCCAGAAGTTCTACTCCATTAAAAAAAAACCCGACATATGTTAATAGGAGTTACATGTTGTGCTAAATGTTTTTACAATTTTTAATCAAACTTGAACCTAATTTGAGTCAAATCATGAAACTACTTACCCCCATGGCATATATTAAAAGAAAAAAAAACCGCTTAAATCAGCAAAAAATCTTTTTCAGACGAAACGATTGAACTTCTTACTAGAAAATGATGCTTGCAAGGGTTTCTTGCAGCAAAAAGAAACCAAATATAAACCGCTGATTGTAGAATATTTCAATTCGCGTACTGACACTGTTTATCACATGGCTAGGGAACCTATGAGGACCATAAATAGTGGGTTATTTTTTTTTATTTTGCGCAATTTCATTTTTGGACTTACCGAGCTCTCTCTAGATTGGGAAAACTGCCCATTGTGCGACGTTAATATTCACTCACTCCCTTGACACTAAAGCTACAATACAACTTTAACCTCATAAGTGCCACCGGCTTGTATAAACGTCTCACTCAGCCTAAGCATTAATTACCCCGGACGTATATATACGTGTTTCGAAGTACGATATTTTCTGTGCATTGCTATCCATAAAATTATTCCGAAGGCTTTGTAATGCAATAAAAAAACACTGACAGTGTTTGCGAAGGATTTACTTATTTTAGAGGAATTGCTTATTTATTCTTTTTCTAAGCCCCCTCCCCCAATACACCACATACACACGCCTACGTGAAAGACGGTGGCATTAGGGAGTGAATTACGTAACTTTTAACCAGCAGTTAAGGGATTAATAATAAACAATACAAATTATTAAGATAATTTTTGTGTATAATTTTATATATGGTGTCACTGGTAATTATTAAAATTGTTCTTATCTTAGTACTTTTAAAATTTAATAATAAAATACATTGTGCAGTACTGATATATTTAGAAATGTAAATATGCATTTTATTTTTTATTATGTCAGAATGTGTGTTTTGTTTGTTTACTTCCAGTAAATTAATGACTTTTTAAAAATATTTCGTTTTCGACTTTTCAATATGTTTGCGCCCCCTGGGGGGGTGCCCCACAGTTTGAGAAGCGCTGCATAATGAATTTCAATTCTTGTAATCTGACCCGCTGGAATTTTGGTCTTGAATAAAAATTTTGCAGGGTTAATTTTGAAATTTCAACTCTTTCCTTTGATATGGCGCTCTCTATTCTATATTAGCATTTGTTAGCTTACCAAAAATTTTCATTTCTTGGAAAAGAATACTGCACAGAAATGTGCGTTAATTATGTTATCTTTATGTCATCGAAGAACGATCCTCTTGGAGACCGTCTTTTTGCCGACTGTTTTACTCTAGATTTTTTTTTGCTTCTCTATTATGTTTGGATTGACTCGAGAGGCAATAAAATTTTTCTCACGTTTACTATAATTTATAAGTTATACAGAATATTTTAAGTTATATATAGAGTGATCAGTGATTCTAATTTCTATGCTTTTGACCCGGGTTCGAATTCCGGAGAAGGCAGGAATGTTTGTAAATTTACACACTTGCGGCATCGGGGTACTCAAAAGACCCATCGAACCTCAAGTCCTCTCGTGAGGTGGGTGGAAAGGGAAGAGAGGTCGGAGGCCCCTGACCACCCTCTAAAGGTGTTTTCCCACAAAACTGAGGTAAAACCGAGCAAAATTATACTGTCACCATTTTGGTGCTCTAAGCTACGGATAACGACAGGCACACAATCTAGCCCCTAGCCGCGATGAATTTTGTGAGCCTTGATCTGATGTTACTGTCTATCAGGTGGCATATGTAACAACGATAACAACAAATTATATGTAAAATATTTTTTGAGAGTCCTCTACTCGACACGTCTTTTGAGCTCGAACCATCACTCGCCCTCTCGTCTTTTGCTCTTTGAGCCTCTACACAGCAAACGGTTGCACTTCACTTTAGTTTCATATTTCAGGCAAAAATTATAGGCTATTAGAATGTGCTGTTGGTTTAACTTTTTATTTGTACATTAAGCGTTTTGTTTGTATGACAACCGTACTACTCCAGTTTTGGCGTCTCTGAAATCGCATATAAGGATCGCGAATCATCTTCGTGGTACAATTTTTCATCTTTATCTTCAGGATCCTTTTATAAAATCGTGCCCATAGTATGGTAGATATACAACCACTGACAATAAAGTTCGGTGAATAGTCCTGTAACATTAACATAAATGAAATATTAACGAAAGTTACTGTGCTGTCCTTTTTTCTCGAAATAGTCACCTCCCATCACTATGCACCACTGAGATCTGCTATACAAGTCCCGTAAGCTTTGCAAGAAGTCTTTTGAGATGGAATTCAAAAGTCTCGTCATGTTTCGTTGGGTGTCAGAAATATCGTCAAATCTCTTTCCTTTCAAAGCGTATTTGAGTTGTGGGAATAAGAAGACGTCTGGTAGATTGAGATCTGGCGAGAAGGGTGGATGTTCAATTTGCACCAACCCCTTTTTTGCCAGGAACTGTATGACGATATTGGCTATGTGAGGGTGAGCAATATCGTGAACAAAAAAACCATGAACCTTGTGCGTACTGGGGTCGCACCCTGCATATACATTTAATGATACGGGTTAAAATTTCAATGTACCTTGCAGCATTCATCATCCAGCTATTAAAAGCACAGTTAATCGACGCTCTTTCGTGATTAATTTATTCACTTTCTCAATGTTTTCGTCACTAACGGAGGTCGCTGGTCTTTCGCTACGGGGGTTGTTGGGAACACTTCCCCGGCCTTCTCGTAAACGGGTGAACCACTCGTACACGCACTCCATGGACAGTGCGTGATCTTCACAAACACATACCAGCATCGAATAAGTTTCTGCCGGTTTTTTCCCATGCTTAAAACAAAGCTTTAAATTGATCTTTGTTGTTCATTCTCCTGTTCTCAATTAAGAACCATCGCACTAAACAAGCACTTAGTAAAACAAGTCTTACGCGGAACACAAACGACGCTCAACTGAACAATGGTTGGGACAAATGGTCAACACCTTTGGCTACGCATGTGCTGCATTTTGTTTCACTAGTGTTGCCCTATCATTCACCAAACTTTATTGTCAGATGTTGTATTAAGCTTTAATTATTCTTTCGAAGTAATTCAGGATGCACTATCTCGTCTTCTTGTTTCCTTTGGTTTGATATAATTATTTTCAAAGTTAAACTTTAAATTGTACAATTATTGGTTACAAGGATTTCTGTGCCATTACTAAATCCTACTATGAAAATGTTTGACTTTAATTGCCTTTTTGAATGGATGTTCTAATTATTGATCTATATTGTGTGTTCCACACCTAAAAACGTTTTGTTTGCCTTACGCAAATCCATTTTATTTCCTGCACAGAAAGTATTAATGTCATTTGAATAAAGTTTAGTTACGAATTGTGTTTGAATTATTTCGAAGAATGTTTACATCGTCGTCTTTCCTGAGAAAATGGGCTCTGCGTTCAGATCTTTCGCATTGACCTTTTCCTCGTCTTAATGAAGATCCTACAGCCGCAATCCCTTTGTTTCATTCATGTCGAGGATAAATGGTGACTGAAATTCTTTTCAACAGGAATATAGTGTTGAGCCGCATAGAAGCAATTCACTTTGAAAATTTTCTTTCTTTTCAGTATAATGTTTCGGCAGCTTTAATTTTGTAGAGTTCATTTGTCTTTCTACAAGTCTGAATATTCACTAATATTAATATTGTGATGTTCGGAAGGAATTTTGATGCGATTTTGTGTTAAAAGGATGCGCTGTGTCGGATCCTGCCATTCCACTCCATCGGAGACTATTCAGTGAGCTGTATATCCATGAATAAGTGGAGTACATTTTTTCATGTCATTGTCTGAATAGAGTATTAAACTATTTCATGGCCATTCATCTCAATATACGTTTTGATTTCTGCATTGTCATGTATTTACACTTAACAAACTTGAGTAGTACAGACATTGTAGTTGAAAATCTAACTTTTGTGAAGGGTAAAGGAAGATTTTTCGTTATTTTTGAAATGAAGCTTATTTGGCTCTGTCGTTCAAATTATTTTTAATCAATCAAATTAGTTCAGTTTCCGATCATGTGCCTTGAAGATTCATCATTACAAAAACTATTCTAACGTCTATAGCAAAGATCCCAAGAGGTCTTTTTGTCCTTGAGAGCATATACTAGAATATTTGTTCGACGGCTGGTACTATTGATTTTTGGCCACGGTAGCCTAGTGGTCAAGGTAACGGACTCGTGGCCGGCGTGTCATGAGTTCGAGCCCAGTACCACTGAAGACCCACCGTGTAGGGGGTCGATGCATATTAAATCTGTCCAGGCTCATACATGTTTCCGTTCGTGTTGTGGGGAAGTTACGAAAAGAAGATGCCAGCTCGGCAGTCGTTCTCGTCATTTGACCATGGTTCAGAACGACGAGGTTCGTCACCAAAAGCCCTCGAGTAGCTGAATAGTGCGACGTTAAAATTCACTCACTTACCTTTCCCAATAAATGTGTGTGTGTGGTTTGATCCATATTCTTTAAAATCGATCGAAGACAGCCGTAAAAATAGGTCTGAGTCCGAGTTTCCACCCCGTTCGCAAAACTCACATTCACTCATTAGAATGTCTGAACGCATATCTGATCATCATGCGACATGTGTTTATACACAGGTCGATGATCATGTGCCTTACAGAAATTTCTCTTTCTCGCTCATTTTCAGGGGAGAAAGTAACGCAGAAAGTTTGACTAGCACCTTGTACAAAATAAGAGCTAAATGGGGGGGAGGGTTGTTAGATTCAGACAGGATTATCAGAAATAAAGCTATTGTCATTGGCTTCTGGCACTTGACCGAAGTTCAAAATTACAAGGTCCATCGCCAAATAGCCCTCGCGTTTCTTTTTAGGGAGACAGTGTAACTCTTTTACTCCGTCTGTACATTCTTATGCAAGATATGTTTTAGAGAGTTTTACCACTCCTCAAAATTTTCCCCGTTGTTTTTTAAAACCGCCCTGCATCAGTCTGAATATTGTTATCGTTCTCTGTTCACATAAAAGTGATTGTTAAGTTACATTTCGGTCATCAGTAGCCTTACACTTGAAAAATGCATTTGTCTTATAAATGCTGAAACAGAGCACGAGTGATAATTACACATTGGATAAATGAATCCATTTCCGAAATTTTGTTTATAATTACAGGAGACGTTCCGAAAGTAAGTTTCGCCATTTATTTCACAGACAAACTGTATTGCAATATATATACCAAACCTTGATCTATTTCCTTCCATAGAGCCATTTGTCGTTGCATAGCATACAATCAGTAACTTTGGTAAGACTTGGTGCGGTGTGATACTAGAAATTTACGTACAGCCTGTGCTTCCACTTTGGTAAGACTTGGTTTTTGGAGGTAAAATGGTGTCCCCATTTCTCATCGCCTGGGATTTCCATCTCTCATAAAGAGATCGAGCCTGATTCCCCTTCTTGTACTCTCGTGGTTTATGAGTAGGGGATGGGCTGGAACACGACTCGTACGCAATGTGGATATCTGACTCAGTCATGTACCAGTCCGCATATGTCATGTTCTCTAGCAATGTTTTCATTCGTAGATTCATCCTCCCCGCTCTGTCTTCCTTCACTGAGCATGCGACAAACCATTGGACGTAACATGACCTCTTCTCCACGTGCGATCTCTAAGCGTTCGTGGACGACAGACACACTTGTTCCCCGCATCCATTCATACCGAATAAAAGCAGGCACCCTCATGAGTGATCACATTCTTGGCCGAATTCTGGCTGATCGAGATTTTGAATAACCTCGGTACGCCGGTTTGCTGATACTCTCTTCGGTGGACACTCCTTCCGTTGTTTAAAAAGCAATAGATGTGGTTTCTAAAAGTGATTGTTTGTCTGACCTGGTGTGCATTCTTCTCTTTAAAAAAAATGAAGAAACTTACTGTTAGAACGTCCCTCGTACCCATTGTTATAAAAATCGAAAAACAAGGTTAGACATTAGGGGCAACAATCAAGAGAGGCGCATCCGTAGCTACTCCTTTTAATGATACACCATTTTTTTACATCAACACACTAAACCAGATGACACACAAAGAGTCTGTCTGAAAAAAGTGAAACACAAATGCATAAGTTAGGAGCTCGCCTGCTCTTCCTGCTGGAACTCCATGCTCGCCGAGTCTACGTTGTAGAGCGCGTTTTCGTAACTCACGCTGTGCTGCCTGAAGGGGTTGCGGAACCTGCTTCTACCCAGGGGGGGACGGAAGAAAATGACTCCCAGGATTAAGAGGATGACCACCACGAAGGTACACACCAGGATTCCTATGAGGGCTCCAATAGATAAGCCACTCTCCGAATCTAGAAATTTAAAAAAAGAAGAAAATTGTTATTCTGATAGATTCATTATGAATATGAATTTTCTTTGTACACTTTTGCAGGCACTAAATGAATTCACCTACGCGGCAAGTTCTTGATATTCACCAAATGGGTGATAACATTACAATATTGTTACCTTGATTTTTAATGTTTAGTACTGAGGTTGCCATCATGATTAATGTATATTATAGTTAATTTTTTTATTGTTTTACTTTTGTGGTGGGGTAACCCTTATAATTTCAGTTGATTTCAATTTGATTTTTCTTTTTAAAGGAAATGGGTAAACATCTACCTTTTTCTGTCCATCATAGTCATGAAATTTCAAAGTATTTATTGGAGCTATATTATTATCTTTATGTGAACTTTAGGTATTGATCTTTGCTTTTATGCTAAAATAGTAAGGAAAAAAATAGCAAGTCACATAAAAAAAGTCATCAAACTTAGCAAATTCGTTGAGTTTTGTTATTTTAAGCACTTTTTTTAACATATTTTTAAAAAAACTGTTAAGCACTTCTATATTTTTTGGTTTCTCAAATACTACAGTAATAAGGCTTTTAAACTGACATTCATTTGTTTTAGAGCATCGAGCGCGTTGATGTGATACGAAACAAAATAGCTTGTCCGCGTGAATCAATCAAACTATTTGGAACTTTTATATGAAATGGACCTAGTACCTAAAATTCCTGCATTCCTGGACAAACAAGAACAATTGTCTACAAAAGACACGAGACACGTTTGGTGACATCGATTCGTCGGGTTAGTTGAAGCAGTAAACGGCCAACTCAAGAACTGGGGAGCTTTAAGCAATAGTATCCCAAATGTTCAAATGCCAAATGAAGATTGCTAAAATCGTCTCTGCAATTCTTTGTTCTTTCGACCCAGTAAGACTTAACATACTGAGGACGACAATGTAATTGCCCAACGAATGCTAGATTTAGTGAAGAAGCCTAATTACTTACAACAAACAGTTGAAGAAAATGGCTGGACAAGAAAAAGAGCGATATGGACTTTAATAAGTGACTCTAATCTTCCAGATTTTCCACAATTAACATGGAAATAGCTACAATATTCAACCCTTGGGATATACAGTTTAAGAAAAGCCGATCATACATTCATGAACATCTTAATAGGGGCTGTACTCTCTTTACGTAAATCGCGAAGATTCCTCAGTTGTTCGACTCCAGTTGAGATCACTACACGCAAGTTCAAAAGTACGTAACATATGGATAAGAACCGGTATAGGTCATAATCCAAACATTTAATGGTATTGGTTGTGCAAAGCTGGTGCTAGAGTTGTTGGCTGCTGTGCACATGTTGCATCTGTACTTTGGTACTTGGGATACTGGCGCCATAATCACACTCAAAAATACCAAGCCTTGTGGATATGCTGATACACTTCAAGACTCTGCCACTGGATGCTCCAGTGACGATTCAGCCAGTGAAAGTGAGAAGGAAATATAATTGAAGACATTTATTATAAATAGTTTAACATTGTTATTTTTTTCCTGTTTTCTCTATTTAATAAAAAAAAAAATTTGAAAAAAACCTAACATTTTCATTTTGACTGAGTAATTGTTAAAAAAAAACATTATATGAATTTGGCGATGGGTGAAAAAAGGCTTTAATTATTTCCATGCTTAGCGTTCCCGTTGTCCAGATTGCAGTTTTCATCTTCTGTCGTTTATTTGTGAATATGGATATTTGAAACGTATTGGTGATATCAGTGAGTACGAGGATCTTTTTTTTTCCATTTCGTTTCAAGGTTCTTCTTTTCATTTTTACGGGAAAAGGATTCAAATTTTTTTTTCTGTCCATTTCCGTTAATTATCAAATTTTTTTCACTTCATGTTAAGAAAGTTTCGTTTCGTAGAGAAATGGAATTTAAAGCCGTTATTTTATCTTCATATTTTTTGGCAGAAATTTTCCTAAGCCTAATTATTTTAAATCCTGGTACTTTTTTTCATTCCCAAGACTGAATTTAAATGCGAGCATAGCAAAAGTCGTAAATGAAATTTAGAACAATTTATTAAATTTTATTTTACAATTTAACATAAAAAATTTTACTTTTGAAAATTTATATTATATTTTGTAAATACGGTACTTGCATTTAGCGTCCCATTTTACCCATAAGAAAAGTGATTTAAACTGCGAGAACATAAAAAAGTTTGAAAAGAGAAAGTTTTTTTTAAGAACAATTTATTAAAAATATTTATTACTTAAAAGTAACATAAATAAAATTTAATACTTTTGAAAATTTGTATGGTGCATAATAAAGGTAGCATTGCAGCTTTAGCGTCAAAGTACATTATTATTTAATGACGGGAGAAACGATAAAAATTATGGTTGAAAATTGGGTCGCAAGTACTGAAAGTTTGAGAAGCACTGTCATAAGAAAAGTAAATACATCTTTGCTTAATGTATCTTTTTCATTTCTTGTAGAATATATGTAACTAAAAACTCGTTCGGCAGGAATAATCCATTCATTTAAATTATTTTCATGTCAAATTCCTAGTTCTAGGCTAACGTCTTCGATTGTGAGCTACTATGCTCCAAAATCTTATTGTTTTTGTTTTATTTGTTGAAAACTGTTAAAAAAACCCATATACCACAAAGTATCACACGGGTCTCACTAAAGTAAGTATTAATCACACATTACAAAGGAAAGAGGGGAAAAAAACTTTGAGGTTATGAAAGATTACAAATATATATTTACAACAAATTCACAAAACTTTTGAAGCACACATATTCTGGTGGAAAGAAGTTTAAGATTCGGAAGCCAATTTATGTTAAGTCCCTTGAAAGCTGGTTATAGGATCTTTCGTTCTTTGACAAACTTCGAACACAGAAGGAGAACTCGTTCTCTTTTCCTTGCCACCATAATTACCCAATCACAGGATGCTGATGGAACTTGTGATTAAATTGGTTCACGTATCTCTTAAAGTTACCATGACCAGTAAAAAATTGAGTTATTTTATAATTAGTATAAAAATGATGGTAGGACAGTCTCCTATTTAATGGCTGGGAAAAAGTTGAGATATTCTTGGCTCTAAGACTTCACTCTTCTTTCAGTCATAATTTTCTTGTAAAATGATTTAGGAATATTAACGGCAATGTCAATTTCGCTCTTGGTGGCAGCCTTTGCAAGCCAGTCGGCCCTCTCATTCCCAAGAACGCCAGTGTGTCCACGAACAAATGCAAGACTTAAAAGTCTAAAATATAAAACATTTCTTAAGTCACTTTTTGATCTCGATGACTATGTTGTTTGACGAAAAAATACTCTACCAAATAAAATGTTATTTAATGCAATTTTAAAACCACTCTCAAAAGGTAACAAATTTCAAGGAAGACTTAACTGAGGTAATGTGTGAAAAAATATATACGGGTAAATATTACTGAATATGTATCGAAGCGGAGGATTATACAAGAGCAAGAATACTTCACAAAAAGTGTCTGTGTGTGCTTATGTACGCACGTAAGAAGTTATACTTCTTTGGCGTAACAAGATTAAAATATTTCTAAAAATCTTGAGAAGGGTAAGCTGGGACAAGGA
This sequence comes from Trichonephila inaurata madagascariensis, assembly GCA_019973955.1. Taxonomy (NCBI): domain Eukaryota; kingdom Metazoa; phylum Arthropoda; class Arachnida; order Araneae; family Nephilidae; genus Trichonephila; species Trichonephila inaurata. The sequence continues at coordinate 155,683 of BMAV01025646.1, read as the reverse complement.
CGAAAGGCGGTCACGAGCAGAGTTGAACGATACTAACCTTAAGTCAATCGGACCAGCCAAACCCGAGATAATCGCGATTTAAATAAATTTAAACACCCCCGCACAGGGACAATAGAACCAATAACATAAGAGGGGGTCGGCAGATTGTATCTGGAGATGAGGTGAACCGAATGTGACACCTAAGACCTCATATGGGATGTCTCGTCGGGAAGATTCGTTCCTGAGAAAATTAAGACATCCGCCGGAAGAGCCCCCGAGTTATGGTCATTTTAAAATAATTAAAACATTTAAAACAAATAAAATAGAAGCAGGGCTCCCAGCAACTCGAAACTCTGCCTGGTTGTGAGGAAACACAAGAGGAATCCATTCGAACCGGCCCGGAGTCTAGTTACAAATGGGGTGGCACTAGCTCGGGAAAGGAAAACGAAACTAACTCCCCCGGAGGGGGAGGAACAGCTGTGACGTACATAGTCACGAACATCCCAACGATACACAGAGTAGAGGTGATCCCAAAATTTCATCCTTCTATCTCTGTAATATCGTGACGTCATCAAAAGATCGAACCCCATATCAAATAACATGGGGATACTAATTTTAGAGATAACGCCAGCCCCCCTAGGCCCACTATCTACACAAGAATTAAAACAGATAAAAGAGCTCAACGAGGAGAACCTATGGTCCCAGTTTCATTAACGAAGCTCAAAAATCCCCGGAGCTATGCGGGGTTTAAGACTTTAAAATAATTTTAAAATGTTAAATATAGATGAAGAGAAATGGGGCTATGATCCTGAAAAAATATATCTAGGATGCTCATAGAGAGAACAATCGAATCCAGTCGGTGGGTCAACCGGTTATAGGATTCGTGTTATTACGGGGAAACCCCCCATGGGACCAATTCCACGCTAAGCTGGGTAATACGAAAAAGGGGGACCTAAAAATAAGTCCCAAGCTAAACCCTTGGGGGGGGTAAAATTTTTTTCCAGTCCCCATAGGATTAACAGGGGGAGTATATATTTTAGTTTTTAAAGCCCCCCCATGCCTACACAATAGGAATGAAGGGGTAATTGGCTTGGAGGGGAACAGGGTTCAAACTCGGGAGAGAATCGAACAGGAGCCAAGATATCGTGAAATTTAAAAAGACAAACAAATTTTAAAAGTTTAGAAAAGTTTAAAACAAAAGAAGGAATAGAGACCTATGAGCATGAAATTATAATAACTGGAACAGCAGATGGAGAGGGATCGAATGGCCAGGCTGAATAACTGTCAGACTCGGGTGCCGAGATATTGACCGCTGAGGGGATGCGCCCCAACAGATATGGTTTATAACAATATTATTACGATCCCCAAATATCAGTCCCCGAAGGGGGCGGGAACCTGGGCTGGGGGCCACATGTGGTTTTGGGATGTGAAGCTGGGGTCTTTAGTTGCACACGCAAATATTTATTTATTTTATCAAAAAAAAAAACCGTTTTGAACATTAACGGGTTTCGTTAGATATTCGTTAGTCCCGGGAAACTCCGGGAATGTGTGTGTGTGTGTGAGGCCCTCGTCAATGTTTCTATGTATATTTTAATTGTTTTTGAAAGACAATTTGGCGTGGGCCGAACAAATTTGTTGTTTCAAGTAGAAGAGTTGGAAGTAATTCTTCTCTCTCAAAGGTATATGTACATATATAATAATAATTAAAACATGTAAATAATATATAGTAAATAAATATTTTATTTTTTAAAAAACATATTTTTTTTTAAATAAGATACCTTTAAATACTTTTTGAAGTCAATAAAAATTTTCAAAAAAAGGGGAAAAAAAGTACTACTGTTGGGTATTACCCCCCGGAGAAAGTGTTTTTATAAAATATATATTTAATAAATTATACCTTTTTTTATTATTTATCTTTTTTTAAGCTTTTATTATTTAAAATTAGAGTTAAAATAATAGTTTAAGTGTAAGTAGCTATAAATTGTTATTAAATAAACCCTATTTTCGAACTCTGAGGATCAAAGTAGGTAGGTATTTGAGTTTTAGATTGTTTATATGTTTGGGAATTTTTCATTGTTTTTCTCATAGCTGGGCATAACCCCTTTTCCCCAAAAAACTAAACATCTAATATTCACCAAAATTTAAAAAAAAACTAAAATGTGCAGACTCCCCCTGAAAAACCGTTCTGACAAACCGTTCGTCCCAAATCGGTGATCCCCACCGGGAGGCGACCACAGAGGGACGAAACTATGTACTTATAGTCGATCAGTACGTAGAGAGGGGACAAACAGTGTTTCCTTTTTTAAATTATTTCTTTTAATAAAATTATTAGAAATTATTTTTTTTTTTTTGGTAAATTTTTTTAAATTAGGAAATATCGTTGTAAAATGTTTTTGAAAAATTATATTTCATTATCCCCATTTCCGTATGTATTTACTTAGGTATACGTTGACATAGAAACAATTGCAAAACTTGTCATCGATTTTTTTGGGTCCTAAATAATAATTTAAAAAATTTTTATTACCCTTCACCGAATCATGGAATCTGCAAAGGGAGGGGTGAGAGTGAGAGAAAGAACGAAGAACACACAAAAGCATCGGAATTCAATGGGGTTTGGGACAGAATCGTTCGTTTTCATATGAAACTCAGGCCCCTTCCGACTTCTCTCATTTGCCAAAAAAAACTGCTCACAAAAATAAATCAAATTTGGAGAGATTTTCATTACAAAACATGTATTTTGCTGTAAATATCCAGATGGCAAAGAACAAAAAAAGCGTCGATGAGCTCCAAAAAAAAACAACAATCAAGTTCCATGCTAAGTAACGGGACGCAATCTACAATTAATGTTAATCTAAAAGTTTCCCGGGTATCACTAGAAATTGAAAAAAAGGCAAACCATTCACAGATGGTGAGTATGTAAAAGGTTGTTCATACGTATCTGAAGAACTGTTTCTGATTTCAAAACAAACCAGAAATCTTAAAAAAATAAAAGGCCCAAATTCCACTAAAACAGTACAAGATGGAATAGATAAAATGTCTTCTGAAACATATTTGCTGGTAAGATATTCAACTTTCTTCTGCCTTATTATTTACGGGACGAGTCTTCACAAAAAAAGACACGGCACAAGTTCCCCTTTTGTCAGGTTTTGTCTTCCCAAGGCCCAAAAAGAAGAATTTTGGGATTGCTACCCCCCGGGGACAAACTAGAGGAGGAATATAGTGAATGCCGGAAAATGCCTTGAAGCAATTAAATCGATTTAAATAAAATTGTTTCAATAGCAACCATGGAGCCAGAAGTAAGACAGGAAAAATAAAGGGAAACAACGATTCTTCACGGCAAAAAAAAAACTACGAAAATTTTACGTTTCACTGCTTAATACACCAAAACGCTTTGTGCCCAAACATTTCTGGACGAAATAGTTGTGGTCATGAACTTGGTAATCATAATTGCACCCGATCGTCGCCCCCTACTATTGTCAGTTTAAATGGAGAACTCAGATTCGACCTTCTTCACAAAGTGCGATGGCTTTCCAAAAAGGGAAAGGGACGAAACATTTTGTTTGTGCCCGAATGAAATAAATACATTTCTCAATGAAAAAGGCATTAATCACCCTAATTGGAAAACGACAAATGGTTGCAAAAATTTTACTTGTGGTGGATATCACAGCAAAAAAATTTTAAAAATCTAAAACTGCAAGGAAAAAAAAACCCCGTCTACTTTTTGGTAGAAGAATTGGTTTTTTTCGAAGAAAAATTCCACATTCTTTTGCAAGATATTCAGAGCGGGAAATTTTTGATTTTCAATTTCTAAAGCAATATCACGATAAAACCAGTGCAACTGTTGACACGAATTACTTCAACAGTTATAAAAAAAATTTAAAGATGAATTTCCTGACAGATTTAAGCAATTTAAAACCAACAAAGCCCCTTAGATTCATAGTAAATCCCTCAACACAAATAGTAACGAAATCCCCTTGAGCCTTTGGAATTGATATTTGTTTTCTAAAAAGCAGTTGATTGATTTAAAAGTAAAAACTGTGTGGAGTGGAAAATTTACAGAGTTGAAAAGCAAGTTGGAAAAATTGAGGTCCAGAAATGTATGTATGTAACGCAACAAAAGTTGACAGTTTAAAGAAATGCCGGAGTTGAAAATATTTTTATTCGACGCATGGAATAGTCTTCCCCGATTTACAGTGAGGTGAAGAAGTTTAAAATTTGGGGTGCTGACTATTTTCGGGTCGACATATTCGTGCGAGCAAACGTTCTTGTGTGAATATAAATTAAAAATAAAATACGAAGCTAACTAACAAATAAAAAATTTGATCGTGTTTGAAACTTAAAACAACAAGAGTTATGACAAATTTATCCAAACTTTCTAAAACCAGCAAAAAAAACGCTCCCTTTAATTTGTTTGATCAAATGTATGTTATTGTTTTTTTTATTTAAATACAAGTTCATTGTTTAGTAAAGTTTTAAATTTTTTACTTTAATAATCATGAACATCGCCCCATTGAATTTGTTTTCTCAATTGTTTGTTTTAAAAACAAAAAAAGTTTAAAAAAAATGTTTAATTGTTTTAATTTTTTTTTAAAAAATAAGTAATTTTCATAAGCCATATATATATTATCTAATTTGTTGTGAAAAACACTACATATATATGAATAAATATATATATTTTTTCATGAATAAGTAGATTAGTTTTTTTTATTATTATTAAAAACTTTATGCAAGTACTATATATATATATATATATATATATATTAAGAAAATATTTTATGGCTCTTTAAAAACTTTGAAATTTTGTAAGTTGTAATTTTTTTGGCTCTTCCGATTCAAAAGGTTGCCGATCCCTGCCCTATCACCAAAAAAGTGGCATGTTAAAATATTAGACAACGGTGTGCGCGCGCATCGTAAAAATTTACCCTTATCCTTTTTCCCAAACACACAATAAGAAGTATAACTTCAAAAAAAAAATTAATCTTTTTTTCTTTAACAAGGGGAGGGCATGTAACTAAGGAAATTCATTTGGGGGGGGGGGAGGTAGGTTTTAGTCGTCTTATCAGCAGCTTTGAGGATCAGACAGGTGACAGTACAATTAGATCCGGTTCTATCCCAATTTTGAGGCAGGACAATCTGGAGGGGGTCAAAAGCCTGCCACCTCTCTTCCACATTCACCTACCTCTCGAGGGGCTGCTTGACGAATATTTAAAGTGCACCCTTGCCGCACAGGCACTATACATTTACAAACACCCAGGACTTCTCCAGGATTCAAAGCCAGGCCCTACGGTGCAGGAGTCAGCAATACTAACCACTCTATTGGTTAGTTAACTTTTCTATGTCTTATTTATAGATATTCACGTCCTATGCTCTGACATTTGTACAATCTTGTGGTGAGTTTATGAAATATTAGACTGTTGTACCAATTCTTCTGCCTAATGAGCGTATATATATAAATTTAGTGTTATAATGTTCAAAATTACATTTTTCTATGATTTCAGAATGTTCAGATAAAGCTGTAACAAAGAAAACACTAATATGCAAACTAAACCAATGGATACTTACCATCATAATATTTGGCACTTTCAGGAACTCCTTCGATTTCTTTCTCTAAAAAAGTTAAACCATCCTATCAGTCAGAATTACAAAACCTACCTAGAAATTATTCACAGCTTAATATGAAAACAATCCCTACTAAAATAGTTAGTAACAACCAATGTTTCGATGAATATTTCCAGCATAGATCATGCGAATAGACTCCATTAGCCAACGTTTATTAAAGGACTGAAATTCTTAAACAATAGTTTGTTGCCCTTATTGTATGATTGGATAGAAGAGTGTTAAAATTCAGACATTTCCTTCTCACATTAATGAACAATTGACAAATACGAAATTTCAAAAGAACCAATTAGTGAAAACTGGAACTTGTCGTGCACTGCTCTAAAGAGAACACAGATATTTCAATGGAATTTCCCATCATTGCTGCAACAAAAGAGCAAGGAAGGAAAAATTCACGACTCTCCTGGAAGGCTTGATAACACTTTCAGCCTAACACAAAGACATCGCTTTTACCCGAGAATAAAAAGTAAAACGTAGTCTATAAAACTATTGGTTATCGTTTAAGCTATTGATAGTTTAAAACAAATTGCTTTTCATTGGCTTACCGGTACAGGATTCATTGAAAAGACGTCGAGCATTGAAATTTGCGCTAGTTTCTTTATTGAACATTTTCATATTTTTTTTTTCTGTTTTAATCTATTTGAGTAAAGTTTCGACACAGCCTATACGCGTCACCCTTTTGAATCACGGTCAAGGGATGCGAATCAGACTTCTGAATAAACATTCCATTCTCTGCATTCAGGCCAAGACGAGGACTTAGAGCCCCAATATAATTTACTCGAAGACCATTATGCGGTAATTTTTGTTTACCTTCAAGGGTCAAATGTCAGTGACAGCTTTGGAGGTCTGTTGTAACAATAATGGTTAGTTAACTCAATGAGCTCAATGGTGATTTTATGTAAGAAAATAACAGTGGATTGTATATTCCTTTCATTACTGTTACACATTATTTTAAATTAATATACCAGCTTCCTAACAAAGGTCCGAATTTCACATTCTTTTGGTTCTTAAAAGCTCAGCATTAGTTGATTCTTCTTCGTTGCTGTTTTGGGGCAGTGTTTTGAACTGACACCTTAGTGATCAAAGTGCACGCGTTAAACAACTGGGATGAAAAGAAATCCATGTTGGAGCCAGTCGTTAAGCACTTTTATTCGTTCTAGAGAAGAAAAAATGTTTTCGTGTTGATGGACTTCCTGAGCGATACTAAGAGATGGTTGTTTTACCAGCCTTTACTGCAACTGCTATGCATCTTAGGAGGTTTGAGTGTCGTATGAATGTTTTCTGTTGAGATGTTGGGTCACAGTACCCATGCCGTTTGAACTATTAGTCGTAATTTATTGGGAAGATTTAACTCTCCATGGAATCAACCAGTAGCATTAAGAAGTGATGCCATCTATAATGTCCACCTTTCGGTACGCAGATGGATGCTTTAGACCACTGGGACGTAAAGGAATGCCTATATTTGGGCCAGTAGTTAAGCGCTGTTATTCCTGTACAATGTTGTTTGCGACCCCGTGTGGGGGGAGGGGGGCAGGTTTCTGCAAACTCAATGAATTCGAAAAGAGAACTTTTTCCCCAAACTTACTTTGTGAATACGTCTTTACAATACCAAGACGAATAAAGCTTTTTTATAACAATAACCGCAGACCATGCCGTAAATTTTAGCTAAAAATACAGATATTTTTTTGATGGACACATGCTAAGAGTTAACAACGGATTACTTAAGTCTGCTTAGATTAATTTTAATGTTCAAACTATAGAAGAGCATCGGCGTTATTTGGCGGACTCCTGCTTTACAGTGCAATCGAGTGGATTTTTTTGTGGTCATCATTTCTCAACAAGGCAAGTACAAGGAACAGACTATACAAATATGGGAAGACACGCGCGATAAGAAAAACAACTGTACAAATAAATTTCCACGTTCTGTCTGAAACATGTGGTCCTGGTAGTCAAGGTCATGGACTTGCGGCTAGCATGTCGTGAGTTCGAGTCTAGTACCACTATAGCCCCGCGGTGGACGTACGTTAAATCTGCTGAGGCTCAAACGTCCGTCCTTTGGTGTGGTATGGAAGTTAGGAGAAGGGTTAGCCGGATCGTCCTCTCCGTTATGGTTAAAAAAACCTTTAGTAGCTGAATAGTTTGACAATATTCACTCATCCCCCCTGCCCACTTTTGTGGCGGTTCGATCTCTATCCTTTAAAATTGACCAAAGACGGCCTTAATGTTAGGTGGTCGAAACTCACAGATGTCTATTTAAATTCTGTTCTAACGCAAGATTTACTTTTACATTTGTATTTTCACTCTGAAGCGATTGATTCGATTTCACTTTAATTTACGTCGCACTGTGAAGCAAATCGAGAGACCTCACAATTTTGAACCAAATGCTGAGGGCAGCTCCAGAGCTGGCACCTCCATGAACTTCCGCATGACGCCAACGTGGTCCTCGACAGATTTAACATGTACCAGGATCTCTGCACGTCAGTTCTTCAGTGGCACTAAGTTTCGAATCCACGATTCGACGACCCGACCCCTGGCGACTGTGGGCACTTTTTAAGGGAATGTACCTTTCAATTGCACTTCGACTCCACTTGATCTGAATAACAAAAGTTTAAAACTATTTTAATAGTATCCCCCCAAAAGAATAAAAGATTCCGATTGAAATTTTATGACTACAGGTCTATGAGACAAACTTATAGGAATAGTACGGTCTTTGAATTCAGAAAAGTTTCCTTAAAATGACTATAGTTAAATCAAATTGAGTATTTGTAGATTAGAGACAAAAATAAAAAAAGGTATACTATACTCCATTCCCCATGTTGCTTACCTTTCCTCGCGGAACAAAGCAGTGGCGTCCGTCCCAGACAGGACACCACCCCCCCCAGAGGGGGGTTGCCACCGGCAACGAAGTTCCCCCCCCCGGGTTTACCCTCTTCCCAATTCACAAAGTCCAAGGGGCTCATGTCCGTCCACGCGAAGCCACCTGTGAAAAGATGCTCTCAACATAAAGACATACGAAATGTTTCCTCCTCAACATTGGATTAAAATCATTTAAAATAAAGTACATCAAAAAGAAAGTTATATTTTTCCTTCAATTTCCTTCAATTTCCCATGTATCTTCAAGTGTTTGTTTCTTAATCCTCAAAGGTTTAAAAAATGTTTTTGAATGCATTGCATTTTTTTTTTACCCTCAACTCTACATTAAATAATTTGAAATTTGCCATTTCAAACAAATAAGTTTCACTGGGAATTTAAAGCTTTTTATTTCATACAGTAGATATCCATCAGGATTTTATATACTATTCTCCAGATTCATTCTGTGTTCATGTAAATAGTAAAAAAACCTATAATAGTACTTTAAACGTTAATTCATGTTTAAAACATTGGAATTGGACTCTATTTCGATCACCTGATTGCATATGTTGCTTCGAAGTTATATCGTAATTGGATGCATACATTAAAAAGTGTGGGATCAGTTCAATCCTCACTTTAAAATTGAGACTTTCCCAGATATTTTTTACAGATTAACTCTGACACGGTCTCAAAGTTAGAATACAACGGATAGAAAAAAAACTTATTCTACAAAATTCTCAAGTAAGTGACTAGGTATTTATTTAGGCCACGGTAGCCAAGTGGTTAAGGTAACGGAGTCGTAGCTAATATGTCTGAGTTTGAGCAGAGGGGACCGATGTACGTTAAATAAGTCGAGGCTCAAACGTCCTCCCGTTTGTGTGGTGGGGAACGAAGGTAAGGGGAGTGCCAGCTCAGGTGCCGTCTTCGTCACTTGACCTTGGTTCAAAATTACAGTCCGTCCCCAAAAGCCCTCGAGCAGCTGAATAGTGTGCGACGTTTATATTTACTCGCTCTCTGAAGCTGCAAGAGGGCTATTGATGACGGATCTCGTAATTTTGAACCATTGAAACTCGTTAGAACGAGAATGACACCTGAGCTGGCACCTGCCTCTCCCACACCACGCCAATGGGAGGACATTAAGCCTCGACAGATTGAAAGTGCATTAGCCCCTCTACACTGCAGACCTTCAGTGGCATTGGGACTCGAACTCGAGACTTCGTGTCCATAACCTCTTTGGTTACCATACCCACACAAAATTCTTAAATATATTTTTTTATTTCTAATGACAGATTATGAACAGTTATTAACAGAGTTCATCGATCTCTCCCTAGTACATTCACCGAAAGCTAATATCTTCTTTTTTTTAGTGCGGTGCCATATTGGCGGATACCAGGCACCGCAGGTAATTTTTACTCCCAGTTTCCTCCCTAGAGGGAGGCACCTGATGCCTCTATCTAGTCTGACGATGCGAACCTTGTGCAAGGATTTAATTTGGCCTAGGGCCTCTTACATGCCATATAATCATACGACATGGCCGCTGTCGATTTTCTGCATCATGAAAATCCATTGACTTGGGCCGGGATCGAACCCGCAACCTTGGGTACAGAAGGCCAGCGAAAAACCAACCACGCCACCCAGCCGACAAATATAAAATGTCAAAATATTTAAACTTAGAATACTGAGTCTTGAATAACTATCTGGATTTTGTAAGCTTAGATCTAAGCGCACAAAAGGTTTGGGTTAGAATTATATCACAGATAGTTGTGCGTGAACTAGAAATTATATATATAAATCATGGGTATTACCTTTTTGGGACCTCATGAGACTAGTGAGTAAGAATTGCGACTGCATTCCAGGTTTTTGTATGGCTTTTCGAACCTGTTCTAACTCCTCCAAAGAATGGATGCTTACGAGATGGCTGGCTAAAAGAGACAAGCACTCAAAAGATTAAGCAATGAATAATTAGAGAGAAATAAAAAAGTGCTGATTAAATTTCAAAGATTTTATCGAAAACAAACAACTACAAATGTACCAAAATACTTTAGGTACATTTATAACAAAGTGTAAAAGAGCAAAAGGAAATAATTCCATTCAAAGATGAACCCATATATTTGACCATACCATATATATGACTAGACATTTTACCCCCGTACATAAGCTTAATTTTCAAATAAAATTGACATGTCAAACATGTCACCATGAGGACTCAAGTGTCTGTAAGCGAAGAAAACGGAGGCATATTTTCCGCCCCAATTTCTCTAAAGTGAGATGCGAATGACGATAGCTCTTTTCTGGTAACACAATCTGAAGCGAGCACATTTTCCTCATTCATTAATTTGACTTACTTTCAGCGTCATTTTTTTTATTAGGAAAATGAACAAAAGGAAAAGTTTATATACGGCTCGCGATCGTCGACCTATATTTCCGGTCCTGGTGTAAGACTCAACACGTGAGGAACCTATACATTCAGACATTCCAATGAGTGATTGTAAATTTTAACCGTTTGAATGAGGAAGAATTTTCTTCTATGTATGCTTAAAGTGCGGAGTTTAATGAGTTGTTGTGTGTATACTAATAACTCGTCATCTCTTACCAGGGATGGGAATGTCACTTCCACTCTCACCCCATCCAAGTCATAATTACACTCTTCATTATCACTTCTCATAGCATAGACACTTTAAGATGAATCGGAACTTGAAATGGAGCTTTTTGTAGCTATGAGTATAACATTCGTTAAAAAATATAAAAACAATTTATAATTCTTATAAAACAATAAAAAGTCTTTTTTATATTATAAGTAAATAAATAAAACCCAGTGGTAAGAGCAGTGATGTACAAGAGCCGTGGAGGGTGGTACGGTAGAAAAAAATGAGGCAATTATGTTGATATGTTTTTGTGCATAAACATTTTTTGGTAAAAATCATCTCTTGTCCTGATGATGATTTTAAAAGAAATAGTCCAAACGTTATTTATCTTTCTACTTCGGCTCATTTTTCCTACCGTACCACAATCCACGGCTAAGCTGCACACACACATGACTGCTTACCACTGTGTTTGATTTTAATTCTTATTAATGCAATCCACAATGGAATGAAATGAATCAAAACTGAAATGGATTTGAATACGACTCCTTTCAACCAACCAAAGTAGCGTGATCACGCGCGTCTCCACAATCTGTTCTTAAAGTCGGACTCTTTGCAGGTGTTATGCGAGTTATTTTTTCTTTTTAGAATATAAGTTCCCTTCGAAATACCCAAAGAGTTGAAGGGTTTTAAATTGCTTGCGAAAATGCTAAAAATTGTTTTTCCAAAAATACGTTTTTCCCTTTAACATTAGCGGATCTGTACATAAACCGACCTTTTTATTTCAACTTCTCTATCTTTCTCTCTAAAAAAAAACTTCTAAAAATTTACGCTGAAATATAAGGTAAATAAATCATTTCATTTTCAAAAGACAGGTACATTAAAAAATCAGAGGGTCAGTGAGATGATACATGGTTATCAGACTACATTCGGAGCCGTGGTTTTGCAAAAGCGTACAAACGAACTTTTTTTAAAAAATATTTAGTGGCATATTTTTATCTGTATAAAACTGTTTCATGTATATTATTACAGTAAAAAATAATTCAAATGTAATATTTTGGCAAAAAATGAACAGTGAACTGACCTATTTTCGAAAGATTCTCCTTTTTTGAAAAATGCTTCTATAATAATAATATTTTGCTTATATATAACTAAGATTTCTCTAGAGTCTAAACTAGGATTTTTGAAAAATTCATATTATTTTCAGATTTAGTACCAACTGAAATAATAATCGGTGTTTTTTTGTTAAAATGCTTCAACTCTGATGTAATAGAACATGAATGAACACACTGTTAAGCTATATATTTCAAAAATCCTATATAGTTCAGGCTTTCTCTGTATAAAGGTCTAATCTCTATATATTCAAAATATTATTATTATGAAGCATTTTTCATAATAGGAGAATGTTTTGAAAATAAGTAATTTCATGTTCATTTTTTCTTTGCTTAAACATTGCTTTTAATTTTTTTCTTTTAATATTTTTAAAACAATTTTATACGTGTAAATTCTAATCAAACGAAAATTTAAATACTTATTTGCACGTTTTTGCAAAATCACAGTTCCAAACATAGTCCGATACCTTAAGTCAAATGTCTTTTAATAATGTAGCTGCATACAATGACTGCAACCCGTGGCGTAAAGGAGAACATTTCAGCTCCCCTGCAAAGTCAGGTGTTTTGGCCTCCAAGTTGAATTTTACAAAGGATAGGTACTTGGTGGCAGTCAGTCTTTAATCCCACCTATAACGCTGCCCTCCCCCCCCCCGCGCAATGCAGGGATGTACGTAACGCCACTGACTGCAACGATAGTTGTTCTGTGTATAAGTATCCAATTTATAAACTACATACTAAGTAGTCTGGTGATGACTGGGAAATGTTATTTAGCTTCTGTCTGCGAATTTCAAATTAAGATAGATCTAAACTGGATCCAACTGCTTTTAAGAAGTGTAAATTCAGTTTTTACAAATCGTAAACTTAATTTTGTTTTGAAAAAAAAATAGCTATTTTTATATTTATCCACGAAAAATATCTTTTGAATCATCTTCAATATTTATAAAAATTGAGTAATATTCGTACATCGATATTAAGACTTAAAAACATTATAAACAAAAAGATTAATTTAGTCAAAAGAATAAGCAGTATTACCATATCTCAAGCATCGTAAAGTTGCAGAGAACCAATCAGCCATGGTATTTTCGTAAATAAGACAGTAGCTACCTTCTGTGGGTGCCCAGAGGTCGGAGGTCTTTGGACAATCTCCTGTATATGCCTTGGGATTTGGAGGCTTACCTAAAAGACATTCAGACAGAAATGAATAAGTTATAGATCTACAAGGAGAGAGTGGTGTTTTGATAACAAAACTAGCACTGCTACAGAAGAAGTACGTATGCTCCAGTGAACTACAGATATTTAGCGTGTAGCTTTCTCTCTCGACTGTAGGGCATCTTGTTTCTGTAAACAAATCCGTAGTCATGGTCCGCATTAGAGTGGAAAAGTTATAGGTGTGACAATAGAGTAACGAATTGTTAAGAAATTTCAGATGAAACTCGGAAAATCCGTTATGGAAACTTATAAATTATTGATAGAAGTATGGGGTAATGAAGGTTTGTTGTATTCACGAATTTTTGAGTGATTTAAGTGTTTTCAAAATGGCCGAGAAGATGTCGAAGATGATTCATGCCAGAGTCACCCTTCTTCGTCAAAAACGAATGCCAATAGCGAAGAAATCGGTAATTTTGTTCGATCTGATCGTCGGTTCGTGTGATTGCTGAGACTGTAGGGAATCCGTATACGGCAAATTTTACATAACAAATTTGGCATGCAAAAAGCGTCTACTAGAATGGTGCCTAAATTTCTCACATTTGAACAACAAGAAACTCATAAAAACTAGTTTATACTGACACTTTTTGAATTCCATTGAAAACACCCCAAACTTATTGAGAGAGATGAATCGTGTTATGATCCCGAAAAGAAATACCAATCCCTGCATTGAAGGAACTCATCTTCCCCGAGAGCTTTGCTCGAATCAGAAAATCAAAATTTAAAGCAACGATGGTTTGTCTTTTTTTTCCAATATTCAAGGGACTGAGTGCCTTTACTGGGTTCTCTTCAAGGTCAAACTATTATTTCTCCACGGTCTTATAAAATTCCATGGAAGAATAAGGAAGAAACTATTCAACTTATGAAATGATAAATCATGGGTTAAACCAAGACAATGCGCCGGCTCATTCCGCGTTTCTAGCCAAGTACAGCATCCCAATGTTGAATTATCCGTTTTTCACACAATTCCTACTATTAGTTTACACTTTCCTTATATATATTTATTTACATACGAGCATATCTCGTTCAAATTTTCAATCGTTAATAAAATACCGTAAAATCCGGCGTATAACGCGTAATTTTAACACAGAAAATAAGATGGAAATTTAAGGGTGCGCGTTATACGCCGGGTACAAAAACGATAGCCTTAAAAATAATATAAGATTATCATAAAAACAAATTTACTACTACGCATATAGAAATACTGTTAATTTAAAAGAAATGACACGCCTGATGAACTAAAAGAGATGTAGTTTTAGAAGTATACTATTTTTCTTTTTCAAAAGTCTGGGATAATACTCAAAATAAGTGACTTCAAAACATAAGGGCATTGTATACTAACATTTCAGATTTCTTCGTAAAAAAGGGGGTGCACGTTATACGGTGAATATACCTAAAAATTAAAAATGCAATTTGAAAGCATAGGTGCGCGTTATACGCCGGATTTCACGATACTTCCTTATTCATCCACTCAGGTTTAAAAACAATTTGTTAAACTTATAGTGGAGTTAACTTGATGTTAATACAGTTTTTTTCAAATATTTATTCATTAATAAAATTTAATTTAATGAATAAATAGTAACAAACATAATAGTCCAACACCCCAATCGCTCGATAGCGCGTTTGACTTCGTATCCGAAGTTCGTGGTTCGAATCCCGCCTGGGATGGCCTACTTTCTGAGAATATGATTCACTTTTACTGAACAATTTTTTTAGAATAATTAAATTTAATGAAGGATATAAAGTAATAAACAAACAAAAAATAGTCCAACACCCTATATAGAAAGGGGAAAATAGAAAATGGCAAGGAAAATCTCTTTCTATTTTGCCACTTAATGTTGTGGTACTGTCCTATGTATATACATATGTATATTAATTGTAATTATTTAATAAAAAGTAACTAAAATAAAATGTTCTTTGTGGACCTAAGTAGTAAAATTTTTTTATATTGTTTGTATTCGTAGAATCTTGCTCCCTGTGAGTTCTGTCTGTTTCCTAAGGTAAAATCTGCATGAAAAAGATAAAGATTGGAGTCCGCCGAAGGTGTAAAGGAAAAAGCGGAACACGTCCCAAAGGAGCTGGCACAAAAAACTTGTCTCTAAAAAGGGGAGATCCCCATGGAGTGAATAGAGGAGAGGTGTCTATTGAAAGTGATAATATGTATAAAATCAAAATAAAATGTTTTATACCATCAGTCTCGTTATTTAACAGCCACACCTACTACGTGACAGTAAAAATGCTACACCTGTGGAAGAAGTAATTGCATGGTAGATGCAGCTCACGTTCTATGCAATGTGCAGTTGGGGAACACGAAAAAGAAACCAACAGTAGGTCCTAAAAGAGCTTGTTGAACTAATAAATGAATAAGTGTTTTTTTTATCTGTCAAATTGCAAACTTTGTTTTATGTCCTAATATTACTCCCCCTCCCCGAGAATTAGACTACGGTAGACTAGTGATCATGGTCTCGTGACCGATGTGTCACGAGTCCGAACCCAACTAATGTAGATCCACTGAGTGGAGGATTTTAGTCTTTCGAGGCTCAAAGATGTCAAGGTGTTGTCCTCATTACTAGTGAGAGATGTGTAAACATATCAAATTTCATGATTTACCATATACTCTCAACTAAAATCTTTCAATATAAAAGAAAACTGACATTAAAAATACAGAGTACAAAACAAGGAAATTAAATACAAAATTCACACCCAATAATATTTCAGAAAGTACATCAAATTTTTCGTAATATAAAAAAAATATTTTCCAAATTTGATCCAAATGCCACCCCTTAAAATTGCCGATCCGGGCAGGGTTCGCCCCGGTGCGAGGTATTCATAAAAATGACATTTTCTGTCTGGGTCCTCCTCATTGTGGTACGTAACAATTGTGGTACATCCGTTTTGCTCTTTGCAGAATACGACCTACGCTAGCTCTACTCACGCCTGCTTCACGTGCATATTGGCATGTCGATTTTGGGAGTGACCGTGAAAATGAATGTAACACTGCAACAGAAGACGCTTTGCTTGTTAATGTGCTTGGTCGTCCTTTATGCATATCCTTTATTTTTCCGTCCGTTTCAAACTTATCGCGAAGGCGAGCAATGCTTAAGCGTGTTGGTGGTGCCATTCCATACTATTGCCCCTCTAATATTGTTGCACTTCTCCAACTTCCTATAACAAAATGCTTTTTGGCTGCTCGAAAGTCAGACCAACTTGCACTGGGGTCTTACTTTCCCTCTGATGAAACACTAGCGCAATTTGTCGTTGAACTACTGTTGAACACGTCGAAACACTATTAATACCGGCTCTTACAACTTAACCGTACAGTGCCAATGCGATCCAAACTTAGGTACATGTCGTAACGTTTCTTTATTGCTAAACATGGATCAAGAAAGAAAGCTCTTTTTTGATGCTTTTACTTACCCGCTGTGATTTGGCAAATGTAAGGCAGCTGTTCTTTACACGACGTTTTCCGCCAAAACCCATCCGGCGTGCTACTGAAGCACACTTCGTCGCGGTCCACATCAGAAGGCTCGTTCTTGCCCCATTTCGATATCATCATGGGCCAGGAGTTGAGCCACTTGAATTTTTGAGAGGATCTCTAAGAGAAGAGAAAAGAAATGTGTACTATTGGAAAATGTGTTAAAGATTCTTTTTCAAAAAAGTGGAAATTCTTCTTTTTTCCTTTTTAGTATTTATAAATATGATTGAAGCAGTTTACTTGAATGTGATTTTAAATGTTCCAAAAATAATAAAGCTTCATCATGTTAAAATCCATTTGCTTCATCATCATAAAATGTTACTTTGAATGAGTGAAAACTGGAAATGATGAGAGGGGGAAAAAAGGCAAGGCAGTGCTTCTCAAACTTTCAATACTTGCGACCCAATATTCAATCATAATTTTCATCGCCCCCCTCCATATAATAACAATGAATTTAATTAAAAAATACTATAATTTGACGCTAAACCTACAACACAACTTGAACCTTATAAGTGCCTCCGACGTATATAGACATCTTTCCGAAATACGATCTTTTCTGTGAACTTCTCTCCATAAAATTATTTCGAAGTCTTTGGAATGCAATAAAATCACATTGACACAAAGGACTGACTTATTTCAGAGGATTTCTTTGCTTATTTATTCCTTTCCAATACACCACATACACTTACCTACGTGTTAAACGATGGCACTGGGGAGATCGCGTAATTTTTAATTGGCATTTGAGGGATTAATTATAAACCGTACAAATTATCAAGATGAGTGTAAATTTTTGCATATAATTTTATATATGAGAAACCCATGGGGGTCATTGGTAATTAATAAACTTGTTCTTTACTTAGAATTGTTAAATTAATTATAAAATACATTGCGCAGTACTTATATATTTTTTATATCAGTGTAAATGTGTATTTTATTTTTTATTATGTCAGAATATATATTTTTGTGCTTACTTTCAGTAAATTTATAACTTTTTTTTAAAAAATAATCTTTTGTTTTCGACTTTTCGAGATGTTCGCGCCCCCTTGTAGGGTTATCAAGCCCCCAAGGCGGGATCACCCGACAGTTTGAGAAACACTGAGGTAAGGTAAGGATTGATTTGAAAAATACCCTGAGACATTGCTACAATTATCTGCGATTCCCTCTAGTGTTTTTGTGAAAAGAAGCAGAGGAGGAGTGTGCGAAACATCCTTCCCCAGCGATACTGCTGAACTACTTCAAGAAATTCGAAGATGCCTCTCACCTCATAGGCGAGACCCATCCAGTAAGTCTGATTGACTTCCACCCCAAGATAAGAAGCAACGGCCTGGATAGAAGAGCCAGACAAAGACACCAGATGAGCTCCTTGTCTCTGGCAGGACTCTTCCGC
Source organism: Trichonephila inaurata madagascariensis (assembly GCA_019973955.1). NCBI lineage: Eukaryota > Metazoa > Arthropoda > Arachnida > Araneae > Nephilidae > Trichonephila > Trichonephila inaurata. The sequence continues at coordinate 137,476 of BMAV01025646.1, read as the reverse complement.
CTCGTGCCAACTCAGGGGATTTCCGGAGAACATCTTGAAGCACATGTCATCGAGCTTCAGCCATCCACTCGGAAAAATGCAGTCCAACCCCCGATTATAATCAGGTTTAGGTAGATCGGGATCTAGAGACAAAAGCGAGAAATATTTTTTACCATTATCGGAGTATTTTAATCATATAGCCTTAAGCATTTTCGTCACAACTGAATAAAATTGATACCATATTGAATGGTTGAAAGTGACATAAAATTGGATGTCATTGGATTACTTAATTAACAGGAAAAAAATTTTGGTTTAATTTCTTAAATGGTTGGTGTCATGTCCAGAAAGCCAAATGAATCCGTGGTTGCTAATGACGGCTTTAGCCAGCAGCTTCATTAGTGTAAAAATTGCCATCAAATTGGTACTCTTTGATGTTCTGGAATGCTAGTATTGATGGACAATTGAAACTAGGGTTGAAGAGAGTTCTTCGTCAGGTCATTTTGCATATGTCCTTGTATTGTCTACATTTACTTCCTGCCACCGAAGAGGCCTGTTCTCAGTGGTGTATAAATAGAAACTAGACTTTAATATGACTCGAAGCGCAGGAAAATGCATTACTTTGCATATTTTTTTCATCTCCACTCCTTCCCTTTTTTTTTATTTAACTACGTGTCTTTTTCTTCAGGGTGTTGCAATTTAGTTTTTGAAGAGGAAATAGACCAGTTTAAGCAGTTAATCATAATTTTTTTTATTTCTAACAAGTTAGAAAATATCATAAATTAGAATGCTTTAAGAAAATAATAATTCATGGGTTATATTATATGAAAAAATTGTACATTTTTTTATACAATTAATAAAATAGAAACGATCCATCTAGACTTCATTTTTTCTGTTAAAAATCAATAATCTTGAAAAAAACCAACACTTTGGATTTAACGGAAATTTAATACTTAATAGTACAACAATTTGACCTAGACAACAATCGCAATTATGTAATATTCATTTAAAAAAAATTCTGTCTACGTCTGATCGAAAATCATAGGCGGAAGAAATAAATTTTTAAAAAGTGAGTGGCAATTTGATGAAGATTTTGGAGGAAAGGTGAATTGAGAAAGATGATTGGAATCTCCAAAACTTATGAAATAGAAAAAATATTTATTTAATTACTCCACATAAGATGTGTTTTGCAATTTTTTAGAATAAGTAGATATTATTTTAGCACAGAGAACCACAAAACATTCCCCAATTTTATAATTTCATTTTTAAAATTTTCATTGTTATTCCACAGGTTGATATATTAATAGGTTGATCACTCTTTCACAACCTGATGTATTTTTAGACACTTGCATAATTTATTATATATTTCACCCTTTTTTAACACACTATATCAACTTAATAAAATAAAATGCTGAAATCTCTCCCATTCTCGTACTTACTTTTCTCCATTTGGCATATATAAGGATACTTTTTCATACAAACGTCATCTCTCCACACTCCGCTGTCCAAATCATCATAAACCATCTTGACACAGTCTTCCTAAAAGAAATACTACTTCAATCTCTTTTACAGCCATAAAATACAAATTAACAATACAAATAACTGTCTTACAGGAACATTTCCTGTTTTGCTCTTTCTGTATTTATACCTTTTTTAATCGAAAAAAAAAAAAACATTAATTATAACGTTTAGGGGGGAAAGCGAAGAATAATGCTGGTTTCTCTGAAATTGTGTGGGGTCGCGGTAGCCTAATGGCTATGGTCACGGACTCGTGATGGCATGTCTCATGAGTTGGAATCCTAATGTCTGTGTAGAAACGCTAATTACTTCCTCTTGGCATGGCTCAGGAGCTGTTAACTCCGTTCCTTGACCGAGGCTCCCAGGTACGAGGTCCGTGTTCTTGTGATCCTCTAGTGCAACGTTGATAAAACAATCCCTTGGGGCATTATAATTTGTCCGATTAATGAATATATTTTACATTGATTTCAATGAATAATTTGTAAATTTTCAGATGGTACGGGATTATATTGAAAATCGTTGACCACAGAGACCTCTCTTTCTTTTTTTTTCAAATCCATATGCTAGTTTAGGTCCAAACAATAAAATAGAGTTGTGGAAATGTTCACTGAAGTCTCTTCATGGTATCATTAGCATTGATATCAATCTATTGAATTAAAATAATTACAGAAATTAGTGTATTGTCATACCACCAAATTTAAAATAGCTGAAATGAAGTGAAATTCTTACAAGATAAGTAAAGCGAGAGGAAGAATGGACTCGAGCGTTAAAAGAGATTCTGATTGTTGTAATACAATATGTGCATCGAAGTATGGTATGGTAATCTTGTTCAAATTTTCAATCGTTAATAAAATACTTTTCACTCAAGTTCAATTACGTTTTTTATTCTTATAGTGGATGACACTTGACGTTAATGCAGTTTTTCCAAATATTAATAATAAATTCTATTTAATTAATGGATAAATAGGAACAAACAAAAATAATAGTCCAACACCATATATAAAATGGAAAATTGCAAGGAAAAACACTTTCTATTTTGCCAATTAATATGATGATTATGTCATATGTATATACATATTTATATTAATTGTAATTATTTAATACAAAATAACTACAATTAAATTTTTCTTTGTTGACCTATTTATATATATATATAATGCTTAATAGGTACTCGAGTTTTTATTCCAAGCCAGTGATTTTTCATAAAAAATTGATTGAATGACTGAGATTTTACAAGTTTTGGCAATTGGATACCATCCTAAGACATCCAATTTGACACGATTTTGAGCATTCAGTTGTGAAATAATTTCTTTGCGGACTCAAAATATTTTTCATATGAGGAAAGATTTTTACTTTGATATGTAGAACCAAAAGCGGAAAGCAGAATACGAGCAATTTTCTCTCTTCAAACAATTAAATCTCTCCAGCAATGATATTCAATAATTTACAAAATAGCTGCAAACTTATCTTTAGTTACCTTTCAGATTTTTTTTCTTGATTCCGTAAATGTCCATAATTCTGAAGATGTTTGTCAAATAAGGTACATTACAAATTTATCAACTTCCATCCACTCGAAAATTGACAAATTTGTAGAGTAGTGCAGATTGCCCCTGAAAATTGTACCGCATGCCACATGTGACACGCGTGCCATATTTTGCCGACCCCTGTTCTACTGTAAGTCAATGGTTTGTATTTTAAACAACGTAGGAAAGAGAAACGGAATCTTACTTGCTGTACCAACGAAAAATTATACCATTCGTTTTCCCTTGAAAATTGCTTTTCGATAGTTATTGCTTGTGAAAAAATCGTATTATATGCCTCAGAAAAGGAGGAGGGACAGATACCAGCGCATCTCATAATTCGACAGCTGCAGGATTGTGGCTTATTAGGATGTAATTTCTCATTGCACAATATTGCTATATGCACTGAAGGCAATCAAACGTCTATAGTGCGAATATGTAATCCACAGATTCAGGATGTCTCTTCTGAACATCATAGAGGGTCTCAATGACTTCCCACCATCTAAGCCATAGAGTCAGCAGCAAGATCGTACCGCCACATCATGAATCTTGAGTCGGGAAGTGTTCTTGCAAAATAAGTATCCGCTCATTCAGTGCAAAGACGTCTTACACTGCAATTTCTGCATAGTGACCTTTACTGTGACTTTCCTTCCCATTACACCATAGAAACGTGTGGTGGAAGAAGTGCACTCAACCAGAAAATTGGATACAGAATTTTCACCTCGTAATCTTTTCAGACGAATTTCAGTCCGGCGTGAATATATCCATATCTTGAAGCACCGAGAAGAACACCCATGATCTACTTGCATACTATATCCTCAAATGGACCCCGATAAGAGCGATGGTATGGGCAGACACTGAGTACTCTAAATGAGCATACCGTGTTCAAGTCATCGGTAATCTGAGCAACCAACGTTACATTTCTCAGATCTTAAAGGCCTATCTATATTGGGTGGTGCCCTATCTTCAAGTCCTTGGAGACGTCCTCCTTTCGCAAGGTAACGCAAGACCGCATATTATCTGACGTGCCCTGTCGTACCTCGACTCAGATAATCGGAGTTTTCCAAGACCAGGTCTCTCTCCCCTTGAAAACATCTAGCCATAGTTTGCTGAGAGTCTGAGCTGTCACCAGTTATCCAACCACTGTGATTGATGAAGTGGGGCATACGCACTGAAACAATATGGAATGACTTACGCGTATATGTCATCCATGCCCAGGCGACAGCTGAGTGGACTTATTTCAGACCGTGCATTCTCTCAACTTGCCTGCAAATTTATCATGTTTTTTCGTGTTTTGCGGTATGTTGTTGCTGCATATTCAGTTGGGCTAGGTCAGGTCCATGATTTTATATATCTTAAAAAAATCCAAAACCAACAAAGTATTGGCTGTAAGATCCTGTCTAGAGAACTCCATCCACCTAAATATATGTTCTGGGGAAGCAAACCCCAGTAGTAAACTTAATTCAGACTGCATAATTCTTGCTACCATCAGTGTATGTCAAAGATATAAGATGACCACAGAGAAAGCGAGTGACTATTGTATAATCCTGCCTTTTGCAAGTGTTAGAATCACCAGGAAGATTGCTTGGATATCAGTAGTGGTGTGGTGGAACAGATCAAGTGGTTTTGTTTTTGCCTATTTGAAGCTGTTTTCCAAGGCAAAGATGCAGATAATATTGAAGGATCGCAAGAACCAGTTTGGCTAAGGTGACTGCAATCTCATTGCCTTTAATATTTTGCTGCAGTGTTTCTCAAACTGGGGGGCGCGTCCCCCTGGGGGGCGTGATAACCTTACGAGGGGGGCACGAGCATATCGAAAATAAAAGATTTAAAAAATAATTGATTTACTGGAATGAATTAAAACAATACTTTCAGACATAATAAAAAATGCACTTTTACTCTGATATAATTTATAGGCGATATTAAGTCAAAAATAAAAACTTCTTGAATACCTAATTAGCTATCTTTGATCCTATAGTCAAATAAAAAAAACAACTTTTATTTTCTTTGCTGTAATCCCATGATGAGAGATTTTTTATTACGTTTTCTTTTTAAACTAACATACCACTCTCCCAGACCCAGAATCGAAAAAATTTAGGAACATAAAAAATTCCTCACTGTGATTATTTTTGAAATACTGCACATTATACCTGTAATCTGTTTTTCTGACAATCTGTTTGACCTTCTAAGTTATTGGTTCAGTTAGTTATGACCACTCTCTTATATGTGTTTGTTTCTCATTTAGGGTTGTAAGTAATGTATTTCTCTGTTGCGCTTTTTTCCATGCAAAAGAGTTTTATGATATTTGGAAAAACACGGAGAGCACTTTCAAGGATTACTTGGCCAAGACTTATTTTTACGAGTATTCTCAAACATATAAAACATAACGAAAAACATTTTACATAATTTTTTTAGCAGTAACATATATATTATTATAATGAATATACTTTTTACCTGGAAGTGGTCGCGCAGGATACACAGATTACGAAATCGTTAATTCTGGCAAAACCGTTTATTTGTTACCAAAGAAAAATTGAAAAGCCCTTGAAAGTAGGTAAGTTTACTTTCTCTTTTTTTAAATTATTCACTGGAATCACGATTTGTATCGTGTGCAATAAAATAATTATAAAAAAAAGGATTGGGGTGACTCAATAACCCCGCTCGACCGTATCGAGTGCGCGCCAGCTCCAGGGTTAAAACATGTTGAAGTCTTTTCGCTTTAAATATTAAAAATAATACAATTATTCTTCATCGGAATTTTATATTATTGTTCATTATTTAACACCAATTATAAATGCTAATTCTGTGAGGCTTAAAATTACAATTCGCTTAAAACTAATTATAATTTGAGCAATCATTTTAAAAAAATCATTTTACATTTTTGTAAACATTGTCGCGCACTTGGGTTTACTCTCCTTACAATTCAGCTATTATATCAATAATGTTTTATTTTCTTATAAATGAACTCGTGCAAAGAGCAGGCGCTTCAGCCGGTATGCTTTTAATGTATCAGTGTGTGCTGCACAGAGTATTTTATAACTAATTAATTAATACTAAATTAAGAACAAGTTTAATAAGTATTAACGACTTACATGGGCTTGTCTTGCAAAGCAAGGTTTTTCAAAGGAATGCTTATGATTGGAAATTGACCCTCTGAGTTCTTTTTCTATATTTAGCTGATATCTATATTTTGTCTTCTAAGCAGCCACCGCCTTTTGCAATATGTTCAATTTAAAAATTAGAGAAAGGAAAAATAACATAATTACTCTATTGTTTAATTTTTTTTGCTTAAAAGTAACGTATACAAAATTTAATACTTACGTTATTAATTTGTATGGTTTATAATTAAGATAGCGTATTGTAGCTTTAGCGTCAAAGTGCATTATTATTTCATTCAGTACATTATTAATGTATAAGGGGCGCGAAAAAAATTGGCGATTAAAAAAGGGGGCGCTAGTGTTAAAAAGTTTGAGAAGTACTGTTTTATTGTATACATACAGTAAGTAAATTTTTGTTATTTGCCTTTCTTCCCGCGGTAGCAAATTTAATTGCCGACAGTATACATTTTTATAAAATATACTATTATGAAACAAGACTACGTGATACCACCGTAAACTATATAAAGAGCCGAAATGGTGACTTACTTTCTACGATTCCCTCGGGCCAAAAGAATTGTCAACAAATGTGGTATTTGTAATATTAAAAAAATTTCTAACCGAAAAAAATATAAACCTATCGGCACCTTACTCACCTGTATTCCGAAAAAAGATGGTTCACCCGGAGCCCAATTGGTGTACCGGAGCTCAGAATTATCCACCCAGCTGTAGTGTCGGGGTGATAAAGCTTCTGAAAGACCTATCCATACGTCGTCCTTCAGTCCTTGCATTAGGTAAGAGAGGTACACTATATAGGGAACATCAACATATAGTATTTGAAGAAATGCATGTTAATGACTAAATTAAATATTTTAAAATAACCAAAATTAATGAAAAAAAATTTTTTTTTTGAATTTTAAGTTAGTATTAAGAAAAATATATTAATACATGTTCATCTTATTTTTCTTCATTCATCTTATTATACTTCAAAGTACTGTTCTTCCTGCATTCACACAATTGCTGCATCGGTCGTATAATGGTTCAAAACAAAAATTGTCCTTCAGCCCTCGTCTTTTGCCCAAGCGAACTTTTCTCCTTTCCATTCACTTGACTGACGCTTTGTGAGAGAGTTGTTAAGATCTCATCAGCCATGCCACTCCAATCCGTGGACATGTTCACTCTCATTTCTGTTTGTTCAAGTGATAACTTTTTTTTTGAACCCTGTGCAAACAAACATGACGTTGTTCGCTTTCAAATCATCATGAAGAATGATGTGAATGCAGCCGTGTGAAATTCCAAGTTCAAAGGCGATAGTATAAATGGTTATTCGTCTGTCCTCACACACGATTTCTCGAACGTGCTCCACATTTTTATTTGTGGTAGAAGAAGAGGGGCGTCCAGTCCGTAGGTCATTTTCGATGTTTGCGTGACCTTCACAAAACACTTCGTACACGGTCCTTTTATTTTCCATGCCATCGTTTCTAGAGGGCCTCAGAAAATGATTTCTTGAGAAAAGCGCAGAATTGGATGTTGGCACGCTGCTCCAAAGACGACATTTCAAAATCCGACGAATGAAAAATTACGTTTTGTCAGAAATGATCTCAGCTAATGCTAACAGTACACTAGATGGCTGTGTATCTGCCTTATGAGTGCTGCCAACCTCCAAAAGAGATATTTCCCCTCCAACTTACACCTGTTTGAATGTAGGGGACCTTACCAGGAATTTTTTTACTCTAGTAATAGTCGGTTTTTGTCTTTTTATTTTGAAAAACGGGAATATAAAAGTCATACTTTAAAAGAGCAATTTTTAGTGCCGGATTTGTGCTGATTGTGCCAACCTGAAAAACATCATTTCTGCAACCGTAACCAACCTTTGCCACAAAATCCGCTCCGTCGTAATTCTTCCATCGTCGATAACGCTCAATCCATGACGGTTACTTGATAAAAGCGATCACGTGTTCTTCATTTAATTCAAAACTAGTGCTAAGCTCTTTACTTGTAAAATTAAGATAAACTTCAGATTCGACAAAGAGATGCTCGGTTTTTAATTCTCTAAAAAGTTTTTAATAATGAAAAAAAAAAATTCTTATAACATACGTGTATTTTTAAATCAAGCCCATGTTGTTTACTTATGAACGTTATCCTTTACTGACACACAGTTGCTTTTTAAATTGAAAAGTTGGTTACAGCGAAGCATATGAACCGATCAGCTGGAAACACGTGATTGTAGTTATCTTACTATAACGTCATTGCCAAAGTAGTTTGGACAGTTACAAAAATTATCTAGTTGCTCTATTTACCTTTTATGATGAATTTTAAGAGCTTTGTGCAAGTTTTGTCGGTGCTAATTTGATATAGGAGTGCTGCACGCCAATTTGATGTTTATGTTCGCCAAGATGATCGATAACATTACAATATGGCTACCTTAATATTTTTATCGTTTGGAAATGCGGTTTCCAGGGGGATGGCGTATATTATAGTTAATCTCTATCGGGGTTTTTTTCCCGCGATAACCCTTTTAATTTCAGACGATTTTATTAGATTTCTTTACAAATTTAACCATTTTCATTACATTCCTTCTTCAAGCTACTGCTTCAGTCTTCTGTTACATTTTGTACTATTTTCAAATATAGATATTTCTAATACCAGAATATACCAGGTATTAGAAATAGGTGAGTACCAGAATATTTTTTAAGGAATACGAGGGCTGTGCTTTTTTAATTATTACGGACCAAATTTCCACTTTTAGTCCATTTTGTTTTCTTAAAGTAAGGACTTTTTTCTTCTGTTTTTAATTAATACTTCGCTGAATCAAATTCATAACATTCCTTAGTCAATAATTATTTTTTTTCTAATAGTAATTTTTTTTCGCGATTTAAAGTTTTAATTTTTTTATTTCATCTTTTTAAATAACATAATTTCAATACTTAACTTCTTCCGACATTTCTAAATGTCTGGTATTGATCATTTTCGATGCTGTTCTCCACAAAAAGGTAAGTTAATTTTTAATTATTTCATTCTTTTCATTTCATTTAAATTCTAGGCTCTTTGAAAATTTCGAAAACCTTTGTCAGGAAAAAGCAATTCTTTAAAATTACTTTCCTGGCGCTTTGTTACAGCTAGGCCACCATCTGGATTCCATATCACTTGACAACAAACGCCGCTGTGCGCGCAGCTCTCTTATATCAAATTAAATCCCTTTCTTCATTTCAAGACAAATTTTCTTCGTTTCAGGACAAGTTTATTAGAAACGTGATAAAAGGGCGTGGAAATATTGTTTTAATCTATGTTTTCTGAATGCCAAAATATACTTGTAATTACTCTCTGTCTTTGAAAGTAGGTCCTTGTTAATACGAATGATTGTAAACGGTGATATAAATAAAGCGTGATGGGAAATGTGGTTTATTTCTCTATCTGAAAAAAAAAGTCTCGTAGAATTCCTGTAAAAAAAGTTGAAAGTGAGATTGTAATTCTATATATTCTACTTTAAAAGGTTATTTACAATTTGCCTATTTATATAGCTACGACGTCTCTACAGGAGTGTTCTAGAATTTTTTTAAAAAATCACTCTGTTTTCAGTTATTATCAAAGCAAAGAATTACAGGTGCTTCTTATATATTTGTTAAAATTTTTCTACTCTCATATATTGAAATACACAGGATGATTCACTGCCAGACTGACAAACTTACGGGGTGTGTAGGGACTCAGAATCCCATAGGAATGCAGAATCGCAAATGCGAGCTATGGTGTAAAGAAATCGAGGAAAAGAACAGAAACAGCAACACATTAAAGGGACAGAAAACTTATTATTGAAAGCTTTTATATTAAAACAAGTGTTCGAAATGACGACCAGAAGTCGTCTGACAGCGGCGCTGCACGTTCTCGAAGATTCCTGGCATGTCACGTACTGTCCCGGAAGTTACAGACATTCGAGCGGTGAGATGTACAACTGAAGGAATGGGCGTCTCGTACATCAAACTCTTCAATGGGACCAGACTCATGTCACCTTCTGTTCACACTTGCAAAGGTCGTGTGGTGGGGAATACGCCTATTCGAGTAACGTTACTGAAACAACAACCGAGTGGCGTACTCGTTACAATTCGCATCTGCATACACTATCAACATGTAGGCAGTTCCTAGTTTGAATACGTGTTCATCCTACAACCTCGGGAAACGGATTCCAGCAGAATTGGTATTCACGAAACCCCTTCCGCGCTTAGTGCCATCTATCGCACGATTGCCTGGAGGAATCTTCCAGAACATCAGGAATTCCATGCAACGTCACTGTCAGACTTTCCAGATGACTTCTGGCTGTAATTTCAAACACCTGTTGTAGTAGAATCTGTTGATAAAATGTTTTCTGTTTCATTAATATGTTGCTGTTTCTTTTCTTTTTCTCTTCTTTCCACCATAGCTCTCAAGTACGCCATTTGCGACCCTGCCTTCCTAGGTGAATCCGAATCGTCTTTTAACCCTTGCAACCTTTGTCACCACTACCAGACCGACGCCCTACAAGTGTGTAATTATGGTTGCGAATCTCCCTGCATAGCAAATTAAAACCTTTTTGTAGTTTCGGTCAAAGCACAGTAGTTTTGTAGTCTAACTCAGCTACAATAAATATTATTCATGGTGTAAATTAATCCACAATCCCAAGAAATCTGAATCATTTTGGTGATTGAAGTTATTTTATTATCGATTATAAAGACATTACGGTAAAAGACGAACACTAACTATTACTGCCCAAGTCTAAACAAGACATGAATCACAATTTTATCGTCACCGTGTGTCGTTCATCTCAAAAAGGAAAAAAAACTATCTGAGAATGCCAAAACGCACACGCCTAAATGAAACAACTCCTCCTAGTGAGGGTGCTACAAATAGGAATAAATTATACATTTCAAGAATCCTAGTTCAAACAACTTAGCTATATCTAAGCAATATTTTATTATAATAGGAGCATTTTTCATGAAAGGTTTGAATATACATGTCAGTCTTCCTTCTCTCTTTGCCAGAAAATTGTTTTCTTCTAATAATATTCTTAAGAAACCATCTCATTCAAATCCCGCTAAATATCAATACCACAGCTCCGAACGCAGTATTTCTGCGAAAACTACTGTGCTAGCAATCAACTTGCTTCTTTCACTTGAAGATGTTAAAAAAAAATAATGAATTTTGTTACCTTGGTCTTGGACGTTGCGAATGGAAACTAAGGTAGCACCCATATGTTGGCAAATTTCAGAAGCGTCCGTCCAGTTGGCTTTGTCCATGTCGTTAAAACCTACAGGTAAATAGCAACGATCCTCTGAAAGAGAAAACAAGATGTGATACACTTTTTTTTCTCTTAGTATAAAACAAAAATCGCTTAACATGAAAACATTTCCCCTGAATTAAAACACGAAAAACATCAACCCTGTGGGCGAAATTCAAGAGGGATGTGAAATGATAGATGATTTCACGTTTTTAGCAGAAAGGAGGAAAACTCGGCCTGTGACACGAGCCAGTCTTATTTATCAAAGCTACTTTCCCTCTCCACCCCTGCAAACGCCACACAAAAGCATATCATCTCTCATCAGTTGGCCTTGGAATTCGGTGATTACATCACAGCGTGATTAAAAATCAGTGAGTTGGGTTCACGCTTTTTATTCCCTATATAAGAAGAATTTTCTGATAAGCACAATGACAAAGAGCTCAGGAGGAAAGCAAATTGTTATTTCACTTAAAATGAAGATGGAGCTTCTTAAGACTGTTGACTGAAAAGAGAAGACGAAAACGGAAATCTAAATATGTAGGTATTTCAAACTCCACATTGTCAGCAATGAATAAAAAAGAGAGCAAATTAATTATTAATTACTTGGGGGGCTTATATATACTGCCCCTAACTCTGCTTAAATAACATGAAATATTAATTGTAAAACCATTATTAAATGCAAATCCATACATTTTTTAATTTTCTGTGTCATTATACTACGCGTTCACAAAAATATCGCTTACGGCTTCTCTTGAACTTTATTCTTCGCTAATATTCTTAAAAAAATCCCATTGGATTGGATAATGGAAATGTCTTCTAACATTGCACAATTCCACTTTTTATTGCTTTCTTAAAGGTCGTTAAGTGCACATGTGCAGAGGGTTAAGTGCGATAAGTCTCCGGAAAATAAATTTCTTTCAACTCTTGGAGGCTATATTTTTCTCAAAAAAAAACTAAATAAAAATTCAGATATTAATACAGTTATACGTTAATATTAATAAGAGAATGTGTGTGCATTCATTTTGTGAATATATCTTGATTGATACACCATTTCCGATTATTTTTAAAAAACTCAATGTAAAGAGAAAAAAATTGAATGCGTAAAAAATTCCCCCGTGGGATTTCACTTACGGTGGGCGTACCATCCTTTTTTACAATTTCCTAGTGTTGGATCCCTTGTCGTTGGAATTTCCACAGTTTCGTTCGAATCTTTATTCAGTTTGCAAATGAAACCCATTGCGTTATTGCAGTTCTCATCATTCCATAAACCTTGAAAGAGAAAATACAACTCATTTATACAAACACACAGGCGTTTAAATGTGGAAAAATACTACATATGCCTTGATAAATAATTTTTTTTAAAAATTCCTATCGCAATACTGTCTATTAGAATTGCAACATCAGGGAATAACAGAATTGTATGTAACATTACAGAGGGAAAAACAAGTGATTCAAATTGCATGGAATTTGGAGGTATAGATCCTGAAAAATCAGTGTCCAAAGCAACTCCCTCGGACAGCAATAATAGTGCTAACACGCTGATTTATTTATTATATTAGTACGAAGATCAATGAATAAAGATAACTATTTTGGCAAATTTGAAGGAAAAACCATTAGATGAAATCTTTATTTGAAAAGTGGCATAATTATTCCATTTCAAGTCGGATTGTAACATGCTTCTTTAAAAAATACACAATGAAATTCTAATGCTGTATCCAACCCTGTACCCATTAACTGGACACATCCCACAAAAAATAATATATTTTGAGGGATTTCAATGAAAGTTTATAAATATACTCATCTCGCTTTTCAGGGATAATCAATATCAGATAATTATCGCTGTGTCTTTTTCAATTTTGAAATTTTATATGAAGTTGTTTAATTATTAAAGGAACAGGGAAAATACCCAAAATTACATTAAATGCTTCGGCTGATACAGTTTTATAGACATCAAAGATTGCGTACATAGATACATTTGCAAGCCCTCTAAGACGCTGGCATATTCAATGACTGCCTAATTCGCATGCGCTAGATATTCAATCTTATATCAACATTTTCAGCGATTATTAGCTCCATAATTGAAGCATGCTTCTGAAAATCTAAATTTGCACCGAAGGTTTAACTTGAAAACACCAGTTAGCGTTAGGAATGTCGGACGTTTAAGTGAATGTATGAAACTGCATATCTTTCTCAAAAAGTGTTCATTTAATCAAAATTTGCTTCAATACATCTTTCCCTACGTGATTTTAATGTCTATCTTACAAAAAAATTTGGTCTTGAAAATCAACATAGTGTGATATCAGACTGTCTTCCCTTTTCATACCGTTCTAAATGTTTGAAAAAAAGGAAGCAGCGGCGAATAAGTTAGGGACTCCATTACTTTAATTCATTTAATTTGGCAATTGTTTTGTCTTTGAAAAGAATGGGGGCAAGCGATGGAGAGAAGTATAATTTTCAATTTTTCATCATATTTTGAAGGGAAAAGCACGAGGCTTGACATTTTTCAAATCAACTTTACGCTTTTGGATCGTTAACCCTCGAATGCTTGGTTTATATATTGCGTGCAGCTTTTACACAATTATTACCAAGTTTATAGCCACATGAAAAAAAATTACACGAATACCGATTGAATTCGTATCCTTAGGAAATTCAGAACAAATAACAAAATCTTTTGAGAAAAATCTGTTTAATTAGGAATCTGGCGATTAAAAAGAGGGTTATGCCAAAATCAAAAGAGATGACGAAAACGGGGAGGCAAACGTTCACATGAAGTAAGGAAATCCAACTTTGCATAGTCTCCAACCTGCTGTGAAAAAAGCAAACTCTCACATAGGAATTAAAAGAAAAATATTTTAATATCTTTCTATATTACTTTTCAATATTTCTAGACACAGTACGTCGTGCCAAAAAACTAAAAACAATTTCTTCAGTCAATTTCTACACTTAAGTCCACAAAGAAACATTTTATTTTAGTTAATTGTACTTATTTAATAAAAAGTAATATATATATGAATATACATAGGACAGAATCACAATATTAAGTGGCAAAACACCTTTTTAATCAACATTAAAGACTTTTTAAACAAAATTAAATTTTGTAGTGTCTGAGACTACTGTTGGCGGGGGATTAGGAAATGTTGGCGTGGTTTCGGAGGGGTTGCTGTGTTTTGAAGGTAGAAGGTTTCTTGACCCCGGAGAGTATAGTCAGGGAGGAAAAAGTCCCTCGTTTTGGGGTGAAGGAAATTGAATGCCTTCGGGGAGAGATCGGCGCGCAGGAGTGGTCTAGCGTAATAAGAAGAGATAGTCTCTTGGGACTGTTTTAACATATTGATTTATTCGATAAGTGTGTTTAATCAGGATAATTATGTTTGTATTGATTGATTTGAGTAGTAGTTTAGAAAATAAATGAGAGATTATCACAAATTTGTAATAAAATTTTTTAATAAAAGTTGAATTTCTTTGTAAGAATTTATCTTAAAACCGGTGTAAAAGGAATGCTGACGTCTAACTAGCATATAATGATTCAGGTTAAGTTAAAACTTCATCAGTTTAATTAATGAATTAATATTGTAAAATACTGTATTAACATTAAGTCTCATTCACTAGCAGTTTAAAAATATGTATTTGAACTTGAGTGAATGAATAAAAAGTATTTTGTGTCCGATTGAAAATTTGAACAAGATATATATATATATATATATATATATTCACTGGTGTGCAAAACTTAAGCAACAATGTAAAAATTTAGCAGATAGCCATGAAATTGCAGAAAAGGAGGTCTGGAGATCAGTAGAGGGAACACGTAAGTCAGTAGAAACGTCATGTGTATGCAAAATATCAGGAAAAACGTCAGAAGCGATGTGAGCGTACACAAAACGCGTGATGTCGGCGCACTGCTGCTCAACAGTAGAATGAAATGAAGGACGGAGACGCAATTCACCTATATTCTCTGCAAGTGCCAGTGAGTCAGTTCGTGAAATATGGCTAGAAGAAATCACCTGGACGACTTCACGTGGAAGAATATCGAAAATCTGGAGGAGGGGCGTACTGTCACCAGTGTAGCTGCAGAGTTCGGAATCAACAAAAGTGTCGTTTCGCGCGCTTGGAAAGCGTTCCAAACCACAGGTACAGCTGTTAGAAAGGTTGGTGTGGCCGCCCGAGGACGACAACTGCAGGGGATGACCGATATATCATCCTGCAGGCGAAAAAAGATCGACAGAAGTCAGCAAGCGCCATTGTTCAGAAACTCTGTACAGCAACAGGTCGACAAGTGTAGCGGTTTACTGTGGCCAGACGCCTTCACAAAGGGGGTCTGTTCGCCCACCGTCCTGAACGCTGCCTTTCGTTGAAAGATGGCCACTGAAGCCACCGTTTACAGTGGGACAGAGAGCACAAAAACTGGACAACTGTCAATGAGTCGTGTCCTCTTTACGGATGAGAGTCGGTTCAGTACCAGAAGCGATTCTCAACGCGTTTTGATTTGGAGAGAGATCGGGACCCGGTTTTATCCCAGTAACATCAAGGAAAGACATCGTTACGGTGGTCCTGGAGTTCTTGTCTGGGTTGGTATTATGCTGAACGGCGGAACTGAGCTTCACATTTTCGACAGAGGGTCTGTAACCGGGGATCGCTATTATGAGGAGGTACTTCTTCCCCATGTGCATCTTTTCCGAGGTGCCATTGGCCCAGACTTCATTTTTATGGATGACAATGCACGGCCACATCGCACTCTTGCTGTTGAGGAGCTGCTGGAAAGTGAAGATATCACTCGAATGGATTGACCAGCGTGCTCCCCAGATTTAAATCCCATCGAACATGTGTGGTATGCTTTGGGGAGACGAATTGCCACACGCTTACATCATCCGGAGAACAACCAACAACTCAAGCAGATGTTGATTGAGGAATGGGCACTCCTACCTCAAGAAATGTGCACCAGCTGGTTCTGAGTATGCGGAGACGGTGCAAAGCAACCATTGTAGTAAGGGAGGGCATATACCATATTAAGGAACATCTGCTTGTTGTTCTTCCTGTTGGATAGACAATCATGAGTCACGATACTATGCGTTCAAAAAGCTTGTTTTGTTTGATTCCATACCGTATGCGTTTTATTCCTTTTTCAGCGCCGATGCTTTCGTCATCCTTACGTACATAATACTCTCCCTCATTTCAGAATTTCATGTCTCTCAGATGATTTTTCGTGAAGTTATGGCAATAAACCCACCTGTTGCTTAAGTTTTGCACACCAGTGTATGTATATATATATATATATATATATATATATATATATATATATATATATATATATATATATATATATATATATAGTAATTAAAAGTAGGAATTAAGCTTTACTAGCAGTTCGATAACTTTTTAAAAAACAACAATACTGAAATCTATTTCATATGTTTTTTTCTAAAGTGAATAGAATTTGCAATTTTCTTTACCGTTTCCGATGTACATGTTGACGCATTTCTCCTGGTTATAGTTGTTGTTGGGCTCGTCCTCGTTCCAGAAGGTGTAGTCCAACGGACTGTAATCGGTCCATCTCAAGATACCAGATCGAAGAGAGTTCAGTCCAATCCAGACACGATTCCCGATCCCTTGTCTGTTGTCATACAGCTAGAAAAATTTTGAAAGAGTTTTTTTTTTTAAATGTTGTAGAGGCGTATATTTTACATATATTCAATTTATAACTGAGTACAAAAGCCAAGATTATTCATATTATTTCTTTATTAAAGCAAGTTAAACATCAACAGAAAGTCAAAAAGTTACAATAATAATTTTCAGCACAATGCCATCACTAAGCAACCAGTCTACAGTGCCTTGACAACAAACACAAGAATCAATCTGCTTCGGTTCTTTTTTAGTTGACGCGATAACAAATGTATTTATTACATTTAAATCGAGAATCTTTTCCAGTATATTTGACAATCAAAAATATTTTGGTTTCTTTACATATTTTAATAAAGCTTCTCTTTGTTGGATAGGATTTTTCAGTATACATTAATAGGAGGAATCTTTTTAAAAGCATAATCTTAGGTTGTTTTTTTATGTGATAAATTGCGAAATATATCTTAATTGTAAATGAAAAAAGGCAGTTTTCTTTTTATGTACTTAGTAGGCGTTACCCGCCTTCTTTGCTGGGAATTTGTTAATGTTGCATGACTATATATTATTCTAAGGTCAGTAGCGTACACAGGCTACCCTATAATAAAATATAAAAATCTGTTGGGACTATAAGAGGAAATTGAACCCCCAAAAATACCCCACTGCTTTAAGTTATTAAACACAAGTCCTAGCAATAAGCTTTAGATTGCATTGAAAAACATTCTCATAGCCCTCGTGTCCTGAATTTAACCTTTTACTCCTCCATATCCTTTCCACATCTCAGAGTCAATTTCCACAAAATCCATTTTTAACGGGTCTCTACTCAGCAACAAAAAAATTTTTAAACGTGATTTCCTATTTCAAGTTTGTAGATGCAATAGAGTTCCGAGAGAGAATTTGTTTGTATCTATATGTGCCAGTCTCCTCTCATAGAAGTCGATTTCCATAAAATCAGTACTTACTGGATCTCTATTCATCAAAATAAACACGCTTACCAAATTTCAGTGTGTGAATCCAACAAAATTAAAAAAAAGGAATTTTTTTTTTATCAATAACGCCCCTACTTAAGCCTTCGCAATTCCCCTTGAATGTTGATTTCTTCACAACTGGCTCTTTTTGAGGAACTCTACCCCATGAAAGGAAACATATCTGTCAAATTTCAAGCCTGTAGGTCTAATAGTTACAAAACGAGGATATTTATCTTAAGCCCTCGCAATGTCCCTTTTGGGGGTTGATCTTCGCAAAACCTTTTATGTGACGTATCTCTACTCCATGAAAGGAATGTGCCTACCAAAATTCAAGTTTATAGGTGTAATAGTATAAAAACGGAAAGATTATTTTTAATGCTCCTTAAGCCCCCACAACACCTCTTAGGGGTCAATTTTCACAAAACCCCTGTTGTAACGAATATCTAATCTATAAGAGAAACATTCTTACCAAATTTCAAGTCTGTAGGTTCCGGAGATTTCTTGATAAGGCAGTCGCTTTTCTGCTTTATGTATGGAGATTACTGGGTTAAATTAATAATTAATCCAAGGAAATAAGACCATTCCATTGTAATAATAGAACATTTGAGAAAGTGTTTATGGATCCTATCATAAAGGGAAATGATAATTTAATTCTAAGGGTAAAGAACTCTCCTGCAACAAATATCAAATTTCAAAATTTAAATACGAGAACTTCCTCATCACAAGTTTTTCCCGTGATTTGCCAACCGGAGCCCTGGGATTTTAAAAACCTCCTCAAAAGGATGAAATGAACTGGAAACAGCGGAATAGTGAAATAATATGGATGGATCGATTGTTTAATAACGTCTCACTTAGTAGCAATATGAGGGTATTTTTTTTACTGAAAGCAAATAAAGTAAATTTTACATTTTACAAGCATCACACGAGATTTACTAAAGTAAGTAAAACAAACAAAAATACAAAAAAATGACGAAATCAAACCGATGAAAAACAACAAAAAACAATAAATGGAACGAGTTCGAAATCCCAAATAACACTCAGGTCAAATGGAATGTTTTTGATTTGATTTTGAATTACCTCGCACCGTGTGAAGCAACGCCAGTGGTATTAGTGACGGACCTTGTAATTTTGAACCATAGTCAAGGGACGAGAACAATACCTGAGATTTCACACCTCATCTCCAAGCTTCCACAGCATACCACGGAAGGACTTTAAGCTTCGAGAAATTTAACGTACATCAGCCTTTGTGCACGGTGGGTCTTCAGTGGTACTAGATTTTGAACCCGCAACTCGAGAACGCTGGCCAAGAGTTCATGACCGTGGAGGACGACGTACTTGCCGAAACTCCAATCTCGTAACTTCCACACTACATTAACGTGATGACCTTGGGATCAGCTGCACCGTACTTCGATTTTTTTTCTTTTAGATTCAGGGGTCGCGAAGATCCTGTTTGAATATAAACTATCGAATTCTCATGAAAAGCGCTGAAAATTCCTGACATCAGGATTTAAGGAGGGGTGGGGGAGGATCGTATAACAATCAACTGTAGCAAATTCGAAAGCGTAAACCTGATTGGAGATTGCAGGTATGCCAAGAGCTGCTGGTACAAAGTAAAGTAACTCTCACGCGTTGGTCTTTAAAAGTAGAAACCCGGACGAAGTAAAAACTTACCAGCCTGAGCAAAAATCCCATCTCTTCATCGTTGTGAATGGAGGCGAGAGAAGCGCCCTTGTCCTCGCAGAACTGCTTCGCTCTGTGCCAGTTGTACAAGCTGCTCACCACTGAGTAGCAGTAGCCTTTGTAGTAGTAGAATTTGGCCCCCGAGATCGACATCTCGACGCTGCTATAGCGAGACGTTGGAGAAGGTCCGTTGCAGGAAATAACTGGAAAGAGTCATTTATTAATCCTTTCATGGAATCTATTGTGGTTTGAATCAGTTTCATACATTCAGAGTGGAATATAAGTTGATCATGATTCATTTTAATGTGCGAATTGGTTATCTACATCATATTTTTTACATCGTTTATTTGAAATTTCCACAAACAAAAATGCTCTGGAACCTTTGGTCAATCGTTGAATATCCCCTGATTGGAGGTATTCCAAAAACTGAGTTCTGTGTAGGTAGGTGTTATCGTTCATAAAGATGACCCATATGTTCCGCAGAAAAGTCTGAGATAGGGTGCACAAGTAGGGATTGCAATATCAATTTTCCGGGACACTGCCTACCGGTATTTTGAGCCATTTGTACAATTTTGTAATACCGGAATTCACAAGTTTAAATACCATTTTTTCGGTATTTACTATTACTTGTCGCCATGATATGTTCAAGGATCACCACCTTAGCAAAATAGCGTTTTTGTTTTTATGTCTCCCTAAAGGGCAAAATTAATTAGACTGTGAGTATAAATTTGCATCGTACAATTGTGACGTCTTCGATTGGGGTGAACCCCACCCTGTCAATTCTTCTGAAGTCACTATATCTATTCATCCCCAAACAGCTGTTGGGTGACAGTGCAGGTGGCCATGGTGGTCAGGAGGCTGGCTGGACATCTGGTTCTGGAATCTTAATCAGAATGGTCATAGAGAATGCCGGGTGCCAAAGGTCTGAATGAAAGTCTGAATAGGCGACCTTGTTGAAACGCGGGCATGAGAGTGGGCGCAAATGGAGCCCGAAGGTGGAGATGGGAGAGTAGGCGCCCTTTGATTCCTGGGAAGACGAGGGAATTTTTGTTTTGATCTGCCAATGGGAGACGAGGGTGGGGCCCGGGTGACAAAAGGGGTAATTTTGACCTTAATGGAGAAGGGAGAGGGCAGATTTTTCGAATCGAAGGGAGAGGAAAAGAAGCTTGAGATAGAGCCCTGAGTGTAAAGGCGGTTAAGGAGGAAATGGAGAAGGAGACTGCAAAAGACTTGAACGAACGGAGAGGGAAGAAGCTTGGAGATAGAGCCCTGAAGTGAGACGGACGGAGCCCGGAATGGAAACAGAGAACCATGGAGAAAACTAGAGAGGAGCCCGGAAAAGCAAGGGATTGTCGAGTGCCTGGCGGAATAAGGATTGACCTCGAGTGAAAAAGACTGTCCGCCCGGCTTTGGCCTATTTAATGAAGCTATTAAATACTATCTAAATATTAAAATATGGCTGTGACAAATTTTCTTGTGTACTAATGACTGACGGCGTTACACAATCAAGAGAAGTGATAAAATATGTGAATCATCCAAGGAAGCAGGCCAAAACTATCCTATTACAACTCAGAGCGGTACTACACCCGCGCAGGATTCGTAGTCTGATATTCGTTTCTGTGAAAACAAGGCTGTAGTTGTGAAGAAAGTGCATAATGTTTCGATATTTTTTTTAAATTAGTGAGTTTGATATTCGTTGAATGTCGATTATTCTTCAATTCTTCTTTTTACTCCTATAGATGATTTGAAAGAAGGTATTTGTTTTGCATATATACATATATAAACTGGATGTGCTATTTGTTACATTTCATGCCCATTTTTCTAAACTTAATACTGAATTAATCTGAATGAAATAGCATGTATTAACATGAAAAGGTTTGGGATTATCACATTTGATCCAGTTAAAAACATATACTTAACAATTTCCTTTTTGAGATGTGTGTGTGTGTTTCCAAGTAATTTATATTTCCTGAGATTTGTATTAAGTTTTAGTAGCACAAATAATAACCTCATAAATTTTTTATGCAGATTTTAAAATAAATAATTATGGAATGACTTACGAGGCTCCCTAGTTGGAAGGACAGCTGCAGGAGGGTTAGCCACTGTAAGAAAAACAGAAAAAGACATAAATCAGTATTGACAAAGTGGTACTTGGGTACGTTGTCTCAACCACAACGAAGAAATTGGGTGACATTTTTGTTAGAGAACTATAATGACGATTTACAAATTAAAAAGTTATTGATTAGACATACATGGATACTTTTCAGATATAACAAATTATGCCACTCTTTTTTTTAAAAACTCGAATATGCACTTTTTTTACACTCACTCGGTGAGCCAATCGATGGTGTCAGACGGAGGTCCACAAAATTCATCGTGACGAAGGGGTTATGTCATTTTGGTAGCAGTTATCAGCACCATGCAGGTGATATTATGTTTTGGCCTTGTTCCACCTTAATTCTGAGAGAGAATACCCCAGGTGGTGGCCGAGAGTTTTTTCTCACTTCCCCTACCATGTACCTCTTGAGAGAACCTTTCGGTTCACGGGATATTAGAGTGCCCCCATGCCACATAGGCATTATAACAAATGCAAACATCCATGCCTTCTCTGGGATTTAAATCCGAACGCTCGGTACTACATCTATTACGTCTGGGCCTCTATAAATATTTTTCCTCTATAAGTATCCTTATAATTTCTGCATAAGCCCTCTCTTTTGGCATTCCATTAAACCTAATGCATATATATTCTTATTTTTATAATTATTACATTACTCTAGAACCCCTTTAACTTTATATTTTAAGTATTCTAAGTAATATCTCTTTAAAATTGTAACTACATTTTAAAAAGATTGCCTTAACGTATTTTTAAATACATTATTATTTTTTATTATTATTTTAGAGTAGTTTTAGTACCCCCGAAACATTCACTTACCCTTGGGTGCCTTGCATACAAACCAACTGACAATGCCGCAAAGACTAGATATCCAATGTGTCAGGTCCGCGTCCATGGCAACACAACCCAGACGCTTATCTCTATGGTTGGGATGGCCTGGGGCCCAATTCTGATAATCCAAAGGGGATCCGTCGCTCCACTTGTAAGCTGCGAAAAAGAGAAAATGGAACGTTGTTCACAAACAAGAAGTGCACTATGCATATCATATGTCACAAATTCTGCGAAGTTTGTTTATTTACTGTACTAAATTTTCAGCTGTGGTTAATTGCATCATCCTATTCAGGATCAAATATTTAAGAGTTCGATACACAAACGAGATGTTTAGTTGCATTCAAATAAAAATATTTTCTTGTGCTTTTCGAGATTTGATTTTTTTTATTGTTGATTAAAAATGCTTCATAAATTTAACATGAAAAGAATGGAAACAAAAAATAATGTACACTTTTTTTTAATATTTTATATTATTTTAATAATTTTGATAGCAAGAGGTGGGGGGCCTGCTTTGAACTGGTTGTTGCCGAATTCAACCAACAAATTCAGAGGGGTAAAAGTAGGCAGCGTGGGGACGACAAATCCCCGTAGAACATGGGTCGCAAACCTTGTTTTGTTAGTGAAAATCGTGATAATAGTAGCCCTCAGATGGACGATAAATAAGACGAGGCGGGTGGTCACGTGTTGCTGCGGGAAGTACCGTTCATTGCGCACCAGAACGTGATGCCACCAAACTTTTTCCGATTGTGGTGCATAACCACTTCCATGATATATGTCCTCGGAGGTGGATTGAACGCAGCGGACCTTCACGCTCCCCTGGCCTCAAACCCTCTCATGGCACAGATCATCGCCGATTTAGCTGACAATCGCCAGTACAAAGGATCTGTTAGAACGTCCTTCTGTCAGTATAGGCTGTACTACGACCTACGCGGCCGCAACTTAAAACTATTTCCGTGACAATCATGCATCATTGAATTTCTGACGTCGAGCTAGGATGCATTGTTCGTATTATAAACATGCTTTTTGTCCAATCAATGAATTTCTAACCTCGTATTGCCCCTTTTCTTTCCACACCCTTCAAAACTGCTTGTTTTTGTGAACTGAACCGATTTAACCCTTTATCTACCGACGGTACTTATAAGTGCCACTCACTTTAAAATTACATACAATAACCATTTTTCCGAATACTGTGATGATACTTTGAACAAATATTCTTTGAAATCCACTCTTCCAAGATATATGGCAGCATGGGTTCTAGGACGAGTATTTTAGCAGGGAAGGCGAATAGTTTTAGAGCAGAAATTGCATTTTCAGCTGACAGTGCTTTCAGCGAATTGCGAAGATTGTCATTTTTGTTCCGAAAAAATAGTTAATGTCAAAAGGTAAATGTCTTTTTTTTTGCATGTTAATGAAGACCTTAGAAAACGATTTGACTATTTATTTTAAGTGAACAGTGTATATAAATTTTACAGTGGTATATCTTTAATTAATTAATTAGCTCTAACGGATTAAATTTTCCAAAGTTGAGAATTTTTTGTTTATGTATATCCTTTAATTTTCAGTGTAGTGATTCAAAAAAATGTTGCATGAAAAAAGCTGTAGGAAATCATAATGCGGTAGATATAGGGTTAACGTGGTTTGCGACCTCATATTCTATGGTGATTTGTTGTTCCCCATGGTACCTACTATCGACCCTCAGAATTTGTTAGTCGAATTCGGAAACTCCCTGTCTGTATACGTGGGTTAACAGATGTAATAAATTTTCAGGTAACCTTTCTCGTTGAAATAACCAGTTTCAATCAAAGCACACATTATTATTACTTTTTTGAATAGAGCAATCTTTTGGCTTTACAAAACGTACACATTATTTTGTTTCTACACTGCAGAGAAGCCGAGTTACAATAAATTACATAAAATTAGAAAAAAACCGGGTCATGAATCTACCAGCGTTTAAAAGGTACAATCTATCACGGCAAGTGTGATCCTTAAATATTACGCGAATGTGATACTTTTTGAACATCTGAATATCTAGGGAAAATATTAAAATAAGTCTTACTGTATGAATACTTTACATGTCATTTCACATAACATCCTCTGAGATATGCCACATTTCTAATAATATTTACTATAGTATAAAGCTCTAAAACTTTTATTTGTATAAAACATTTCAGAATTGGTGCATTTCCTAAATAAATGCATTTATTGATTAAGTTTATTTTTTCCCTGATTTAAGGAATTTTTATAAATTGCTAAAAGTTCACTTTTCATTGCGATTTTTGTAAAATTTAGATAATTTATTTTAAATGTTGCCCCGGTTAAGTATTAATACACCCATGTCTAAAATTTAGGTTACAAACACGAAATCTGTGAAAACTGATGAAATCTATTCACTGTGTTGCCTCGAAATTTGGCTCACAGACATATTACAATGAGTGAAAGAATATAGCAACATAACAATATGGAAAAGATTTTAATGTTTAGTTAAGATACAGGGCATATCGAAAAGTAAGAAATCAAAAATTAGGGGCAGAGCTTTTAATTCGGAAAAAGTCTGTGTAAGTGAGTGTGACCACCGTGCAAGTCTCACAACGAGCTTACATACTTTTTATGGAAATGTCAATAAATGTTTGCGGCAACAAAGCTCATTCTTCCAAAAACACAACAAATCCTGTTCTTCCTAGACCTAGTTCTTCCTAGACCAATCCACACGGACAGTCTCCTATTCTTTATGAAATTCATCATCAATGGGAGCTGTGTGTGGCCGCGCATTAAAATGTAGTCCCGGCCCACAACAATCTCCCATAAACCTCTAAAGTTATGTTGACACTTGGAAGACATATAAAGACTGCCCAACATTAATCCTTTGCCACCCAATTTGTTGCGTCGCCAGATGAAGACTCGATGAGAATCACTTTGTCTGATGACTCATCATTGCCCCATTCTTGTTAAGTCCATGACTGATGTTTTCGGCTCCATCTTTCCTGTTCCATGTAGTCAAAGGGCCCCACAAGACTGGGCATAAAGGCCAGTCTCTGTGAGACGTCTGTTGACTGCTTGGCA
The DNA here is from genome assembly GCA_019973955.1 of Trichonephila inaurata madagascariensis. Taxonomy (NCBI): domain Eukaryota; kingdom Metazoa; phylum Arthropoda; class Arachnida; order Araneae; family Nephilidae; genus Trichonephila; species Trichonephila inaurata. Next base: position 111,860 of record BMAV01025646.1, on the reverse strand, counting down.
GGAAATTCTTCCTCCCGACACAACAGAACTGCAGAGCCGTTGTCCATTCACGACATCATGCACTTAATGCCAAGTAGCGATCTTGCGTAGATATCGTTGCTCTGTAGAGGCCTTGGCCGACCTTTCTGGGGGCAGTACTGCTTGTTTGGAATTGATTTCTTAGCACATTCAATGCCCCTTAAAACCCTCGAGACTGGCCAACTTCCAGCCTGACAACGCTTCTCCTTCTCAATGAATTATCTGAATAGTTTTAAGAAATCATTCTCACTGCAAACTAGCTCACTGGTTTGTTTTAATGCATTATTCACAAAACTGAAGATAAAATTCCAAAATGCTTAAACGGTCTCAATCGAGTAGTTCTTCAAAAACTAATACTAAACATCTTCATTTCCTAAATCGAAGGTTGATATCTTACTATAAACCGGTCTTCAACAAATATACAATACAAATTCTATCAATTTTCAAGGAGGCGATTTAGAATTATGTCGAAAACATGTTTGTGACCTTAATTTTGTCCATGATTCTATTGATTGGTAGTAATCCCTAAGTAAGTATTTATAATATGTCTTCATACTCTGTTTTTTAAACAAATCCTCTGAGCGTGTTCGGATGCCTTAAGCTATGAATTTTTTGCATTTTTAATTGAGACACTCAAACTATTATTATAATTACGTTTAGATATCTTTAGCGCGCTGAGTGCGTGCATACTTGCTATTTCCTTTCAACCGAAAATTTCTAAAAATTATTCAGCCTTTCCATTTTATATGAATATTTTATTAATCCAACTCTATAGCTTTTAAGTTTGTTTGAAAAATAAAGCTATTTCTTATAATCATCAAAGTTGACCAAAAAAATTAACAAGACACCAAACATTAGAATTTATTTTCGGTTAAAATAAAACAGCGGGCACTTAGTGTAATTTTTATAATAAGTCACCGAACTATCTTAAATTTTATATACCGGTAAAACTTATAACATTTTAAAGATTGACCAAAAAACCATTTTCCAAAATTATATCGTTAACGAACTAAACATTCATGGCGAGTATCATATACTTTATTTTTTTAAGCATTTTTTAAAAAAAAAAAAGAAAAAAGAATCTAAAATTGACTTGAAGAGAAAGTGAATGAAACTTTACTTTCTGTCTCAGGATCGAGATACAATCCAATCCAGTAAGGATGAGAAAGACTGCCATACTGGAAGCTAGTAATGGAAAAAGAAAAATTATTTATAACTTAAAATTATTTAAATAGAGTAATAACATTAGAGATATGGTTTAATTATATGAACATAAAAGTCAAATATACATTTCAGTTGGAACATTGCTCTAACACAGTGTTTCTCAAGCTGTGGAGTGCTTCTCTTACAAAGGGGCCCCTAATCCCTATAGGAGGGGGCTTGAGCTTGTAAAGGCAATAATAAAAGATTTAGGATAAGTATTAATTTACTGAAAGGAAGCAAAACACAAAATACATTCTGACGTAATGAAATTAAATACACATTCGCACTGATATAATATACTAAACATGCACAATGTTTTTCATAATTAATTTATCAATACTAAATTAAAAACAAGTTTAATAACTACTAGTGCCTTCCATGGATTTGTCATATATAAAATTGAATACTTAAGATAGTTTGTATGCTTTATAATTAAAGTCGTACTGTAGCTTTAGTGTCAAAGTACATTTTTAATACATTCAACGCATTGTTATTGTATGTGGGGCGATGGAAATTATGAATGAAAAATATTGAAAGTTTGAGAAGCACTACTCTAACACATTTCCTTATTTTTCAATTTCTTTCACTGTGTACATATTTATTATAGTGTATGTTAAAGTATAAACCTGTTTTTACTCTAAAAAAAAATATTCTTTAAAGGAGTTTAAAGGGTGATACATTTTATTTTCATTTAATTGATATAATTTAATGAATTGATAGAACATTTAATTGGTATTTTTTTCTTATGGAAAAACAGGCTGTATTTGTATAAGATATTGAAAGAACTTTTTAAAAATAAGACTGGTAGAAATAGATTTAATGATTTTGTATACATTTCGTTGTCTGTCCCCCCAAATATTCGAAATATAATTTTTTCTTTCTCTAATCATTTTTGAAAATATAAATTGTAGATTTTTAAAGTAAAGTATAGGTAATGGAAGATATTAACTAAAAAAATTTTGCTTCTTAACTTTAATTCAATTGTATATAAGAATGTTTTCGTGTTCCGGATAAAATAGTAACATTTGATTAAAAACTTAATTTTTGTTTCGGCTCTATTTATACAAGGCTTTTAGTTCCTCTTTCTTCTGGAAAGTTAAAATATTTAAACTATCAAAGAAATGTTCTTACTACAAAGAATCCATTTTTTTAAAATATATATATATATAATAAATCAATATTAAAATAGATAATGTTTTTAGATTATGCTATTAAATGGATTTGAAAGAAGAAAACTGATTTAGCATGCCATTATTAAAAAATAAACAACGAAATTTTATAGACTTGTGGCGCCATCATTACTTGCAAGGGGGCAGCCCCTTTAAAAAAAGACCCCCTTTTTGTAACTTTCAAATAGACACCACTATCTTTTTTTTCTCAATTGTTTTTTTTATATGTTGTTCGTGCTGTGTGTGTGAGTTTCATAATTACCATTATTTTAATTTTACTGTTTTGTATATATGTTTGTGTTAATTCAATAAACCTTACCATGCTTGTCCGACTTAGCTGCGTTCTTTGGCTATGGGGATTAGCTCCCCAGACTTTAAGTAATTAGCACTCTTTTGCGTCGATAGATGTCAATTTTGAGCTACTTGAGTGAAGAGCCTGGTCCGACATTGAGGCGGTTTGGGAAATTTTTCTAATTAATCGGTTTATATTTCAACCGGACTTTAAAGGAGTAGTACAATTTTTTATAATATTCCGTTCCTCATATTTATAGTTGATAAACGTACTTGTTATTTTAAATAAGACATTAGCAACATAAGTGAGTTCCGCATAATGTTACACATACGATACATGTAGAAACGACCATAACACTGCAGCAATAAGGAAATCAAGTGTGTGGCATCTGCCCCCATACTTGGGGAAAGATGCCATCTAGATCATAAATAAGATATGAACTTTGATTTTTTTTTAACATGTTATTTAAAATGGCATAAAAACTTAAAATTGGCTGTGAGGATCAAAAGGACTCCATACCACGAGGATGTGCAGGCCTCAAGTAGACCTCGTTAACCTAGTCAGGAAAATTCGTTTTTAGTCAACTAATTATGAAAGAATTTAGTTTTTCTATAGATATTGTGTTAATTAAGATTTAATTTGGTTATGTTTGTCTTATTTTTTATTTACCGTGGTGTTATTGCATCTTTCTCCATGACTGGTGGCATCTTCCATATATATATATATGGGGAAGATGTGTGTCACAATTAAATGAATTTCTTTAACATTAAATTTCTTATTTATTTTCATACTAAGAAGAGAATTAACTTGTACACATAGCCAATAAAATATTGAAAAATAAAGTGTATTTTTTTCATGGTCTTGTTATTTCAATTTTCAATGTAATAATCGAAAAATGTGGCAACTTCCCCCGATTTACTTTATATCATAACTCGATTTTTAATGCTTTTAGTTATTTCGAGTGATTTAGAATTATTGGGAACATATGTCAAAACGGAATTGAAGATCTGACTTTTTGTTGAATTCCACATAATTATTATTGTAGCTAATCATTCTCTAAATATAGAAATTTATAAAAATATTTATTTTCACATCGAAAAATTAGCTAGAACTCTCTGGGGTAAATTCATTGTAGGTTTTATAATAAATAAATATGAAAGTTTCAACAAAAAATTTCAAGATTCTATCTTGAAAAGTTTTAGAAAAACGCATCCTAAATTTATAAAGACAGATTTTGTTTGAAACTCTGAAGCAACAAGAAATCTACTGTGGACGAACCTCGTCATTTTGAACCGCTGTCAAGCGACACTTGAGATTGTTTTCCTCCACACCACAGCAGCGAGAGGACTTTGAGCCACAACAGGTCTTACGTGCATCAGTACCTCTACACCAGGAGTGTCCAACACGTGGGCCGTATGTGGGACACCAGTACGCGTTAGTTGCGGCCCACCGACTCTTTTAAAAAAAAATTTTAAATATCAGGTTTTTAAAGTTTTTATTATTTTGAAATTTATTTGAGGGGAAAAATATATATATATATATATATATTTAAATCTACAATGTATTGTGCCTGTTCTTGTTTAAAAATAAATCCTTTTTGATTATAAAAATATCCTTTTCATTAAAATATATTTATATTTTATCAAACTGTTACTTTTGATTTTACTGTAATAAGTTACTTTTTTAATAAATTCCAAATTGCATTATGCGTATACTTAACTATGGATGGTACATGATTCTCTGTGTGTGCGACTTTCAGTTCTCCTCCTCCTTTTCTGCTTGGAGTGCCCAAAAAGCAAGAGATGTTTTTTAAAGTTTAAAAGATGTATACTTAATCGTTTGCGCGAATGAGAGCACTATCAAATTTCAACAGTGAGTAACGAAAGATCAATTCAATAGAAACACCGTGATTTTCGAGAAAAGGGCAACTGTAGTATTCTAAACATTATTTGATCATTGCATTATTATCTTATATAAACATTATTATACTATCTATGTCTGTATACATAAAAAATAATGTAAACAATAATAATAATTCATTCTGTTTTAAATGTTCACTCCAATAAATGTTTTTTTGTTTCCAAATCTGATATAAAGGTACACATTTTTATGTACGCCCAGCGGGATTATAATGTTTTTCCGAAGTGTCCCGCAAGGTCATTTGGGTTGGACACCCCTGCTCTACACCAAGGGTGGACAAACCCATTGACCTTGTACGAGTCACTTCGAAAAAACATTCCAATCCCGCGGGCCACACATATAAAAATTTGTATCTTTATATTAGATTTGTACCCATTACAAACATTTATTGGAGTGAACATTGAAATCGGAATGAATTTTCATTATTTTTCCTCTATACAAACATAGATAATTTAACTCTCCAAGCGGTCTGTACGTAAAATTCCGCCATTCCAGAGATGCTTTTTCTGCCTTCAAGCAAGATTCCCAAAAGCGGCCGAGCCGCATTCTTAAAAGTACGGCTCAACCGCTTTTGAGAACCCCACCTCTGAAAGCAAAAAAATATGTGCGGTGCATTTTTGACGCATCTCCAGAATGGCAAGACTTAGAGGGTTAATAATAATAATGCAATGATCAAATATGCCTAGTCCTAGCCATAGGCAACGCGAGGAAGTTACAGGAATCGAGCGTGATGCTGCGATGCAATGTAATACTGCTCAAAAGAGAGAAAATGTGTAAAAAGAGTAGCAAAGTAATACAAATATTAATGGGATATATTTTTTACAAAACAAAATTATTGTACAAAGTAATCGTATTTTGTGAAGTGACGAAGAATCTCACGGGCAGCATGCAGCCTACGGGGGTTGGCCACTCGAGCTCACGACTCTGACCCCCGTGCCCTTCGAATTGGAACGAAAATCTTTAAAATTAGTTTGGAGCCAACCAGATATGTCACCGAAAGATGCCAAAGGAAGGTTTGGATGTTTAGTCTGTTTTAAGGCATACGTATAATTATTTTTCTCGAAAAAATAAGACTATAGAAGAGGAAAAAAAATATGAATGGATAATTTTTAACAAAACAGAAATGTAACAAAATGTTCTAAATATATTTCGTTTACATCCTCAACCTTCTTACGCCATAGAATAATTGAATTTCATTCTATAACATTATTAAATTTTATTTTTATTAAGAAGATTCGGCCATTTTATGTTTAAGGATTTTTTGTACGTAAATGTTTTGTGAGAGGATTTCCTTTTCTGACTGGGATGGGAAAAAATGTTGGACAAACCAACGAATTTTAATTTAATGAACCAAAAACTTAAAATGTCGATTAAAAATGAATTGGTAATTACCTGAGGCCAATTTTCTTTCCCACGTTGTGAAGTGGCCAAGTTCCCCCCAAAGCCTGAAATTCCCCGGTTCACCCAGGACAGGCGGCTGGTTTCGAAGGAGGTTTCCTGAAAAATGCACATTTGCTTATGTAAATATAAACTTACAATTTACCAAATCAGGAAACTTCATTGAATTTGCTAAAACAAATTTACCCTATTTCGAAATCGCTCAACTCATTTCATTTAGAGAATTAAAGAACTTTTATTTAAGCAGATTTATTCATGATTTCTCATTGAAATGACTAGACCAGGGGTCGGCCACCATGTAGCTGTGGTGTGCCAAACCAACCTACCAATAGAAGTCAGGATGCCTCAAAGGGCGAAATATTTTGCTGGAGGGTTATGGAATAGAGGTCAAGCATACAGATATAGAATTTTATTCTGAATAAATTATGCATCATTTACAAATATTTATTTACTTAAAAATAAGCAACATAAAATGTAACTATTCCTTCAACATTAATAAAAAATTAAAACTGTACATATTTATTAAAATAGGAAATAAACATAAAAAATAGATATTTCCTTCAATATAATCAAATAAAAAACATTTTGATGTGAACCGTGTCCCAACACCGCTCTGGTTCCTACTGCAATATTAGGAGATCAATATTTGTGTCTTTTAATTGTATATGTTTCTCAATGGTTATTTGAGGCCACAAAGAACTTGTTTGCGAACTCAAAATATTTTTCAAGTGAAAAATTTGTTCACATAGATATGTAGAACCGAAAATGAAAAGCAAAGCAATTTTCTTCAAACAATTAAATCTCTCAAGCAATAATTTAGTTTAGCTGTCGATTTGTATCGTTAGAATTATTTTTTGAACTTTTTCCAAATTTTGCTTTTCATAATTATGTAAATGTTCAGAGTTTGGTAAGCTCCCTTCAAAATTTCCAACTTTCATTTACCCAAAAATTGTCAAAATTGTAGAATGCCACTTGGAACAACGTACCATAGGTTGCCGACACCTGGAATAGAATTTGAATTCTTGACAGATTCATTGGCAATTCCCAGAACATTGGTGTAAGCTGTAAAAATAATTTCTATACCCCTTCACTTCAACATCTGATTATACTTTTACTATTCCATTTTCACCTGTTTTTCCTTATAATTAAATTCATTAAAAAGATAATTTACACTCCTGCTTGTCTGATGCTGGAACATTGAAGAGGCAAAATTTTCTCATCTCATGTTAAAATTAATTATATAAATGATGATGTGATCAATATCAAGAAGCTTCTTTAACTGCCACGACTGCAATTCAAAAAATGAATATATTTTTGCATATGATTACAAATTTATATTTTACAAATGAATACAAATGATATTTTTACAAATGAATATATATATATATAGTAAAATAAAATAACAGTGAAGAAGTACTAGAACCTACAGTGCTAAAGCAGGAAGAAATTGGAATTCACCAGACACAACAAATGTAGATACAAAAAAGTCTTTGGACTAAACTGGAGACCTATTATGATTTCTAAAGCTGTCGCTGAATTAGGCCAGCGAATTAGGGTTAGCAATGCTTTACGGATCCTACCTTCCCCGTACAGCAGAAACTTTCGACATAATAGGGAAAAAAAATCACACCAAGTTGAAAAGTTAAGCCTAATACAACACGTGGAAGAAAAACCTGCTAATATATTAAAATGAAGCTAAGAAAAGAGAACAATAATGAATGTCTCAAGGAGAGGAATAAAAAAATAAATAAATAAAATTTAAAAAATTAAAAAACTTACGTGTAAAATAATTACTGGAAATCGAAAATTCAACTTTCCAGAATAAGCTCACTACGCGAAACGACGTAAAATAATTGGAAAGACTATTCGAGAAGGAAAAATAGTGGCGCCACCTGGATATTTATTTTGCAATTAAACAAACCACTAAGATTTTTTAAAAAATAAACTAAATAAAGGAAGTTTTAAAAACGATAATGAACAAATTTAAGAATAGATAAAATCAAATAAAAATATATAACAAAGTAAATAAAACTTGGATGATTATATACTAATAGATATATTGCAATTAAAATAAGCGCTTAAAAAATTTTAAAATATTTTTTTAAAAATAAACTAAATAGAAGGAATTTTAAATGAAATATGGAACTAAGATAAAAATATATTTAATTAGAAATAGAAATATATTTATAAATAAATTTACTTGGATAATTGTATTCTAAACAATTATTGCAAAAATTCACAAAATTACTTTGTTTTAAAATGTTATCAGTAACTAAATCATTGTTTCTTTTTATGAAATTTAAGATAATATTTCTAAATATTGATGGGTGTAGGTTACTTCCCCTAAAAGGCATTTTTATAATGTTAAAATCAAATGAGTCTCTTTTATCAAAAATATTACTTAAAAGCAAATTATTCTTAACCTTTAATTGAAGGTCCAAAAAGTTAGCTGATTCTTTATTATAATTAGTTTTTACTAATTTTAAATAGTGGGGATAATAATTAAGGTTAGGAACAAAGTCTACTATATTACTAAACATAATTAAGTCATCTATGTATCTAAAAAAGTAACAAGATTCATAACTTATAAAAATGCAAATTGATATTTTTCTAAGCAGTTGCTAGCTGGTCCCCCTTGTGGTAAATCTTTAATTTGCTGATAATAAGCGTTATTAGGGAAAATATAATTTTCTTTTAATACTAATTCAATAATAGAAATATATTTATCATATTTTAATATCCTATTTAAAAAGTATTTGCTATATGCTATTTTAAGAATCTTAAACATGTCTTCTATATCTATGGAATTAAATAAATCTTCAAAATCATAGGTATACATAGAAATAATTTTTTTACCTTGCATATACTTAATATATATAATTTCCCTACTATTCTTAACAATAATAGAATTATCAATTTTGTCTAACGTAGATTGAATAATATTTTGTAGCTTTTTGCCCGGAAGTGTAATATAAGTTTTAAAACCATTCGTAATAGTTCTATATATATATACACACACACACGACTGAATATCCATTTTTCCCACAGGTGAACAACCGAGGTAGAAGGCTAAAAAAATAATGAAGTCAAAATTTAACGTATATTCTGAACTGCAAATTAAACTGTAAGGAAAGAGCGATTTAGAAAATAAAAGATTGAAGTAAAACGAACAAAGCTAAGCAATCCGGTATTTCACAAATTCCTGCGCACTTCATATACACGGCCCCTGGGAGTCGATTTTCACAAAACACGTTCTTAGCGGATCTCTACTTAGCAAATAAAGAAACATGTATGTCAATTTTCAAGTCTAAGGGTCTTTGGACTCCTCGTGATTAGAGAGAGAAGCGACTCACTCACTCTCTCTCTATATATATACACATGAACAATGAAATTGATGCACCAAGAAGGAAGTGAATTACAATTGCGGAAATGGAAGTATATAAATAAATAGAGCAAGATTCAGCATCTAAATCATCTAAGTTTGGTGGGAAGGCGCATAAATAGAAGCTACTATCAACCAGCACGGCCTATATAAATTGGCATATAGTGGAAGATCAACAAAAAAATTATCATATTGTATTAGAGGCAAAGATGCCTAGATCGAATTTACTCCTGCAACCTTATGCATATACAGTCTTAGCAAAATACTAGGGCGGCCCCTTTTGAGTCCTATTCAGTCGGCCATTAAGAACTCTATTCTCACTTCTCTGAGCTTTTAAAAAGAAAGATCTGAGTATTGCTACTGAAATGCGTTTACTGTTTTGAATGGGGATAAATTGACCGAAAAACATCAGTCCTTTAGATGCACTACTTGGAAGAAAATCAACGAACAAGTGAGTCTGTTCAGATTTTATTTTTGCTTTCTGCGACTCATTGCGTGGGCAGTGGTCAATCTACCATTGCCATAGACTTTCTACAACGGTTAAATTGCTGAAAAAAAATTACGCACGCGATGAACCAACCCTCTGATAGATATCCCCGTCAAAAATTGACTTTTTTGGCTTTCCAGAAGATTTTGGTTTAAAAATGAGTGAAGATTTTGAAAGAATCTAATCGGACTGAAATAATAACTGTATCCTATTGTTAAGCACTTGATTGTTCTACTATTGTATCTTATTTACACGATAAAATATTTTCTAACCTAGCAGAGCTGACCATTTTGAAAAATTCTGCTTCGGAAAAATTGAAGGATGAAGAAGAAAAGGGAAAAAAAAGTAAGATTCTGTTCAGTCAAAGTTTGAAATCCAGCATTCTATAGAATACGTAGGTATTGTATACAATGCGTAAAACCAACCGGCAATGTATGAAACGATTCATATTGTACACATTTCCTATGCATCCTACTGAATGTCAAATGAGAAATCGGCAAAGTATGAAATACATCTCCGATTCGTTTCGAATATCGTGTGATAAGGTACTTGACTTAACACGCTTAGTGTGAGTGAACTAATATTAACGTCGCACTGTTCAGCTATACGAGGGTTTTTGGAGACGAACCTCGTACTTTTGAAACATGGTCAAGTGACGAAGATGACACCTGAGCTGGCAACCCCTCTCCTAACTACCACGCCACACCAACGGGAGGACGTTTGAGCTATCGACAGATTAAACGTACATCGCTCCCTTACACAGCGAGTCTTAAGTGGTGCTGGCCTCGAACTCATGACATGCCAGCCACGATCCGATACCTTGACCACTAGGCTACCGGGACTCCTTAACCCTTTATCTACCACATTATGGTTTACTGCAGTTTTTTCATGCAAATTTTTTTCAATTACTACATCAAAAATTAAGGGATATATATAAACAAAATATCCAACTTTGGGAAATTTAATTAGTTAGAGCTAATTAATTAAAGATTATCAACTGTAAAATTAATAATGTGCACTGTTCATTTAAATTAAATAGTCAAATAGTTTTCTAAGGTCTTCATTAAAATTAAAAAAATAAGACTCTTACCTTTTGACATTAACTAATTTTTCACAAAAAAATTGACAATCTTCGCAATTCGCTGAAAGCGCCGTCAGCTGTTTCTGCTATAAAACTATTCGCCTTCCCCGCTAAAATACTCATCCTAGAACCCGTGCTGCCATATATCTTAGAAGAGCGGATTTAAAAGAATATTCCTGCTAGGTATTGTCAGTATATTCGTAAAAATGGTTATTATATGTAATTTTAAACTGAGCGGTACTTATAAGTATCGTTGATAGATAAAGGGTTAACGCTCTCAGAAAAATACGCAATTTTACTTAAACATGTTTTTTCATTTTGCTGCATAAAAATGGAGTAGTGTTGAAGAAAGAGTCGTGGTCTATATATAGACATGAAGCCAAAATGACTAGTAAGAAGGGATTATTGGTTGCTGACTGTGAAAAACTAAACTCATTTATCCTGTCATCGGGCCTACACAATGTTAAATCACGCTTATTTCATGCACGTCATGAAACTCATTTGGCTACTAGAGTGTTGAAAGAACTCTCAAATGAATGTTAAATGTCATGAATTTGAGAAATCGCAATTCACTTTATGCTCTAAGAACTTGTTTGGAATTGAAGATATTCCTGACTACGAAATTCCTTTCCGGTCGGTTCCAGTTGCTCAGGCCAGTAAAAGCAGCCAATGTATACGTAAAAAATATGAAATGTCTGCCTGAAAAATGTAATTAAAAATACCCACGAAAATGACTAATTTAAAGCTTACCAACAACTAGGTTAATTTTATTTTTTTTATATGAAAATTTTGTTTCCCTTAATAAGAAAGTCATAGATTTTGTTTTGTCCAACTTTCATTTTTACTTACGTACTTTGAATACATTTTTTGATAACACTCTCATTATTTTCTTAGAATAGCATTTGTATGTTTGCGGAATGTCCATCATTTATATAATAGCCTTATCAGGTCCTATTTCATAATTTGGCTGAATAGCATTTGTCATTCTATAGAATTCTTAGGTATTATATACAATGTCTCTGAAAGTATGTAATATTTCTCGTATTTCATACCAGTTCCCGGGGAGTAAACTAGGTCTGCAAATACCAATACGCAGCTCCATTAGAGAAAAAAATGTATATCATACTTTGCCTAAAAATGCCTAGGCATTCTGTAGAATACGTGCATTTCTTACTTTGTCGGTAACATAAGTATATGTTTGAAACTTTTCATTCAACAATTGCGGCTGACCTTGACTTTCTCATAATATTCAATAATCACGAGTTGTGCAGTTCTAGAATTCAACAATTGATGCAATAACAGCCGCATCTCTTTTAACAGCTTATACAGCAACCTTATAGTTCTATGGGTTTTGTCATTCAATAAAGATTGAAAACCATTGTCCTACATCAGGGGTGGGCAGACTTTTACATGGCACGGTCTACTTTTAATTTTTTCAAGGTGTTGCGGTCCACCTTGTGACGTAGGTGTGATGAGCAAAAAGTTCAACAATATTTGTATTTTAACAATAATAAATACAGCATGTGTGTACTTCCCTACATAACTACAGTAGAATTAAGTAAAACGCAAAATACAAACATAATAACTATACCCATAAGATTAAAAATGTCAAATGATGCATTTTCAAACAATTCATAATACATCAAAAAATAAATAATTTTCACTTAAAATTAATTCTCGTAGCTCTAGTCTCATAGAAGACTTAGACTTCATATTATCCGCCCCCCAATCTTGAATACCTCGGTATATAATTAGTAACTGCTAATCTTACACTGGATTCTAAGTGGTCGTCTGTGAAACGGGAATTATATGTGTTTTCTTAATCATATTCTTCTTTCAAAATGTTGATTCACACAGATAGGTAAAGCGAAAGAACGATGTTAAATGAATTGCAGCTTTTTTAAAATTAAGGTACTTTACTTCGTTTACTAGATTCCGAAAGTTATTCTTTACAAATTACGTCCTCTTGAAAGAGAAAAAAAAATTTGTTTTCCTCAAGAGAGATAAAAAGAACATGTAACATATTTTTTGTTATATTTTTCCCATGAGTGCAATTTTTGATTCTAGTCTACTAAATTTATGAAAACGTATCTCAAATTTGGGTTGCAGCTTTATTCACGGGGGTTTCCATCATCTTGATAACCATCTGTGTTTCTTTTAATACGCGCGTCTAAAGAAACGTTTATGTGAAGGCGGTCACTCCCAAATGTCTCGGCAATCCACCGGTCGATCGCAATCGACTTAATGCCCACCCTGGTCCTAATTAAACGAAGAAATCCTACATTAGAACTTAAGCAACAATGTAAATTATAAGCAAATAGGCCATGAAATAGCAGAAAAAGGGCTACTGGGATTAGTACAATGGACACGCAATTCAGTAGAATTGTGATGCATATGCAAATGTCAGGAACAAAACGTCATAGGTGACGTGTGTGAACGCAAAATGCATGCGGTTGGCCCACATCAGCTCAAGACTACAATAAAAAGAAGAACGGAGAAGCAATTAAAATTCGTTGCAAGTGAGTTTTCTTTCGTGAAATATGGCAAGAGGACGATTTCATACGTGGAAGAATTATCGAAAAGCTAGAGGAGAGGCGTAGTTTGAAGGTGAAGTGTTTGGAAACACACACACACAACAAAAGGGTCATTTCGAGCACTTGAAAAGCCTTTCAAACCATTAGTGCTGATGTTAGACAGGTTAATGGTAGGAAAACAACTGCAGTGGATGACCGATATATCGTCCGACAGGCCAAAAGAGCCTGATACCAGTCAGCAAGTGTCATTTCTCAGCAACAGGGCGACAAATGTCGCGTTTTACTGTGGCCAGACGCTTTCGCAAAGGAGACCTATTCGCCCACCGTCCTGAAAGCTGCATGCTTTTGAAATGGCAGAGTTGTATAAGGAACACAAAAACTGAACATCTCATAAATTGAGTCGTATCCTTTTATTATTTTTTTATCTTATCCTTAATATGTTTTGTAATGTACAAAGATAACCAACTGCTTTGCTTATTTAGAATTATAGCTATTTAGTATATATTACTATTATTATTATTCATTATATACACTCACTTCCAAAAGTTAAGCACGGAGAGGAAAATGCTAATTTCCGGAAGCCAATCAGAATTGAAGAGGATGCAATTTGCTGCAGGGGTAGATGGAAGTATGCAAATATGTTAGGTAACAGCCAATCGTGCTTTCATATCAAGAAATATGCAAAAATGGGCAGTCTTATAAGAAGCCAGCTTTATGAAGGGTTACAGAAGTTGATTGTGTAAGTGCTGATAGGTGTTTAAAACTTTCGTACAATTTGTTTTCAAGATTCCAGAAAACGAATGAAAGATTCTGAGCGCTGGCGTGCTGTGGGGTGCATTGAAGCAGGACAGTCGATCACAGATGTTACTCCTTTCTTCGGCGTTCATCAATCTGTAATTTCACGTTTATGGAAAAAATTCCAAACCACACAGACAGCTGTCCAAAGGCCCATAGGCGGTCGCCCAAAGGTTACAACCCTCGCGGAAGATCGATATATTGCTATTGTAGCCAAGCGGAATCGCAGAACGACCTCCACACGTGTGACATCTATGGTTACAGCGTCCATTGGAAAAGCTATATCTGCAGCTACTGTACGCCGAAGATTACATATGAATGGACTGTATGCCCGGGTACCTCGAGTTTGTGTTCCTCTATCCGTACAATCAAGAGGGGCATGATTAAGGGGGTGCCGGGAACATGGCAATTGGACTGTGTCTGACTGGGACAATGTCATGTTTACTGATGAGTCAAGATTTGCTCTGGAGCCAGATGACAAGCGTATAAGGATATGGCGTAAACAAGGAACACGCAATCAGCCCCAAAACATCACCGAACATCACGCATTCCGAGGCGGAAGCATTATGGTGCGGGCAGGGATTTCATTAGGATACCGCACCGACCTGCACATCTTTAAACGGGGTTCTGTAACGGCTGTCCGGTATCGAGATGAAGTCCTAGAACCCATTGTGAGATTGTACGCTGCAGCAGTTGGCCCTACTTTTGTTTTAATGGACGATAACGCACATCCCCTTAGAGCTGACATCTTCGATGACTACCTGGAGAGTGAAGTGATTGCGCGTATGGCGTGTCCAGCATATTCGCCCGACCTTAATCCCATTGAAAATCTTTGGGATGCTTTCGGCCGTGCTGTATCTTCACGTTTCCCACTTCCAGCCACTTTTATCGAGCTGGAAACTGCTCTACAAGAAGAATGGCGATTGCCTAATTCTGCGGTGGTTGACCACCTAATTGAAAGCATGGTCAGAAGGTGTAAACTTTGCATACGAATGACACACATACCCTATTAATGTCCTTTTTTTTTCATTTTATGCTGTTTATTTTCACTTTATACATAATTCTGTTTAAGTGTCCAGTATGACATTATCTGATAACTTACAAAAATTTAATATTGTTTTCATTTCTGTATATAATTATTGATTTTGTTTTATGTATAAATATATATGCTACTTTAATGCCAAATTTTGTGTCAATCAAAGCAGTATTTGTTGATTTTTTTGCATTTTACATTTTCGTGCTTAACTTTTGGAAGTGAGTGTATATATTAATGTCAAGTATACGGTAAACTTGGCAATATGGGCACCAAAACACTTAATTGAAAATATATCACATTTGAACACTTTCTATTTTTTCAAAATTAAAACATTTCAAACTTCTTTCTAACAACGTGTGAACAAACCTCCAACTCTTGTTGCTGTATGTGTATAAAGAAACTCCAAAACAAATTTCACAACTTCTCATATTTGACTAAAAGTTTAGGTAATATGGGCAGACTGTATTATTAAAAATAGATAAGGGAAATTGTCACCTCTAAGTTTACCTTTCCGAAACGGAAATGCATTTTTAAACAAATTACATGTTTAGCAAATGATAAGAAGGGAATTTAAACATTTAATATTGAAAAAATTATATCACAAAAAGAAATGTCTAAGTGTTTATCTATAATTTAAAAATAATTAAATGGAGAATATCAGATAAACTATTAAAATAACTCAAAATAATTAAAGAAAAACAACGTTTAAGGGAACCAGGACATGACCGAAAGAGTAAAAACGCAAAATTAAGACCCTTCGTTTATGAGACATATATCTTTTAAAATTTCCAATAGAGCTTAGATTTTTTATGTTCTTAGTAAAGATAATTTAATTATTCTGTAGAACTATAAAAATAACTTTTTAGCTCTTAAAAGTTATTTTTCCCTACATAATTTAAGTAATACATAATTTTTGAGAACTCATAATATATACTTATGTTAAAGTACCGTTTTTTTAAAAAAGTATCTTTTTTTTATGCGAAATATTTTTACACATATACAGTAGAATCCGTTTTTGTTTGGTCCTTATTTATGTGATTTTATTTTTGTGCGACCGCATAAGAAAAAATTTCTGCAGTATTTCGACGAATTGGCTTGTTATATGAATTCATGAAATTTTCGAATATTTTTTGTGCGGTTATTTTTATGCGGTTTTATCAACCGCACAAAAACAGGTTCAACTGTATAAAACAATACACGAAATACAATGAACCTATTCTTTTAGTAAAATTTTAGCATAGTTTCTGTAAAAAAATTATGAAACTTTGAAACTTGGAAAATTTTTATTTTTCTATACTTTTTTTATGCATAAAACCATTTTTAAAAAATTTTGGCACTATTTTAATAGAAAAAAATTAGGTTCACTATATGCATAGGCAGCTTGTATAGAAGTATAAAATACCTGGATTCATATAGTGCAATAGTTTTTTTTTAAAAATGTACCTATATGCAAAAAAATATGCTTTTGAGAAAAAGTGAAAAATTTTTTTAAAAAATCAATGTTTTTACATATTATACACTTGATTAGTATTTGCTTGCCTATTTTTACATGACTAATAATAATGCTTAATCATTTTCTAGAGTTACAAAAATAATTTTAAATTCAAATGTTTTTCCCCTTTGTTTTAGTTAACATGAACATAATTTTCGAGATCTTGTAATACTTTCATGTAGGTACCATTTCTCACAAAAATATCTCGAATATACAAAAAATTTTGCCCATATATATAAAGCAACATATCAAACATAATGAACCAGTTTTTTAATGAATTATTTGGATAATTTCTTTGAAATAATCATAAAACCTTAAAATTTTGAAAATCTTAATTTTCTTTTTGCACATATAAATCTATTTTTCAAAAAATTAAACATCATATACCAAAACATATTTTCTTCACTATCTGCGCATGGATCCTGTTTAGATATATTTATGATTCATTCGAAATGCAAAAAAAATCAGAAGTTTATATAGATCAAACACAGGAGAAATTGCACATTTAAAATATGTCAAAATGGGCTTGGTCCTTTGTTTATATTTTTATTATTCATATTTTAGGGCTATTTTATTAACAAACATATAAGTATCATACATTTTTAGATTCAGAAAAGTATGCACTATATTTTAGAACTAAAATTGAAAAATCGGTTTTTTCAAAGTATATGATGTCCTGGTTCCCAGTGAACTTACTCTTGTATATCATACGCTAAACTCATTACAATAGAATGAATCACCCTCTAACTCGATACATTTCTTATATATGGAACCTAGACGAACAAGAGCCAAAACATTGCACCTATTCTTGTTCTTGATTTTCATCATAGTAGCACCAAAAATAGGACGAATGCCGGATGCATTCTGTTTTCTGGCACCTGCTGCTGCTCTGTGTTTTGCCCCTACATCTTCTCTACGACCTCCGTTGGCAACTCTCTTCTTCATAGACCTTCTGCGATTGTCATCTCTCTTGCAACATTTCTTATGTCTTCCGCTATTTCCTCAGGTTGTTTTTCAAGTTGAAATTGAACTCAGCTCTTCCAAAAATAATGTTGCCCTATACTAGAATCCGGTAATGACAATTGATGTGCTGCTGTAATTTGGCCCAAGTTATTATAAAGAAGTTTGTAGAAGGAACTCAAAGGTCGTGTAGGATGAGAAGATGGTTCATCAAATCTCTCATATTTGCTCCAGTGAGATGATTCAATAGTTGGCATTGCTGCTGTCGAAGGGAGGAAGAACGAAACCACCCGCTCCCATCAACAGATACTACTCTCACATTACAGCTATTTATAGGTTTCATGTAAAATGAATTGATTTTGCGTGTTAAATGTTGAGTAAGATAATTACAATACACTAATAATCCTAGTTTGAAGTATCCAGTACTTACGTTTGAAATGGTCACTTTTGCTTGAACCGCATAGCAACACAGTCGCCACGACGCTTGAGCCTTGCCAACGAATGCACCAACTCAAGTGATGTGGGTGTTTCCTTAAATGTGTCCACATTACTCATATATTTTCCAAGTTTATCACGAGTCTTTGGGTGAGTGAATAGTAACTAATAATATAACGCTAAATATCAAAAGAAATTCATGTACATGAATACCCAGAACTGTGTGAGGCGTAGACCACGTAGGTCGAATTCGCGTAAGCGGGGATATGATTTCATACATAAATACAGATTAATTATTTTTATTTAGGTACGAAAATGGAAGAAAGGGCTTAAAGATTTTCTCCCGTAAAATTTCCTCTTTGCATTCTCTCATATATTGTTTTGTTCCTTGCTTTGCTGAAAAAATATGCTTATCATGGGAATCTATATATTTTTTAATTTGCAACCTTTTTTTCAAATAAAGATGCCTTCTATCAAATTCTCGAGTCTTTCGAACTTCTGATTGAACTGGGTCTATAAAGACTACCTTGCTCATACATTTCTACGAGCTTATCAACTGTCAGCTCCTGATTGTGGGTGAGTGAGTGAGTATTAACGTCGCACTTTTCAGCTACACGAGAGCTTTTGGCGACGGACCTCGTCATTTTGAACCATGGTCAAGTGACGTGGAAGACACCTGAGCTGGCACTACCCTCTCCTAACTACCACACCTCACCAACGGGAAGACGTTTGAGCTCTCGACAGATTTAACATGCATCGCACCCCTACACGGTGGGTCTTGAGTGGTACCGGGCTCGAACTCGTGACAAGGCCAGCCACGATCCGATACCTTGACCAATCGGCTACCGCGGCCATTAAGTCTTTGGGAGTTTAGCAATGTTAAGAATAATTTCGTTTCTATAAATATCATGAAATATAGTTTTGAAGTAGGCTGCTAATCTGTGATAACAACCTGCGGATACGAAGTCACGTTAAGAATACGATAATATGAAATTATTTCTTATTATCCGAAGTACTCCCGTAAAGTAAAGTAGGGTATGTTTATAAATAAATAAAAAAATTCCTACTTTACCCAATAACAGGTGTTAGTAATTGGATAGACTTTCCAGTTCTGTCCTGGGGGACATGACAGCATTTGTTGTTGGAGGGGTGGCAGGAAGGTGGCAACTGAGAGAGAGGAGGTGAGAGATGGGGCGGCACACATCACGTGGGCGTGATCCTTGCATTCGGTCTGATGCAATTGTGCGTCCACAGTAGATTGCGCAGATGATTTGGTGTGAAAAGACACCGTGATACACTCTCCTCTATCTGGAAATAAATCAGAAAACACAGCCATGTATTTTATAAATACAGTAAGACCCCGCTTAGGGTGGGGTATACGTTCCATGAAATTAGAGCGTAATATGAAACAGTGTTAAATGAGGTTATCTCATCATGTAAATAATCGGGTTAGGGGAAGATGGGTGGAAAATTGGTCAGTTATTTTACCATTATATTTATTAAGTATATTTTTTATAACAATAAAACAAAAATATATTTCTTACAAATATCGAAGCATAATAAACGAATATATATATAAAAATAAATAAAATTCTAAGACAATATGTTTACATTTCAGATCATTCAGTCTGTCTGTCTTTCCAATTTTCTGTCTTTTTATCAAGAAGGTAGATTGGCTTAAAGGCAGATTGCGTTGAACTTCGTTGCCAATCCATATAGAAAGTCTATTATCCATATCATATATTGTAATATTTCTATAGAACGAGTAATTCTAGTTGCAGAGCTTGTCGTAGTTACAGTTTCCTGATAGCAGTATTTTTTCTTTATTCTTAAGAAGGGTCCTTATTGTTGAATTTGCTAAATTCAATGCAGCACCAATGTGAGATTGACGTTAACCAGTATCTAATCTTCTAATCACTTGCTATTTAGTTTCTAGTGAAATGTTTTTTCTTGTAGCTTTATTTTCGGTGTTTTTATTATCACCCATGATAAAAACTAAAAATACTAATATTTGTCACTATAGAAATTGTTGTATTACCTAAATTTTTTTATACGTATACAATATCGTCAACAAATGTTTGAAATGATAAAAGTACGTTCGTGTAACACCACAGGAAAGATGAAATACAGATAAACTGCTTCGGATATCGGCAAGCCTAACGCTGCGTGCAATTTCGGGGAATACCACAATTAAAAAAAGAGCGTTAAACCGAAACAGCGTTAAGCGGGGTCTTACTGTAATTTGATTTGGCGCATCTCTGTTCTGTTTTTATGATATTTGACAAATAACGATATCAAAAATCCTTATTCAATTTTTCAAGAAAATGTCAACTGTAAAATTTTTGGAGTATCGTAAATTTTAATTTTCACTAATAAATAACCAAGATATCAGGATAATATATGTTTTACTAAAAGAACCTTTTATAATTTGTTTCAGTCATTACAAATATGAAAATGGGCCAAATTCATGAATTCAATTCAAAACGGACTTTTGTGACTTGTTTTAAAATGTAGATTAATTTTTTTTAATTTTGATATTTTGGTAAAAATGTTCAAGTATTAAAATTCTCCAAACAATTTTCAAAATAATAAAAGATTCTTATAATATCCGTGTACCGTAAAATCCGGCGTATAACGCGCATCAAAAATAAGATCGAAATTTACGGGTGCGCATTATACGCCGGGTATAAAAATGATAACTTCAAAAATAAAAAAAGAGAGAGAGAAAGAGATGTGCATAAAAAACTCAGACTTCTAAAAATGTCGGAATACTGTTTATTTAAAAGAAATGTCACGTTTTATGAAATTAAAGGATTGTTTTTTTATAAGTATACTATTTTTTCGAAATCCTGGGATATCTCGAATACATGGCTTTTTAAAACATAATAGCATCGCTAGCGTACATTGCAGGTTCTTTCTAAAAAAGGGGGTGCGTGCAAATATATCTTAAAATTAAAAAATGCAGCTTGAAAGTATAGGTGCGCATTATACGCCGGATTTTGCGGTACTTTTAAATCAATTGTATTTTGTTTCTCTATGTAAGTTATTACTGTCTACTTATATATGTACTTTTAATCAAAAGTTTCTGTAGAGAGCAAAAGTTGGTAACACTGAATAGCATGAAAATACGTGTTGAATTTATCAAATAATTAATGACGTGAAAGAAATTTATGAGCTGATTGGCTGGAAACACGTGATTTAAGTTATGTGACGTCACATGAGCTTACCCCATTGGTATTTTAGTTTCCCATTTCCTATTACACAAATAAAGAGACGCTATGAAACGCAGCAAAACAAAAACACAGACAACTGCACGCAGTTATCTAGAATCCTACTCAAAAGCGCTCTTCGTTCACTCCGGAGATGTCAGCTTTTATAGATTCCTCAACCGAAACCTTTTAGAATCACACGATTTCCATTATTAACGTGTGATTGGTCAGAATACGTCGATGAGGCAGTATTGCATCATCTTGTTTTAAAAATGCGAACGTGGCAAGCTTTCATGAGATGAAGTTGGGGTCAACAGTATCAGGTGGGTTAACTCAAATAGGGTGTCACATGATGTCTCAGAACATTATGAATTCAATCGAGAGGAAATTTAAGTGCTGAATTATTAGGTGCATGTGTGTTGCTAATTTGTGTTGTTTCAAGACGTTGTGTGTTAAGAAAGATGAATAAAGCCTCTTCGTTTGACTCATTTGAAAATGTATAGTACTTGGCAGATTCACGATAAAATGTTAGCTCTTAACGGAAATAATAGCAAGTCACATGACTCTATTATGAGATAGAAAAGGAATTTTCAAATATATCCCTTCACAAACGATCCAAGACGTATATTTGACTTGATATTCGATATTTTTGATTAAAGTTACACTTTAAAATAACGCGTGAGCTATTAGCGGTAAACTTTCACACCGAGCGAACGTCAGTACTTTCAGTTCAGACATTTTTAACCTGCATCAAGTTCGCTCAGTGACACCAGAACTCTAACCTGTGACTCGAGAATGCCAGTCACGAGTTCTCGACCATAATCACTGGACTACTGTTGCCACTCCAAGAAGTGGAACATCATAACTCACAGACGATAGTGTCCCATTTCAGAAATGGAGAAGAACAATCAATGAAATGATTATGAATGGGTCTGATATTAAGTATAGTAATGTGTGTCTCTAATTATTACAAAAGTACAACATGTGTTGAATTAAGGATTACTGACTTCTTTTCAGAAGTAAACTCGATTTGTTTTCGGAGCTCTCAATTCTTGCGGAGCAAGACAAGAACCATTTGGTATGGAGAGTGGTTGCCTAATAACTGTGGATTAATCTCGGAAAGTCTCTTCAAATACCATGTCCCCCCAAAAGGCCAAGGTGCAGAAATCTCCATGGAGGATCCTATCATATTTTAGAACTGTCATGGACTACAGACTACCTGAAGAAGGGACATCACTGGTGCCTATTAATGCATGCTGTTATCAAGAAACGACACTATATGACCCAAGGCCGTACTCTTGAGTGAGTGAGAAGGTTTACTTACGTTGCGTTTACGAGTGCAACGTAAGTAAACAACACCAGGCAATTGGTAACACGAGGACTATTGGCGACGGACCTCATACTTTTGGACTTCGATCAAGTGACAAGGATAGCACCTGAGCTGGCAGCACTCCCAAACTACCACATCCTGCCATCCTCAGCTCGACAAATTTAACGTGCAACACTCCTCTGTATTCAGCGCTTTTTCAGTGGTTCCAGCACTTGAACCCGCGTCACCCCGGTCTACAAGCTCATGACCACAGCCACTCGGCTACCACGGTCACAAAGCCAGTAACTGAATTTATATCTTTAGAAGCCCGTATTTACTTTCCCGAATATTGCACTTGCCTTTCTCTAGCGGTACGGGAAGTCCTGGGGTCCCTGACGGTGTTACAAGAGAATCATTCACTATCTTCAACTCTGTCCAGTATTTGTATTCGTCATTCACCATTGTCCAGTTTCTATAAGCAGTACTAGCCACATCTAAAAGCCTGTAAAAATAACACACAATGTTAATTTTTTAAAATACATTTCTCTTTTTTTAAAAAAAAAAATATTTAGTTTATCTAAATAATAACATAAGCATTTTCTGCATTTTTGTGAAACAAGCAGCTCATTCTAATATTTAGAGTCATGGCAGCTTGTAAAGCATTAGCCCGTGGGTGATGCCTTACTTCTAAGTTATCTTCGTAACCTAGTGGTATGGGAGTGAATGAAGAACCAGGCATTGCCATATAATATTAATATTTCTTTATTAAGAACTTAACTTAAACACTGTACCATGATAATATTTATATTTAAACTTAGCGGATCTGAGGTGAGAAACACACTATACGTATACCAAATAAGCGTGACCTAATCACTATATTTAACTTTACCACCTATTCTTAATCTCAGTAAATACACAGTTCCTAGTATTAACTTGAATGATCCTACCTCTATATCCTAGGTAGCAGCAACACTTTCGAATGTTCAATGTAATTTTCTTATCTCGCTTGGAATGGTATCCACCTTGCTTCAACGCACTTTCACGGATAGCTGATACTGGAATATCGGCTTACTTCAGCTTACACGCTTAAACTCCGACTAGCATAATCACTTCCCAAAAGGCCACACCACTTACACAAAAAAGTTCCCCTTTAAAAAAGGTTCCTAATTTGAATAATCAGGGTTTCGTCCGGGATTTGGTTGGAAAGGATTTGCCTTTTTCGGCCCCAAAGAACCCAAGAGGAAAATTAATAGAAAGCGCGAAGAGCCCGTCACAAGCTTTAAAGAATGCTCATTTATGTATATATATAACAACTCTTAGTTTTGACCGTTGAAATTTACTCGGTTCAAGATCTACGACCACGGTCGATATAATCTGTCACTATTTAGAATCATTAAATGGCCGTTTGTAACATTATTTTCTAAGAAAACACTTGAGAAAATGTCGGCAAATTGTAACTGCGCATGAGATAAGGATTTCATTTCACACCTTACGCAGCTTGACGCATCCTAACCATGAGAAAATTGCCTGCTTTTGAATCTGAATCCAATATACAGTTGTTATACGTAGTAGGATCTAAAAATTCGGGACGTAGAAGCCCTTACCTTGAAGATTTTAAGACACCGACGCACAAGCGCCTTCAAAATAATCCTTTCACTGCATTTCACTGAAGGAATGCACTTTTTCGGCACGTATAATCCTTGTACCACGTGGGGCCATCTTTCAAAACCCAAATGCGTAGGATACATTTTTTTCCTCGGTTGGTAATACGAAACGTCTCTGTAAGTTTTTTTAAATAATGAAAAAAAAATCAAAAGGAGCTCTAAGTCGAGTGCAAGTAGGATGTTGAAGCCCTTTAGTATCCCTTTTGGTGGGAAACTTTACAACCATTTGCGACCGATTTGCAGATGCGTTGTCGTGCAGAGGGTACCATTGTCCACTTCGGCACATCTGAGCCCGTTTATGACGAATGAAATTCCTCAAGCGACGTAAAATATCTAGATAATGCTCCTTGTACACTGTTCTGCTGTCAAGAAAGAATAAATTTTGGAAGAACCATTTTTTTAAAACAAAAAAATACCCTCCATCAAGACTTTTCCATTGTTGTGTTTATCGGTCTTCCTTAAAACGCCAATACCACCAGTACACTTTCCATACTATTTCTAAAATTTTTGTAGGTGTTTAACCCAAATACTGGCAAAATTTAATGTGAGAGCATTGTGTTTTTCTTGGCTCGAAACAATACTACTATTTCAGAACAAAATGTCTGCGATCAACAATGTGATCTGCGATATCTCAATCACATAACATAGACGAAAACATTCTGACTCGGAGAATAGGACGGTAGAATGCACATTTCAAACAGTTAGATGATTAGATTGTCATAAGTGATCGTATAGTTCCCCCTAACTTTTTTGCGTTTTACCTCGCAACTATGAACGTTCCACAGCTTGGAGAACTAAAAATGTTAAACGTATTTCCAACCACTAGTCAATTTATAACCAATGAAAGTTTCACGAGCTGCACTGTATTTAATTTCGATGTGTGTATGTGTGGTAGATTTTCTTTCCTTAATTGGCTTTCATAACAAGAGTATTGTTCCTTGGGGTTGATATGATGCAGCAAAAGTTTATATCATTTAACTTCTGTTCACTGAGTGAGTGAGTCGCACTGTTCAGCTACTCGAGGGCTTTTGACGATGGACCTCGTAGTCTTGAGCCGTGGTCAAGTGACAAGGATAACACCTGGACCCTACGCCAACGGGAAGACGTTTGAGCTCTCGACAGATTTAATGTGCATCGCTCCTCTTCAGGGGTATTGGGCTCAAACTCATGAAAGGCCAGCCACGAGTCCATGACCTTGACCACTAGGCTACCACGGCCCCCACTCATTCCCGCAACTAAAGAGTTAAATTAAGTTAATTTGTGTTTAATTCACACCTATGAAATCTATCGACAAACCAAATTCTAAGACAAAATTCTCTCTCTCATTTGAATTACAAATTAATTTTAAATAAAATTTTTAAAATTTTATAAAATATTTTTTTTTCCAAAAAAAAAGTTTATTTAAAACCCCCAAAAAACTGAGTTTAAAAATTAAAAATTTTAAAAAAAGGGAAAAATTAAAAGGAAAGGGTGATCAAAAAAAAATCCCGAGGCACGCAAAGAAAAAACCCAAAAAAGGGGAAGGGGGGGGGGCAATTAAAAAAGGGGAAAATAAAAATTTGGGGCCCCCCAAAAAAGGGGAAAAAAATTCAAAAATTTTTGGAAAAATTTTAAAAACGGGTGAATGATGCAGATGTTAAAATTAGTGCTTGCCTAACATTGCAATGAATACGACACATTTCTTTTGGGCGGGAAAACTGTTCGATATTGGTATTGTAACGTATTGACTACAGGTTTACTTAAATTTCTAAGCAGAGAGATGGATCGCAGTAAGCCAGTGTTTCTCAAACTGTGGGGAATTATAACTCTACAAGGGGGGAGCGTGCATATTGAAAAGTCGAAAATAAAAGATTACTTTAAAAAATTATCCATTTACTAAAAGAAAAAAAAATATTCTGACGTACTAAAAAATAAAATACACATTTACTCTGATATACTATATGATACACTATACTTATAAACGTATCAATATGGCACAATATATTTGATTCTAATTTAAGAACAAGTTTAATAATTACTAGTGATTTTCCCATAGGCTTACCCTATGCAAAATTGTATACAAAATTTAATACTTATGTTGATCATTTGTACGGTTTAAAATTAGGTCGTATTGTAGCTTTAGTGTCAAAGTATTATACATTATTACTGCATTCCATATATTGTTATTATATGAGGGGGGGAGCCGTGATGAAAATTATGATTGAAAATTGGGTCGCGAATATCGAAAGTTTCAGAAGCACTGCAGTAAGCTTTAGAAAAATTGCTTTCTGTTTAATTTTTTAATAAACTTTAACTTTAATAAACTTTCTTAGCTTTAATAAACAAAACTTATTTATTTACCCATGGTAGGTAAGTAAATTTGCACATACAGCTATCACATACTTTGTCTCGTCGTCAGGTAGGCATTTTTCACTGGATATCGTAACGCCCAAGATCCTCCAAAATAGTCAAGCAGAAGTTCGCTTGTTTCTTTAAACCTTTCTCCCCCTCCCCTTCAATATTTGATTGGAAAAAATGCACCTCCAGACGTGGTTCCCCTTTATCCTCTTTCGGGAAGAAATCTCGTATCGCTCACCTTGTCAGCACATGTCGTATGCACGGTCATGAATCAACATGCCACTTTGACGCATTGTAAGGAGAATTCCTGACATTTTCCCCTCAAAATTTAACACTGTACTTACACACATGAGATTTAATAAGTATTTTTATTTCGTAGAATAGAGAACCATTAAGAAGGAGATGAACCAAAAACGTCTTCCAAGGGGAGTTACGGATTTGTTATAGATAGAATTTCTCCATCGTTTTTGATCTAACTGGACACTTAGAACATATTTCATGGAAATTGATTTCCAAATTTCCAAAGGCGGTTGCGGGGGTGCTATAGATAAAAAAAAAAGATCCTCGTTTTGAATAATTAGACTTAAAGACTTTAAATTTGTCAAACATGTTTCTTTTATTGTGTAGAGATCCGATGAAAACGGGTCTCGCGGAAATCAACTCTGAAGAAAGGGGTTATGGGCAAGTATGAAATTCCTTTTCTTTCGTCTTAGAAATTCCTGTCTTTTTTCAATTCCTACTATTAGTTCACTCTCTCCCTATATATATCTTGTTCAAATTTTCAATCGTTAATAAAATACTTTTTATTCATGCATTTCAGTTTAAATACATTGTT
Source organism: Trichonephila inaurata madagascariensis (assembly GCA_019973955.1). Classification (NCBI taxonomy): domain Eukaryota; kingdom Metazoa; phylum Arthropoda; class Arachnida; order Araneae; family Nephilidae; genus Trichonephila; species Trichonephila inaurata. The sequence continues at coordinate 84,304 of BMAV01025646.1, read as the reverse complement.
TTAAACTTGTAGTGGATGACACTAGATGCTAATACAGTTTTTTCCAGTATTAATTCATTCATTCAATTTAATTAATGAATAAAAAGTAGCAAACAAAAATAATAGTTCAACACCCTGCATAAAAAAAATCGTTCATCGTGTCCTTGTAGAACAATGGACAGCCCGTTAGACTTCTAATCCAAAGGTCGTGGGTTCGAATCCCACCTGGGAGGGCATACTTTCTGTTAATGTGATTTCTTTTCACAAAACTATTTTATAGGAATAATGAAATTTAATTATTGAATAAATAGTAGCAAACAAAAAAGTAGTGCAACATCCTATATAGAAAGGAAAATGGAAAATCGTTTTCTATTTTGCCACATCATGGCAAAATAGAAAGCATCTGTCCTATGTATATACATATTTATATTAATTGTAACTATTTAATAACAAGTAACTAAAATAAAAATTTTCTTTGTGAACCTAAGAAGGAATTGACTTCAAAAAAGAAAAAAATATAATACTTGTTCTAAATCAAGAGACGAGGTGCTATATGAATGTGGATACAAAAGAAAGCTTGTTGTTGGGATATCAATCACTTCAAAAACAGTATAGAGTCATACAGCAACGTAAAAAGTTTAACGGCACGGGTGGGTAACGGCTAGTATATATACAGTCGGACCCCAATTTATCGAACCCCTATTTAACAAATTATATTCTCTTACCCTGATTAAAATGAAGGAAAAACCCTGCATTAACGAATCATTTCAGCAGCTGGAAATTTTTTTTATTAGTTTGTATTAGAAAAAAATAGATATTTTTTCAAGTGACATTCTTTTTACCCGGAACAGAAAAAGGCTTATTGAAAGCAGCAAATTTCAACGAGAAAGGGTGAATATCATTTTTATACTTAACCCCCAGGGCAGATGAGTCATGAGCGTAACATATAATGTTACGCTCATGCGATTCTAATGCTGAAATGGATAATGAAACAATATGAAAATTGTTACATTTTGTAATGTTTTATATTGTTTGGAAACTTTGAGAAAAAAAACTCTCTTACGCTGCAGGATGTAAATGAGACAGTCTCTGTATAAATTCTGAAAAAACTCCTTCGAGTGAGGAATCAAAAAGACTTTCATGCGAGCATCTTACTCAGTATTTTTAAATTTCCAATTAACTGACGCGTAATAATTTATTAATAGTATTTTTATCTATTCAATAAAAAGTGTGTAGTTTCTAATTATAATAATTTTTTGTGTAGTTGCTTATAAATTTTCGAAAATGTAAGTGCAAAAAATTGTAGTTAAATCGTGGTCCAACTGTATATATATATATATACGAAGTAGGATTCAAAAGTTCCCAGATTGAGCCAGTAACTTAAAAAATATTACCCATTAAATGGCTGAAACAGCCCATCCTTGAACTAAGACCCTTAAGCAACAACACCTTTTTGCCATCACATGTAAAGGTCATCGAAATATTTTTGGAATCTATTTTTAGTCATTTTTTTTAGTTCAGCCTGCGATGCACTTTTAACTTCATCTGCACATTGAAATTGACGACCCTGCAATCGAAGTGCTAGTTCAGGAAATGGGCTTAAGTCTTCCGGGACAAAATCAGGGGAGTAAGGAGGATGTGGCAAACCAGTTGATTTCGTTTTCGCAAGAAAATCAGTGATGAGGATGGATCGATGTGCAGAAACGTTGTCCTTTAAAAACATCCATGACTATCAGTAAACAATTTTAGTCTCTTCTTTCGGATTGGCTCACGCAAATGACGCAAAACGTCTTCATAGAGTTCCTTTTTGACTGTGCGTCCTTCAGAGATAAATTTCAGATACACAATATCCTGGATATCGAAGTATACCTCTAGCATCATCTTCCCTTTTGAGTGATCTCGGCGGAAATTGTGCTTGTGGAATGTGGAGATAGGTCTCTTGGAGATTGTGGGTCGTATAAAAACACCATCTCTTCTCTCCATAAACAATTCTGCCAAGTAGGAAGGTATCTTTATCAACAGCCAAGAATAAGTCTTCCGCTATTTCCATTCGAATTGCCTTTTGGTCTACGTTTAACATACGTAAAACGATGTATTGACATACCCTGTGCATGCTTACACCATTAGTTAGTATCTGCTGACATGCGACCTCGGATATTCCAACTGATTCCACTATTGTTTGGAGCCTGTCCTTACGTACCTCCGCGAAAACCTTTTCAATGTTTTCAGCGGTGAGCTAAGTCTACGGTCATCCAGAACGTTCGTCATCTTCTACACTTTCCGCGCCTTCTCAGAAACGTCGATGTCTCTCAAAAGCTTGCATTCACGATAATGTATCACTGACTTACACATACTTCAACATTTCAAAAGTGTCCACAACGACCCTTTGATGTGAGACAAATCCCATTCACAAAAGGAGGAGAACACAGTAACATAAAAACGTTATCGTAGACGCTGTACAGCAAACATTTTCTATGTTATAGGTTCAGTCCGGGAACTTTTGAATCCTACATCGTGTATATGTATATACATGAGGTAGAATATATTTATATATAACTATACCAGACCAAAGTAATGGAAAATAGAACTGTCAACTTACACTTCTTCCAGTACCATAAAGTGTCCTCCTGATTCGGCACATTTGGCATCTGCATTATCTCGAATCATTGCTACTGGTGCTCGGAATATACAGTTACCACTGTGCTCTCCAATCACTGAATGCTGAAAGAAATAACTCATAGGCATGCACATAGAAAAGACCATCGTTTTTTCTCTTTAAAAATATCAAATACTTTTTCCACACAGTATGCCTTCTTTGTGAGGTGGACTACGCGAGGGACGCTCCGAAAGCCAGTTTCGTCATATTTTTAAAGAGAAGACTGGGATAAGGAAACAATGCCCTTAAGAAACCCATTCCTATGCGGAATGACGCATGCTCAGAGCGCTTGAAGAATAGAAAGTAGAAGTAGACCGACGTGCCGGTGGTTATTCGAATACAAATGACAATAACAGACTGACGTGTGCTGACACTAGGGTCACCAATATAAGTGCATGAATGGACATGTACGACTATTGTGTCCGTCATTCATGAATGCCTACAAAATGTGTATTGAGAAGTCATGCCTTGCCAAATGGTTGGACGCTAGTGTTGCATGTTCAGTAAAGGAAGGCAGAGTGTGGACGATGAATAAATTGTTGCGAGTGTAGGACAGGTGCTTAACCGTTTCAGAGTTGCATCATTCTAAGGTCCATCACATGCTCCGTTACCAAAGTTTCTGCGAGATGGGTGCTGAGGAACCCTCAATCGTAGGAGCCCCAGGAACCGTTCTCAATGATGGGGAGAGAGTGAGACACCTCAGCTGGCACCTCCTAGCTTCCGCACCACCGCAACGGGAGGACATCGTCCGCCTCTATATGTGGGGTCTTCAGTGACAAAGGACGTGGAAGCATCCCGGTTCTTCACTGAAGGAAAAATTCTTCCAAAACATTGCTAAGATAATACAGGCTGTGCAACAATTTGTTGCATCCTGAGACACACCGAATTTTACCCGAGTGATTTCTTCAAAAAAGTGTCTCAAGGTCTACGATCGAAAAATATTGCGAGGTGTATAGTTTATGATGCCATATTTTTATAGTAAAGTTTCCATGGGAAAACAGACGAAACTTACTTTCGGGAAGTCCCTCTATAGATTCACAATTAGTAAGAAACTAGTGATTCAGTTGCAAGAAATTTTGCTTTCAGAGCAGTATTTCACTTAAAAGTGACTGATTAAGATAAAACATATTGAAAAGGAAATATTTAAACCATTTTAATATATATCAAGTTGTTAAGAAAGTAATTTCTTTTTTTTTATGAAAATTAGAGACGTCTTCCTTACGGTGAATAAATATTGATTTGAATTATATATTCTCCATTTGGGTCCAACTCCATCTTTCGGTAAGTAGTATGATTTCACGCTTATACAATTTTTGTTATTTGCTGACCAAAAGCTTAACCAGGTGATTTTTGACTTCATCATTTGAAGTGAAGCTTTTACCGTCTAAAACACAGGCACTCAACCTTTTTTCCAGCCCAGCCGCAACATGAGGATGAATGGAAAAGCATTATAAGACTAAGGCAATATTGGACACTTAAAATGTAGAAAATTGTTCAAAATATTAAAAATCGTTTTTGGTTTTAATACTATATTAATCTGTATCGAACGCATAAAAGATTTTTTTTCAAATTTATGCATTTTTTCCTGAGTTATGGGGTAGTTTGATTTCCCATCCATGACCAAGATCCATTCATTGTCATACAAACATAGCTGCATTGCCGTTTGTCAAAAGCAAAGCAAAAAAAACAAAATCAAATTTTCAGTCTCTCTTATTAAATTCCAACTATTAGCTCACATTCTCTATATATTTATTTATCTTGGTGGAATTTTCAATCTTTAATAAAATGCATTTTAAAGCGCTCCATTGAGTTGAAATTTTATATACATGATTATTTTGGATGACAATACAATAATCTAATTATAATTAATAAAAATTAATGGATTAAAACTAATTATTCAAAGAATTACAGATACAGCCACATTGGTTTCATTTTTAGCGACTTGAGTCAAAACTTTAAAAAGTTTTTTCCTCACGTTTGAAAGCATTCAGTTGAACTGAAATTTAAAATACACGATTGTTTTGGATGACAATACGATACTTTAATGATAATGAATAAAAATGAATGACCACTTATTGTTGTGATTCTTTCCTATGTATATACCTATTTATATTAATTGTAACTATTTAATAAAAAGTAGCTAAAATAAAAATTTTCTTTGTTGATCAAAGTAGGAATTGACTAAATAAATTTTTTTTTATTTTACTTGTTTTTCTTTCAAATATTAATTTATCAAGTGCAGAATGGCAGAAAAGAGGGAGTTTTGACTGAATTCCGAACAGAAATCAGTGTTATTTGTTTATAAATAAAACTCAGTTTTTTTTCCCATAAAATAGTCCCTACTCCAGTTCAATTCACGATTTCACTGTTTTTTGTAATTACCAAACATTACAGCTACAAAAGGGGAGGAATCTTGCAATTCGTACCTGAGCAACATCGACAACAAAATCAGTATATGTGATTGCTTGATTGATAGAATATCTCGCTACATTTTTAATTTTTTAATACAATGTTCTTAAATAATTGAATTTTTTAGTGCAATGGGCTATGAGCGGGCCACATGTGGCCCGCGGGCCGCAGGTTGAGTATCGCTGGTCTAAAATATTTCGTAGACACTGAAATAAATAATAATCAGAAGGTGCTAGATCTGGTGAATATGGTGGGTGTGACAGTAAAAACTGTGATCAATTCTGACCCTCTTTGTTTTAGTGAATCATTCAGTTTGTGCACCTGATGACAATACACTTCAGAATTAATCGTTCTGTTGTCTGGTAGGAGCTCAAAAATGTTGGTTCTTTTGAGATATCATCAAGCAAATAGCATTATCTTTTTTTTAAAATTATTTATTAATTGATAAACATCGGCTTTCAAATTTTTACGCAGGTTCATCTTTTTTACTCAGTTATCTCTTGCCTTTGACATTATTTTAGACAACCCATTTCTCTACCCCATTGGTGATAAGCTTCAAAAATGGATAATTTTGAGAAGCAAGTCACAGATATGAACGTGACGGCACAAATGTGTTTCCGTAAGAACAAGAAGAAAACTTACAGATTTTACTGAGGCGTTCCAAATGATCATGAACAATCGAATTCGATAAATTAAATCTCAAAGCGATCTGACGAGTTGTTATTCCACAGTTTGAATCAATTAATGCCTTTAATCTGCCTTCAACTGGCCTTCCAGAACGTTGTGCATTATTTAGCACTGATGTTCTGTCAATACATCTTACATACACAGCGGATATTTTTTTCTTGTTTGAACGGAATTTTTATTTTCTGATGGTAAGAATAAATAATTCTGACCAAAAATGCCACTTTTCCCTTTCCATATTTGTTACAGCACCAACCCAAAACTACTGCGTAGAATCAACCGAACTTTTTTCACTAGCAAGCCATCTTCCATCAGCTGTCAAAATATCTAACAGCAATGCGGTTAAAATGTAAAGATGGTTGTGAAAAATGCAATTAAGTCACCTGTAGAGAAAAAACGAAATTACTTTCAGAACAAATTATTATTAATTATATAATAAACTGAAAATAATTATTTTCCTTTCTATTTTTGTCATTATAGGTGGTATGAAAATGAACAATCCAGCTTTATTATTTTGCAAAAGACGTATAAATTTACTGCCCTAACTGACAACTATATATAAATATGTGGCTTCAACTAAATAGTCTGATTTCAATACTGTTGCTATTGACGGTTTATTTTGTATCAAAAATTTAATCTTTTTCGTGTCATCCAGGTGCAAACTAATCCATGAAACAATAATAATCCTACCTTACCTCTGTGAAGCCTACCAAGCAGTTCTCTGTAGGGTTGTATAGGGTCTTTCTTCGACTACAGATATACCTGTGCGTTGAGTCGCAAAGAACATTTTTAACCACCTGAAAATGAAAAAAATTCCTCTTTAAAAAAGAATGTTTATGTTCGCAATTCATACAACTCGTATTTAAGTTTTCTAGAGTGAGAGTTGCATTAACTATAAAGCAATACGAAAAATATTGAAAAAAGGGCCTTGTCATTTTGAACTACTGTCAAGTGACGAGGATGGCATATGAGCTGGTATCCTCTCTCCGAACTTCTACACCACACCACTGAGAGGACTGAGCCTAGACAGATTTTTCAGGCATCAGCTGTGGCTCTTCAGTGGCACTAGAACTCGAACCCGCGACATAAGCCCCCATAGGCCAGTGATTCTCAACCTTGTTTTATTTTTATTTTTAATTTCTGGAACACTTTTAGCAATTTCAAAATTTGGTGGCACTCCAACAATAGTGAGTGAGCAAGTCAAAATTAGCCTCGCACTGTTTTAGCTACACGAGGGCTTTTGGCAACGGCCTTCGTCATTTTGAACCATGGACAAGTAACGAGGACGAAACCTGAGCTGGCAACCCCCTCTCCTAATTACCACACCAACCTGTGGACGTTTGTGCTCTCGACAGATTTAACATGCATCGCTCCCCTACACGGCGGGTTGTCGAAATCGTGACAAGAACAGCCACGATCCGATACCTTGACCACTCGGCTACCGCGGCCACCAGCACATCAACAATAAAATAAGTTTAAAAGAATTTTACTTATCTACAATATACTATATAAAATGGGGTATGATAATAATGTTCACAGTTAAATCAAATAATATGTACGACAAAGACTATAAAATGTGTATTGAGTAATTAATTACAAATGCATTATAAGAATACATTCAATGCGAAATTTGACCTTGACGATTTTTGATAGTTTCTTATATATGGAGTCATAAAAAATGATAATGCCACTTTCATTTCGTCCTCTACATTTAAAAGTCTCCCAACTTTTTTTCATTTTTTACTTGTTAATGCTGAAAATCCGAATTCCCACGTATAAAATGTAAAACATTGTAACAATATTTTTATAAAATAGTTTGGCTATTATGAGAAAATCACCTCTAATTTGAATTCAAATTAAATGAATTATAACTCTTCTGAATGTTTTGAAATTAAATCTCAATTATTAAAGAGCGAAATTTTGGTTCTTTCTCTTCATTCAAAGTTAATTACAGATGTATCCGCAGTGGCGTAGCGTACACCCCCGCACTAGATTGATGCCATTAACATAGATTTTCTTAAAATTCGCTCTGTATTTTTTTAAATACAATTTTTAAACGACTTTCGAATTGGCGATCTAACGTCATTCAAAATCAAAACTTTAATAAGATCATTAGATATCTTTGATCCAATAACCAAACCAAAAAAACACTTTGTTTGATTTGTGGTAATCCCCGCTATGAGAGATACTTTTAGCGGGTTTTTCTTTTTAAACCTAAATTACTAAGAGATAAAAAAAAAGTCGGACGGAGAATCGGATAAAATGCTAGGAAGATAAAAAAAAATCATCACACACCTCTGTTATTATAATAATATACTTAACATTAGCTGTAGGGAGAAAATGAAGACATGATTTACTTTTTACCGAAGCATCAGAGAAACTTATTGACGTCTTTAGTACTTCCCCTCCATGTATTTCATTTTCATTTAGCGAAGTCGTAAATAACGTATATCTGGTATGTTTATTTTCATGTAAAATAGTATTACGGCACTTGGAAAAGCATAGAGAGCATTTTAAATGATTATTTGGTCTAGATTTATACATATTCGATCAAATAAAGCACAATGAGAAAAGTTTCCCCCAAAATTGTTTTTAGAACAAACATATATTTTTATAATCAATATATATATATATATATATATATATATATATATATACAGTCGACTCTCGATAATTCGAAGTTGGAGGGACCAATGAAAAACTTCTAATTATCAAGAGTTCGAATTATCAAGAGGGTAGGAAAAAACTCTCAAAATACACGAAGAGAAGTTTTTTTTCTAACACATTTAAATTTAAAACTATGTAATAAAGCAACAATTGTACATAATTTTTTAAAATACATTTTATACAGTATAAAAATAAAATAGAAGTGTTAAAAGTCCTATATTAAAAGAATACACTTATGTCTTGAAAACAACTATTAAAAGAATATACATACTATATATAATTAATCCTTTTTGTCGAAAAATCTGTTATCTTTTTTTGTTTTAAGGCATTCAAACTAACTTTGTCAATAGATTTTTCTAGAACAAATGAAGCCTGTAAAATGTCTGCATCAACATGATTTTGAAGGAAAAAGTTGCGTAGTTTGTTTAGTGACTGTTTAGCTTCTGACAGAGTTACAGGAGTCAACTCCTCCAATTCGTCTTCATCACTTTCTGTATTATTGTGGTCCAAAGCCACAATTTCAGCGTCAGATAGAGCTCCCCATACAGCAATGTCCGTGTCAACCAACACGTAGTCGTCAAACGTAAAATCTTGTTCTGGAAGAGCTTCCCAAAGGGATGGTTCAGCATTAAATTCATTGAGTGTATCGTCCACATCAACCAGATTCGGCGAGGGGAAGCCTGACTTTTTAAAACAGCTGTGAATTGTCAAAGGAGTAACTGCTCTCCAAGCCTTGTCAATCATGATCAAAGCTGTTAAAATAGAAATAGTTACATTCTGCTGATTTTCGAGGTTATCCAAAACGCTTTTAACGACTTCACGTTGATAAAAAGTTTTAAAATTATGTATGATTCCCTGGTCGAGTGGCTGAAGTTTTGAGGTTGAGTTTGTGTGTGTGGAGGGAAAAATTGAAGTTTCACATTTGATAAAGGTGGCTTTCAAATGCTTTGGCTACATCGACCTTCCTCTCACCTTCTTCAACTGATTCTATCACCTTTTGCTTTTCAGAAATTAAGCACTTGTACTTTTTAAAAGAAGATATGCCACTCCTTTCTCGTGATAAGTCGACATTGAGGTGAGGTGTAAAGTAATGGTCCAAGGTTTATCGAAATTAACAAGTAGGAAACGTAAATCACCACAACTTTAATAAAATAATATTTTTAATTTTAAATTTGGAAACTAGTTATGAGATATACTTAATAGCAGGGGTCGACAACTACGGCATGTGGATCAATTCTTAGTGGCACATTACCACTCTTTTAAAAAAAAATAGAATAAAGTTAAATCCCTGCTCCTGCTTTTCGTACATTTTTATATAAAGTTTTATTCTCGCTTTTTACTCTGCCATAAAACGATTCTGCTTAATTATCTTGGATGTAGTTTGAGTGCTTTATTTAAAAAATCTGTTTAAATGGGACTCATTATTAGTAATAATACTCAACGCAAATCAAAATTATTGTGCAATACTTGTAAAGGGAAACGTCACTCATTACTGCACAGTGAATAAAAAGCAGTTTTTCCTTTATCCACTAAAGCTTGAGTATCAAAGGAAAAAAAAAGCAGATGGTTGAAATAAATCAAAATTCTGCTTTAGCAAATAAGTCGTAAATTATAATAAACAAGTAAATTATTCTAACATCACATTTAGTCTGAATTTAAAAAGTTTTATAATAACCTTTTTCCGTGTTGTAATTGGTCAACAGAAAATCTTTAAATTCAAATATTGAAGGGGCCAATATCGTAGGTTTTATAGGATCAAACTTCCCCGAAATATCGGTGTTGGTTTGTTCCTGGTACCAACCACAAATTTTCCTCGACAGTCCAAAATTTAGATGCAAAACGTATATGGTTTTAGTTCGAAATATTCAAGCAGTTCTTCCCCGATAATTCGAACCATCAATATTATAGTTAGATTCACTTCCTGTTGTACCTAGATATCCACGAGCGGTTTTTTACTGAACCGATTTTCAGTCCAAATTGTGCATGTTGATAGAATAACTATTTTGTTTTTTATATTTCCGGTATTTGTGTGTGTGTGTTAAGCAGAATTTTGTTTTTTTTTTCCAAGCCTTTCCCCGCTTTTTTTTTTTTTTCCTTTTGATACTGCTTTAGATGGAAAAAGGGAAAAAACGGGTTTTTTTTATTTACTGTGCAGTAATGAGTGAGGTTTTTTTTACAAGTATTGCACAATAATTTTGTTTTGGGTTGAGTATTTATTCCCAATTAAGGGAGTCACATTTAAACAGATTTTTTTTAAATAAAGCACCCCAAACCACATCCAAGAAAATTCCGGAAAGGCAGAAATTAAAGGGAAAGAAAAAAACCCTTTTAAATTTTAAAATTGGGAAAAGAAGGGAAAATTTTTTTCTCTTTTTTTTTTAAAAAAGCGCTTCCCCCAGCCCTCCACGTCCATAGATGTAAACCCCCAAGTTTTAAGTATCCCCGAGCTAAGTGTGAACTGTGAAAACCCCTTTTGGGTGTTCATTTTAGGTTTCCCAAAATTTTTTAATTAAAAAATATTATTTTTTTAAAAATTTGGGAGGGGGATTTTTTTCACCTTTTAAACCAAAAACCCTTTGGGGTCACTATTTTTAAAACCTCCCCCATTGTCGACTTATCACGCGAAAGAAACAACATGCCTTTTAAAAAGTACGTGTTTAAACCAACCCCCGGGAAAAGCAAAAGGTGAAAAAAATTAGTTGAAAAAAAGGTCGATGTAGCCAAAGCTTTTTGGAAATCCCACTGAGCTCGTTTCCATTTTTCCCTGAAGAATAAAGAGAAAATCTTCAAGTAGAGTGAGAAAAGGGGCGTTAGAAAAGTTAATTTTTCCACCCCCCGGGAACAGTGTTTGTTTCAGGGATGAGAGACAGTGTAAAGGGGAAAAGAATATTCCGATGGGTAGCTCTTTATTAAAGGGAAAAGGTTAAAGCATTCCCCCAAAGAATTAGGAATCGAGTTTTTGGTTGGGGGAGGGATGGCTTACAAATTTTAAGAAAAAAGGAAATTTTTATAGTCTTCAAAAAGTGGGGGCCCAATTAATTGCCTTTTTCCAATTAAACCCCCTTTCCAACAATAAAAGGGGCCAACCCCTTAAAATTTTCAACACGGGGTTTAAACCGAACCCCATTTTTTCAAGTGGGTTTTCAAGAAAACATTTACATTTTGAAAAAAAAAATGCCATGGAGGAAAACATAGCAAGGGGGAGGTTAAAATATTTTTTCTGGTTTTAAACATGGACGGTTTGTGATTACTCCCTCTCGTCATAGGAAAATCTGCAAAACTTCGGGGGGTTTTTCAAAAGGGGTAAACTCGTTCCCTATCAAATACCGTTCAAACAAGAAGGCCAAAGGATGACCACCGAACCTTTAATGAATTTGGGTTTTGGTCTCATTGAACTCGGGTATGAAAAAAGGGGAAAACGACAAAATATTCTCCTTTTATTTTTGGGCAACTGTAATTTCATTTAAAAACGCACAATCTTTATCAAATGAAACGTCAATTTTTTTTTCCCCCCAAACTAACCTCCAAACTTCAGCCACCAGACCAGAGCATCATAAAAATAATTTTAAAAATTTTATCAACGTGAAGTCAAAAGCGTTTTTTGGGTAAAAACGAAAAAACAGCAGAATGTAACTATTTTTTTTTTAACAGCTTTGATCATAATTCACAAGGGTTTTGGGGAGCTTTACCCCTTTTACCAAATTTACAGCTGTTTTAAAAGTCAGGGTTCCCTCGCCAAATCTGGTTGACGTGGGGCGGGTAACCACCGGGAATTTTAATGCTGAACCATCCCTTTGGGGGAAACTTCCCCGGAACAAGATTTGGGCGTTTGACGACCTGTTGGTTTACACGGGATTTTCTTTTTATGGGGGGTTTTTATCTGACCCCGAAATTGTGGTTTTAACCAAAATACAGAAAGGATTAAAAATAACCCGGGGGAGTTTTACTCCTGTAACCCCCGGGCGGGAAACCAAACAGTCACTAAAACAAACTACGCAACCTTTTTTTCCCTTTAAAAAAATGGGTTGATGCAGAATTTTACAGGCTTCATTTGTTCTAGAAAAATCTTTGACAAACCCAGTTTTAATGCCTTAAAGCAAAAAAAAAAATTAAAAGATTTTTTTTTACAAAAAAGGGTTAACTATATTATGCAAAATTTTTCCTTTTTTTTTAAAATAAGACTATTAACTTCTGTTTTATTTTTTTTTTGTATAAAAAGTACTTTTAAAAAAATTATGTACTATTTTTGTTTTTTTTATTCATTTAAATTTTAAATTTAAAAGTGTTAGAAAAAAACCCCCTTTGTGTATTTGTGGATTTTTTCCCAATTTTTCCCTTTATAATTCGACGTTTTTTGGGCCCCCCAAACCCCCAATAACAACACTGTATTTATGTTTTTTTTTTTTTTTTTTTATATATATATATATATATATATATATATATATAAGGGGAAGACCCCACTTAACGCGGGGGATACGATCCATCAAAGTAGAGCGTAATGCGAAACAGTGCTATACAAGGCTATCTTAACATGTAAATAATGGGGTTAGGGAAAGATGGATAGAAAATTAGTTATGTATTAAATTTAATAAATATTTTTTTTAATAAAAATAAAACCAAACATTTATTTCTTACAAAAATAAAAACAATATAAACGAATATATACATATAAAAACAAATAAAATTCTAAGTTCGTCAGATCATTCAGTCTGTTCTGTGTTTCCAATTTTCTGTCTTTTTGTTAAGAAGGCATCTTGTTGAAGTTGTCAAATTCAATGCAGCACTAATTTCAGATTGAGGTTCACCAGAATCTAATCTTTTAATCACTTGCATTTTAGTTTCCAGTGAAATTCTTTTTCTGGTTGCTTTCTTTTATTGTTTTTAATTATTACCCATGATAAAAACTAAAGATCATAATATTTGCCACTGTATTAATCATTATAGTTTTATATAAATTTATACTTACAATACTGTCAACAAATGTTTAAATGATAAAAATGCATCCGTACAGCTCCACACCAAACAAGAAACACAACTACACTGTTTTGGATATGTTATGTACATATTTTGAAACCTACAATTTCGGGGAATCCCCATAGCACTGCGAGCAATTTCGGGGAATCCTCGGGTTGAAATAAAAGAGCGCTAAACCGCGAAACAGCGTTAATCGGGGTCTTACTGTATGTATATATATATATATATAGGCCAATTCTCTACTAACAAGAGATAACATCCAAACAATAACATTCGACAAACACATAGACAGCAGGAAAATCACACAATGAAGGACAAAAGAGTAATCGAGATATGGATGCTGCAGTGTTATGAACATTACTGACTTAGGACAGCTATTATATAAAAAATAATTTATATAAAAGTGGGATTGAACATGTTTTTTGGCCAGCCAACCTTCCCCCTTTTTTGTAAATAACACTGAGCTAAAACCAATAGGAAATAATGGATAGAAATATCTAAATCCATTACAAGATAGAGGTAACTTACCTAAAAATTGCACTTACAAATGCAAAGCCCGCGCTAAATCTGAGTGGAAACATTAATTTGTTGCCAGATTCTATACCCTAATACAGATTTAAATCAAAAGAATGGCTGAAATGTAGCACTTAACAAAAGATTAAAAAGAATGGAAATAAAAATTAATAAGAGTTGCATATTATAGCATAACTATAATAACACCAGAGTAAATATGAATATAAAATAATAGTAAGTAATTTCTAATCTAATATTAGATTATGGAGATAATTATAACAAAATATTTGTTTATAGTAATAAGCTATTATCAATCTCATAATTTTAATCCTAACTATTTTGAATAGCTTTATTTATATAACTATTAATAAAATTAATTGGGTATTTCTGTATATATATATATATATTCTGTATATATATATATATATATCATATAGTTCTATACTATACATATAGATTTACTATTAAAACATTTTGATCTCAGTTCTTTTCTGAAATATTAAAACTGCTTTTTTTTTAAAAGGAATTTAATATTTAGGCTCTTATACTGGTTATTGTTGTCATGTCCTTCCCGAAGGGAAGGAATGAATGTTGCCAGAGCCTGAGACATGTTGGACTTCTTTACGAGAGATGGCGACACCATCTATCTCCACCTCCACAATTTAGGCATGGATCTGGAGGGGAGGGAAATATTCTCCAGCCCCCTGCACCCGTGATTCAGCCCACAAGACTTTCGGACCCACTGATTTAATGAGCATGTACGTGGGTACTCGGAGGGTATTTGGTGGCATCGGGCATCGAACCCAGGCCTTCCGGTCTGGAGTCCGATGCTTTAACCACTAGGCTATCCACGGCCCTTTTATACTGGTATTTTGTTAATTAGATAAGAAGAAATGCGGCCCTAAAATGGGTGGAGTTAAAAATCTTTGAGTGTGTGGTTTTCAGAAACGAAAGCTTCGAAAGGAAAAGGTATTAATAGGAAATGTGCAAAACTGGATAACTTTTTAATATCTGTAAGTACATCCTCTTGTGAAAGGGGTAGTAATAGTAATGCCAGGGAACCTGATGAATAAATCCTAGAAGTGATTACTAATAGCAATTATGTCTTTGTTTTAGAACGCGGAATGTATCAGATTTTTTATTTCTTTCTTCACATTAAACCATTTTTGCATCCTACAAAGAACTCTTCTCATTAAGAGTTGCAGTATTTATGCTAGAATATAATCAAACTTTAGGCTCTCGGGATTCAGAAACGAAGAATAAGGGAAATCAGACTTTATTCTTTCGAGTCGGTTGGGTGGCGTAGTTGGTTTGTCGCTGGCCTTCTGTACCCAAGGTTGCGGGTTCGACCCCGGTCGAAGTCGATGGATTTTCATGATGCAAAAAATCGACAGCAACCATGTCTTATGATTATACGGCATGTAAAAGATCTTTAGTGGGTGCTCTATGCAAAATTAAATCCTAGTACAGGTTCGCATCGTTAGAGCTCAGATACCTCCCTGTAGGGAGAAAACTTGTCGTCAAAATTTCCTGCGGAGATATGTATCAGCCAATATGGCGCCGCAATAAAAAGAGATACCAGCTTTCGGTGATGTACTAAGTAGATTGATGAACTCTGTAATAACTGTTCAAAGTCTGCCATTAGAAATATAAAAAAACCCTTTTTCTTTCGTAAGAATTTGAAATCGAAAATTATATTTTACAGTGTTCGTGTCTTTCTTAGTGTATCGTTTTTATTGAAGTTACCAGGTTATCTATCGACTGTTGTTAGATTTTCCATTTTAATAAATACTATAAATACTCTTTAATTTTATACGTTATATTTACTTTGTTTACTCAGACTCAGGTAGGTTTTATACTCAGTAGTAAGTTTAATATTTAAATATTTTTACGTGATGTGCAAAGGTACATTATGTTATAGTCCTTTGTTTAAGATCCGTCTTGGGGCCCAAGGCCTGATCTTGCGAGGGCCCCCTATTATTTTCCGTTACCCCACTGTGTATCCGTTATCCCAAATGGATTGCAAACCCAATCAAACTTTTTTACATCTAAATTTGGGAAGTATTGAAGAACTTTCTCCTCTAGTGTAATCAAGTGGTCAATAACAATTTTATGAGCCTGTTTTTTGAACCTGTTTTTGTGCGGTAGATAGAAACCGCATAAAAATAAACACACACAAATATTATTAAAAAATTTCATAAATTCTTACATATAACAAACTAATTTGCGGAAATACTACAAAAAAGTTTTTCATGCGGTGGTTAGGGACCGCATAAAAAAGTCGCATTTATAAAATATGCCAATTATTTACGAAATTTATGTAAGAATACTTCCATAACAAAATAAATCATTAAATATTACACATGGAAACATTTTAAAAACGTATAGTTTCTCATTGTATACACGGATAAGTTTTCAAAATGCACATACATAATTCATTGCTACTCATCGTAATCCAAAGCCCTGTAATGAATAAGATCAAAATCGCGCCTTCTTCACTTGAAGTTACAATTTCAATTGGTTTATTTTTTGGCAACATAGAGTAAGAGATAAATTTTTGGTCGAAGGTCGGGTGGTCAGTTGCTTGTAAATGCCACGATAACCAGATATGCATGATTCAAGCCCTTTTTGGAATTTTATACACCTTTCTTAATTGATATCTATTTTAAGAAAATGCTTTTTCCAATTTGTCGGAACGCTGGATCCCTGCATATTTTTATCCGCTCTCAACGAATCCAGTTCTTGTCCGTCTTCATAATCCATCAAATTATTGATAATGTCACTGTAATTGAAAGTTTCGTCTTCAATCAAGCTTATAACAAATGAACAGAGCGTTTTGAAGTGTCTACATTTCAGTGGCGTAACGTATACCCCCGCATCACAGGGGGCAGGACTCCAGGGGCCCAATGCCTGACTAACGCTAAATACGTATTTACCCAATTTATAAAATATTAAAGGCGAAACCTGACTTTCAGGGGGTGGGAGTCCTAACATTCTCCGCTACACCACTGTAAATAGATAGAAAACATTACAGTGGCGCCAAAGCCAGGGAGTCCTGCCACTGGAGGGGAGTCCTAACATTCTCCATTACGCCACTGGTAAATAGATAGAAAATATTGCAGTGGCGACAAAGCCATTGAAATTCATACACCGCATAAAAAAAGGTTCACACATAAAAAATCGCACAAAAAAAGAATCGTATAAAAAAAAACCGCACAAAAACAGGTTCTACTGTAATTTATTTCTCTAAAACGGCTGAATGACTCAGTTACGGAATTTTTTATTTGTTTTTTAAGAATTTGGCGGTACATTTCAAGAATTTGGCGACACACAAAAGGTATGCTGAACAGTGGTTAAGAATCATTTTACTAGACACCAGGATGGGGAATACCCAGGACATCTTTCACATGCTTCATCGGTTACCTCAAAGTGTACCGTGTGACCTTAAGCACATCAGTGAATTTGTTGGTAAGTTAGTAAGCTGCTAACGTTCTTCTAGCCGCATTCAAATTCTTAGAACAATGTTTATTCTCTTCTTCGCGCGCGCGAAAACTTTTCTCCACAACTTTCTTGTTGGAGACTGTCCCCTGCAGTAAAATGGACGGGCCAAACACTTGAGTTTGGTAATGATTGACTTTATATTGATTTGAGGTACAGACAAATATTTTCTCAGTCCAATCACTATGCCTTTTGTAAAGGCGTCTTTCTACAGAAATTACCTCAATTGGCGAAAGCCTGACGTAGCTCCAGATCATGGGGGGATGTGCTCAATGATTTCCGTGGCAAGAATAATGGCGCATATATTACCCCTTCCTCAAGTTTATTTCGTTATATCTAACTCAAATTTGACAGAGAGCCGTGTATTTCCATTACTTGGTAAGATGCACTTGAAAGTTGCATAGATTTTTGGATGTTAATTCAATGTGTTGCTTTTTCAAAACCATGAAATATATTGTTGCGTAGATCGGAACACGTGGATTTTATGCCGTATCAGTTCCAAAGACAGTTCTTCGAGAGCGATAAATTTCTTGACTAAAACAGTCCTTAAAATACAGGATTAGCAGCAGCAAAACTCAGACAAAAATTCCAGAAAGTTCTCGCACCTTTTACAGAACTCACACACAGCTTCAATATCTAAAAATACAGGTTCTTAATATACAGACCAGTTGCAATTGTACGACAGACACAATTCAGTCGTTGGCAAACACACTCCAAAGTAACACTTCAACAGTTGAAATAGAACTAACTCAGTTTCATGAATCGAAAGATGTTTATAATCTGTGCGGCTACTTTCCACTGTTTTCTCGAACAATTCTCTTACTTCATGGATGTCGTAGACTTCTCCAGAATTTCGAGAAGCTTATGGATATGAGCAACATTTTTATAAATCATTCCACATACCCGTCATAAGAGGAAGGCTTGGTGACAAATGTTGTTGCCAAAAAGGATGCCAACTTGTCTGTATATCTAATACTTCACCAAGTTCTCTTTGGAATGCCATTATAATGTAAGAGCCGGCTTTGCTTGCAAATATTAGTTTTTATCATAAATAAATGCAACAGAAAGTAATATTAACGTATTAAACATGCAGATTTAAATTATTTAGCCTATTATAAGATACAATTAAATACCAATTACCCTAAATTTGAAACAATATATGTATGTTTCCTTGTAAATATTGTCACATAAATTTAGGAAATGTTGAAAAGTAATAAATTTTACTCGCCACTCTCATTATAAAGCAATAATTATTTTTACAATTTCTCTCTATTTTAAAAAAAATCGGGAAGATACTCACCGCGCCATTAAAGATGTAGCAAAGACCTGGAATGGAAGAATCCGTTTGGACCCATGGCTGGTTTTCTAGGGGCACGCCATCTTCCCATTTGGGTTTACCCCCTTGCACACTTACTCCAACCCAAAAAGTGCTGTCTCTGTCTAGAAAATAAAGATAACGAGAGATGATATGAGAAATCGTACTGTGCAAAGTAAAACGACTGCCTCGCCCTTCACGGCCTGCTTTTACCAGTATTGTTCTTTTCAATTTTCAGATAAAATTTTGTATACATCGAAATGTTTTATCTTAGAAATTCTTATTAGACTGAATCAAGACTCGCGTAACAAAAGCTCAGTGTTTTCCTTTTGTACATTGATGATACATTTACTTGGAAAATTGATATTAATGATACATTTACTTGGGAAAAGTACAACAACCGTATCATGATAATCACAATGATTTATTAAGAATTAAATAATTAATGATACATTGTAAACTAAAGAAGAACGTCTTTTCTCCTGCGTCCAGCGTTTCTCGGCGTCCATCTGAGTAATTTCCGGCGCATTGGTTCGTCGGGCACTATTGCCGGGGTGTGACATCAGTGTGGATTGCTCCACTAGACGTAATAGGGGGATGTGGTAATGCACATATCCAACCCTACATATATGTAAATAAAACTTGAATCGTTTTTGCGTTCTTTCATATGTCCTTTTTTTTCCGTATTCGTCTAAATTTTTTACTACAGTGTTTCGAAACCCGGGAAGAAATTATGAATAGCCCTGAGTATATCACTTTAATTTTTTTTAATATTTTTTCACGTTATCTGTGAGTGTGTTACGCTAAATAACTTAATTTGTTTACTAAACCAATTCATATTCGCTCTCATTCATAGCGTGAAACAATGGGTAGAAAACGGATCACGATGCTCCTAGAGTAAAAGTTATATTAACGTCACAGTAGGAAGGAATACGAGGGCTGTTGGCGGAATGCCCATGGGAACCGAGCTAACCCGAAAGAGAGCTACAGAACGATCCCCCGAGAAACTACCCCCTCCCCGCGTTCAATCTTTATTGAGCAAAATCATAGTATACATTTTATACGGCAGCACACATTAAATTTACTTATTACAAATTAAAGATAAATGAAACGAAATATATATGTTATTGCAAGGTACACAGATGCAAAGCTGAAAATAATAATAAGGAACATAAAGAGTAAGAGAGGAAAAATAATATACGCTATTCCAGCATTCTTGCAGATATATCAAAAGTAATATAAAATATAAATGCACCGTGCAAAAATAAATAAATAAATAAAGCAGGAAAGATTTGGGAAAGGGAAAAAAAAAAAGAAAATCAAAGAAAGAAAAGAGAGGGGGAAACGCCTGTCACCACATAAAGAGTACTGATCCGATCTGAACTAAGGAATTTGATCCCGGATTATAGAGGCAATTTTAATACATGATTTCAGTTTAGAGTGAATGGAAGGATTTCTAACGATAGATCGGAACTAGGCTTTTTTAGCTTTTTGAGATGGAGAGACCAAATGGAAATCCATAGTCAGGGGATATGCGAATGCGTAATAGTCAGCGTCCTCAACAGATCCCCAACGACAATTGGGAGTAGCTTTTAATTTGAAGCGATGTAAGTCAGAAACGAATGGGCCATGGTTTGTTAAGAATCATATAACGTAACTGAAATGGGGATTGATATCTAAACTGGGTTTGGGAAAGAAGGATTTGTCTCGTAAGCCAGTGTTAGAGTTAGACCACCAACTCTCCCAGTCCTCAATTAATTTATTTTGAAGGAATTTGATGACATAAGAGTGAGGGGTGGAGACACTAACCTCTACACCATTAGTAGTAGCGACTTTAGTAAAATGATCTGCAATATCACATTAAAAAAATTATTATTATGAGCCTTAACCCAGAAAATATTATAAAAGTTGCGGTACATAGAGTTTATTCCTTATTAAATTAAGATAGGCAGATTTATCGTTAGGACTTTTATGAAAAAGAATGGATGATAAACTCTATCAGTGTAAATATTAATTTTAACATTTTTAGTAACAACCGCCCATAGGACGGATAATCCAATTGCAGATACCTCCGCTTGGAAAACAGTATTGAAGGGTTTTAATTTAAAAGAATAGGTCCCATAAAGGGACTCCCGATAAACGATGCACCCCCCAAATCTGGTCTCAGTCCCAATTTTGTAACCGTCGGTCTACACCTCTCCCTCATTCGGCTCCTGCAATTGATTAAAATTAATAATTCTATTACGAGCTTTCGCAGAGTGGAGAGAAATAAAATTTTCAATGGAATGACAACCAATAAACACTATTAAATGCAGGGTTTCCAAAGTTTCCAGATTTGGTATTTAAGAAAAGCTTTATTAACAGAAAGGTGAATTGAGGGAGTACCAAATATGATTTGTAAGGCGTTTGTGGGTGATGTCCTAAAGTACATCATGATTTTTAAAAGATAAATTCTTTGAATAGCGTTAATAGGACAAGATGTGAAGGAGTCACCCCAAATTCCTGCACCGTAGATAATGATGGGTTCAACTGCAGTAAAGTACCACAATTTAAAATTTTTAAAGTTAGATTTGAAAAACAAAGTTCAATTAAAAACTAGAGGGACAATTAATAAATTCTCTCTAAAAAATTAAATGATAGAACCAAGAAAGCCGGTTGTCAATATAATATATATAAGCCCAAGATATTTAATAGAGTCGACTACTTCTATAGTAACATTATTGATTTTAAAAATATGTTTTGTGCGAAACACAGTAACACCGAGGGCTATACACCTAAATGCGACAGAGTGTTTTTTCAGGAGAAATAACAAGTTTAAGATTTTTGAGTTTATTAGGGTTATATGAGTTTATATTGATGAAGAACTGAATTGGTTTCAATTTCCAAAGTCCTTCGGGCTTACCCGGGTTGACGACAACCAAGTCATCTGCAAAAAGCTTGAATTAAAAAATTTCTGAGTTAAGGCCTAAGACTGGATTGAAATAATTGTTCCACAAGGTAGGAGCAAGAACAGAACCCCGAGGACAGCCGTGACTAATTGGATATTTAATCGAAAAATTTGGTTTACAAAAAACAACAAACCGATTAATTAAATAGGAATAAATAATTTTTTGAAAATAAAGTGGGCTAATGTAGTTGTGGAAAATTTGAAAAAATATTGGCCAATTTATACTGTCAAACACACTTTTATAATGTGAACAAGTACTAAAGATGTGTGACCAGTAACCCTATTAGTTTTAATGTTAGTAACTAAACTCCTCGCAACTGCAGTTCTCTCTAAGGCCAAATTCCTTTTTGGGAATATTGTTATGATTAGTTAACCAAGTGTGAAGCCTATTAGCAAAAACACGCTCAATAATTTTCCCGAGGGTGGGTAATAAGCAAATCGGCCGATACGAATTAAACGAGGATGGGTCCTTACCATGTTTTAATAAAAGCTTTAACTTAGAATTTTTTAAGATATTAGGGAAATAAGAAAACTTAATACAAAGATTAATACTTTTTATAATTATTACATGCGGATAGTTAGAATAAATTATTTTCCAAATATTATAATCTATATGATTGGGCCCAGGGGTCTTGCCGACCTTTAAATTCCGAAAAACAATCTCCACCTGCTCAGGGATGATATCTTTGGGGGGGTAAGCAATTATTAAAGTCAATGGTGAAGGGGAAAAGAGTACATAAAAGTTTTTCAATTTTCTGTTTTTGAGTTGCATTAGGTGAATTTGGGAGAGAAATCTCAAAGTATTGAAATTAATATCCTTACCAAAAGAGACTAAAATTTAAACCATACCTTTTAGTATTGAATTGACAGTAATTCTCCCGGGCTTAACGTTTGGTTTGAATAGTTAACTTTTTATGGTAATATTTTTACTTTTTATATGAAATTTTAAAAGACTATCTCACTGATAGAAAAAAATTATTTCTGATTAATACTGCAATTTTCTTTTAAATGCGTGGTTTATTCCTATTGATTTTTAAGTTAGAATTCCACACCAGGTAAGGGTTTGAGCAAGAAGAATCTGCCGCTTACGAAATGTTTTAAAAGCAGAGCCCTCACGTGATGGATATATAAAAACTCCTATAAATTCCTCCAGCTGATCAATATTACAGAAAATATCTGAGCTATTGTTCATTTCGTCATAATGAACTTTAAAAAGGTTTTGAGACTCGTATTTGCTTTTAAGATAAAAGTCTGAAACTGGAAGATCACCACGGAGACGCACACTAATCAACTGGTAGTCACTAAGAGGTTCATGGCCCTTTTATTTTATAAGTAGTAGATGTTGTTAGAGATAAGGGTGATATCAGGATTTCCTGTACCGAAGTGAGCCTAAAAATGGGGGCCAAACTCAGGTACATTACAAATATGGAGATTGTTCTGTAAGATAAAATCAATTAATAAGTCCCCCCGAGTATAATCGTAACCCCCTATTGGGATTGGGGATTTCGCACTGAAATCCCCGATTTTGTTCTATACAATCGTAAATTAAAAGTCTATCAATTAGACCAGGGGTCTCCAAACTACGGCCCGCGACAGCTTAAGTCTAGCCCGCGACAGCCAATGATTTATTGTTGTTACTATTGCTGTGATAAGTTGAAGAAGAAAACACAGAATGATAATTACTCGGTTTTATTTACTAGCTTAACAACAAAAATGATGACGCAGAAAACTTAACTTAAGTATCTAAGCTTAAGCATATTAATAACTAACAAATAATTGAAATGAGAATCCCACTAATCACAGTAAAACAAAAACACTAATAAGATTTATATAATTGTGATTTTTTTTCCACCGGCAATAGTTTGTAGTTGTGGATCAACTTTACTTGTACCAACTATTAAAAGAGATTTAAGATGCTCACCGGTTAATTGAGATCTGTAAACATTCTTTGTGTACTTCATCTTAGAAAACGTTTTCTCACACAAGTAAGTAGTACCAAAACAGAAAACACAACCTACGAGCAATTCTGCGTAAATTATCAAATTGAAATTAGTGGAAGACTCTTATAAAAATTCAAACAAAGATGAATTTTGATATTTGTTCTTAATCATATCACTGCACTGTAAATCAATAATTTCCATTTGCTCAATGTCAGAACTGTGCGATTGTGAAAAGCTTAATTTCTTACTTCTCCTGCAATGACATCAAAATCTGAGAAACGAGTATCAAAATTTCTATCTTCAAAGATTCAAAGTTTTCTTGATTTCGTAAATTGACAGTATACCAGTCTCTGTAGTGTGGCTGAATATTTCATTATGTTTTAAAATGTGTGAAACATTTTACGTAATTGCGGATTGAAATAGTATTATTTTCTGCCTTGAAGGATTTGATATTGCGTATAAATCAGAAGAAGCTTCGATTTTTCCTCCTTGCAATCTCAAATTCAGTTCGTTCATGGGCGATTTGTCAAATAGACCTAGAATGCTAACTTCCATCCATTCACTATTTTCTAATGTATAAAAGGGCGCTGCTTCTCATTTGTGGCCTTCGATCTCTGCTGGAAGTTCAAAAGCGCTAAGGACCTTTTCCGCAACTAAGCCAGCATACGGCAGTATGATGTGGTAAGTCACATTTTCTCCAATCTCAATAAACTCGCGGAATTGTCGGTGATTCAGCCCAGTGGATCTGATGAAAGCTAACAACCGATATGACTGGTTTTAGAACTTCAGACATATCCAAACATTTTCCGCACAAGGACTGTTGATGAATGATACAATGTAAAGACCAATGGTTTTGAACCACCATCATTTTCTAAAAGCCTTAACACAAGTGCAACCACTCCTTTATTTTACCACACATATTTTTGCCTCCATCAGTTGTGTAATAGATTTCCAAATTTCTCCATCGAAGGTTCTTTACACGGCATTTTCAACTCCCCTTAAAAATATCTGCCCCAGTTGTCGTGCCGTGAATACTATCAATATCAAGAAGTTCTTCATACACTTCATAGCTTTTATCTACTCCGCGAATAAAAATCAACACCTGAGCAGTATCTGACACACTTGTTGACTCATCTATAATGCCAGAGAAAACCACTATGATGTCCATTTTGTCAGACGAGATGATATATATTTCTATATGTCTGCACCCTCCGGAGCCATACGGTGTTTGCTGACAAACTGACACCAAATAAATTTACCTTTTCGGGCATATTTCTTCGGCTACTGCAATCGCTACTTCCTTACTACTTCCATCGTGAATGTATTTGCCACGTTTTGCGATTTTAAGAGCCAATGTCGAAAGCTGGCGTGAGTTGCAGACTCTTGTTCAGTATTCGCTTTGGTAAACAAAGATTGCTGCGATTTGAGCCCCAGCCTAAAGCTCAAATTGTTCCGTCCGCAAACTTCCTGTATACTTGGAGTACTTTGAAGATGTTAGATTCATAGTCGCGTTTAATGTTATATTCTTGAGAACAGCTATGGTTTCCCATTACAAATTAAAACATAGCGCCTTATTACTGACCTCAATCACAAAATACCGAAAGTTCCATTTATCTTTGAACTCTGTCGATTTTTTCGCTTCTTTTCCATACTAACAAATCACACACATAAAAACTAAGTCAAATCAAAATACTTTTATGCACGGGTGTTACTTTTATTTCATTAATAGACAGTTTCGCTTCTTTTGCCTTTCATGCAGACTGACTCGCGGTTGCGTCGCTAGCCTTTTTATATGCAAATTACTGCCATCTCGAAGTGATCGGAATACACTAGCCAGAACCAGAACTTTCTCGAACCAACGCGGTATAATTCCAAATATTTAATTACAACTAATGCCATCTGTTAGCGGGTAGCTGAAATAGATAATACATTGTACCACTACTCGCCACTAAATGTCGTTAAGTATCACAATACACAATAGTAATTGAAATGCAAAAAGCTGCAGCCGCCTAGGTCGCTCACTTTGCGACTATTCTAGTCTAGAAATATAGTTAAGGGCAGAAACATTAAAACTGTTTTGGCCCTTGGAACATACTGAAAAAATCATTATGGCCCGAAGGCTTCAAAGTTTGGAGACCCCTGAATTAGACCATTGAAATCATCACGAGGGGGAAAGTAGGTATTGATAAGAAGAATGGAAGAGTTTTTAAAATTGCAATGGTAGATTTAATTTTATTCAAGAAATATGGAGAAATTATCCGATTAAAGCAGACACCTATTATCTAAAGAAAAGAATTGAGTGGACCCTCTAGGAGGGCTCAGAAGCTTATTATAGTTAATATAAGTCTTGAATCAATAAAATATCTGAGTCAACCACGGAGGTGCGTGGCCCGTAAAGGGTTTACATTTAATTGCAACATATTAATAAAAGGATCAGCCATAACCCAAACTGAGTTTTATCAGGAAATTTTTGGACAAAGAAGTGCAATGAATGCAAGTGGTCCGGCAGCAATAAGGAAATTGAGGTGCTCAGTTTCCGGTAGCCAAAAGGGGCATCTACGAACTTCGTCATTTTCAACCTAGGTCAAGGGATGAAGATGACAACTGAGCTGGCATCTCCCTTTCCAAACTACCACACCATGCTTACGGAAGAGCTTTGAGTCTTCAATGGCACCAGGAGTCAAACCCACTATTCGACAACGCCAGCCATGATTTCTTGACCACGACCGCAAGGCCACCATGGCCACCGAGCTGGCCAAAAGACGATATTTTTAATAGACCTCAGTCTACAAAGTAAAATAATCTGGCAATGATATTTTTATTAAGCTTTGGCTTCCATTATGCTTTCGAATAATTTGTTTTGAAAATAAGTATATCTGCTTAGGCCCCACATAACTACAAGATTCTTAAGGATATCTCTGTACACCTCTAGAAATACCAGTTTTCGTATTTCCCACAAAAAGTGAAAAATATATCAATAAAAACTGAGTTGTATGGGCAACAAATCGGGCTGCCTTGAAAATTCAATATGTTAAAATGCGTTTTAAAAATTAAGCAACGAACATATGACGACAACTCTTCGCACAGTGGAAACGTTTCCGAATCATTTTGAACGTCAAATATATCTAGTTCAATTGAATTTAATGCTTTAAATTAAATTAGGCTCAAAATAATTATTTTTCTAGCCTATAGTATCGAAATTTTTTATTCAATTTAAAATATTTAAAACGTTAAGGCTAATAAACATCTTCGCAATCTTTTTTTTTTCGTACATGACTGTTTTTACTGAATACTCCCTAGTAGTGGATGTAGATTTGCATCTGTCAATCTGGATTCTGAAAGCAACTATGTTTCTCAAAATCAAAGAAAATTATGAATTTTTGTTAACTGGTGAATGAAAACCTAAAGCTAAACTGTTATATTTCTACGCATGTTTTTTTTGGCTATTTTTACAAGAAAATCAATGAAAAAATTTCTTTCTGCACTTTGATGTACAGGTCGAAACACTTCATCTCCGTCGGACACTTCCTTTCTGTGTATCTTCAGAAGTGACGTCATAAGATTTTTCGAAGCACTGGGACCCTATGCAAAACAATTCCTTCCTGAACCCCCTTTCAGAAGGCAATATATAGCACACGTTGTCTAATACTCACAAATGGCACCCCGTAACACAGGGGTAGGCCAATGTGTGTGCTCAAGGGCCATATTGAGGAATCAGATGATACCACACCTTTTTTAAATGATTGCATTCATTGGTTGACTATATCTCAGAAGAAATAGATTGTACAACACAAAAACAATAAATATTGTTACGAAATTTTGTGTAAATAGTGTAAATAATTTGTATTTGGACGTATAATGCATTTTATAATATATTTATTTTATGTTAAAATTGTAATATTCCCAAACAACAAGCCGCCCCTTACGTTATAATGGTGGTTCAATGAGAACGGCGAAATCTTGGCGATAGAGCCAAGTTGGCGGCCAATTTAACGACCATTTTGGCGACATTGGCGACCATGTTGACGAGTTCGAGACCCTCTGGATTCTTCTAGAAATTAGTGGATTCCTTCATTAATTTCTCGATCTATGACGCGTGCGGATTTTTTTGGAAGTTTCTGTCGGGTCTATAAATAGAGCGGTGTTAGCCGCAACGGGTCAGTCTTGATTTAACTAGCGATTAGTAAACTTGTTTTAACCGTGATTACCGATTAGCTCGGCTTTGCTTGTAAATAATTTTTTATATACGAGTATTTTCGACACTGATAATTATGTCTGAGTACTGTTGAAGGTGCGAAGACTTTCTGAGATTTACTCTGTGAATATTGCTACTGAATCCTGCATTTCAAGGATTGAATTTCCGATAATAAATTTTTATCGCTCTTGAAGAACTGTCTTGTACTTGTGAATGATTTGCATAAAATCCTCGAATCCCGATCAACGTAAAATAATAGTAGCTGTGTTTCATCCTATTTATACTCTTTTGCTAACAAATTGAAACACCGCGAAAGAAGTTGTTGCTTTTAATGAAAACTTGTGTACATCTCATACACATATAATAAAATGGTAAAAAAATTAAGTTTATAGGGTCCATTCCACGACTCACTATAACAGCTTGAATGTTCAAATCAGTAGTGGGCGGAGCCCCCTCTGGTGGCAATACCTGCTAGCACATGTCTCGGTAAAGAGTGATAGAGGTTCCTAATGTCATTCAACGAGACAGTTTCCAAGGCGATACCATTTATTGCTACAGAACTGCGATACTTTGGGGTGCCCGAATCTGGCACCCTACCATATCCTAGACGTTCGATCGGTGAAATGTCTGGTGACCTTGATGCCCATGGAAGAGTATTAACGGCACAAAGACAGTCCAGAGGTATGCGAGTGGTATGGGGTCTGGCATTAACTTGTTGGAAACTGGCTCCCGGATAACGTGCCATGAAGAGTAATACAACCAGTCGCACAGGATGGTATCAACATATCGTTGAGCTTTTAAAGGTGTATGGAAAATGACTAGAGATGTCCTGCTGTTGTATGAGGTAGCACCCCACATCATTACACCAAGGATTAAGACTGTATGCCTTTGTAAAACAAAGGCAGACTGAGATCGCTGGCCCCGGCCTCTCCAGACACGAAGACAATGGTCATCTGTTTCAATTGTAAAGCGGAATTCATCACTGAGCATTGTGGGATGCCAATCTGATGGCAACCATGATTATCGGCTGCGACACTACTCCAGATGATTCCGCCAATGTAGTGAGGTTAAAGGCAGGCATCTTAAAGGCCGCTGTGAGCGTAACCTAGCCTCAGCCAAGCGCCGTGAAATGGCGGAAGGTACCAGGGGGGTTAAATTGGAAGAGGCTTCAGTAATTGAATCATGAAAGATACCGTAGAGCAGTTCGGCATGGGGAAAATCATCCGATTCTTGCCTCGCATTTGTGCATCTTGGCCTTCCAAAGCCTTCATTTTGTCAATAAGTTCCTCGCAGCAACCAATGGTACCAGCACCTTTGCACAGCTGTGTCAGTTTGTTGCAGGTGTCGACCTATTTCTCGGTATGACCACTCATCTTGGGGCATTCCGATAATGAGACCACGTTCAAAGCTATTCAATTGCCTATAAGGTCTACAAAAATGTCGTGATGGCATCATTCGTTTACTGTCATGGGAATCACAACGGCGAAAACGAAAAAAGATACATTTTCCCTTCTATTACCTGTTTTATATTTATCGAGTTGCTCAACAGAAATACACGCTATGACCACAATTCATGTTCATTGACCTTAAAAACTTGGTCGTTTGCATTTTCGATTATATTGTCTTTGCCTACTCCTTCTTGGTGCTTCGATTTTTGCAAAAGAGTGTATGTGCTAATTTCATATCCCTTATAGCGGCAACAACCGCATTTATTTTTAGAGTCAGTTTAATGAGACACAAATCACACCTTTTACATTTGTGTGTTTGTGTGTGAAATCAGGAGAAATTGCTTGTAAAAGTTCTCATCTCATGGCCTACAAATTAATGTCACCTAACTTGCATCTATATTAAGTCTTGTTGATCTTTAGCCAGGAAAACACATTGCTCAAAAATATATGTTGACTCAAATATAGAAAACATTTTCTGTGTGTCTATTTGACTTTTAACTCTCTTAGAAAAAACTCCACAAAAAAAAAAACTTTTTAAGGGCCGTGTGTGGTTCGAGGGCTGCTATTTGCCCACTCCTGCCTTATCAATTAAAAGTGCGTGACTAACGAAAACTAAACTCAGTGGCGCAATAGCCCAAGAGCGCTAAGAGCCTTGCCCATTTAGTTTTCTTGGCCTATTTTTTACTGACTTTGGACTGTAATGTATTTCATAAGTCAGTATTCATACTTAGGGAGATATTTCTGCATCAGTATATTTTCATGATAATTTATTACAGCAATTTTTATTTTATTCTTTTACATTAATGTATTTTCTATTTGTAAATTCGCATTGATTTGTGCCTTGTCGTTTTTATCTTAGTTATCTTTATTCACGTATTCATTTTCTTGTATTTCGTGTATTGAATTTCATTTTCATGTTTTTATGTTTGTTTTATTTTTATTGATTTTCATAATTTTATATTGGAATTGTCTATTTTTAATTATTTTTTGCTTTCAATTCTTGCTTATCCACTTCAGTTAAAAGCACTCCTTATTTAATTCTGTGGTAGATCTTCTAAAAATTCTGCAACTAAATGCGAATCACTCCCGATCTGCCAACCTTGGTGCTCACTCGGTTGCAGGGAGATGAGTTTCGATCTACTTCTCCTACAGGATCCTTACCCTATCTTTAAGCTTTTCTTAAATTCCCCACTTGGTTCTTCTCAGTTCTTTTCAAATTCTCTCAATTGTGCCATTGTTTGTTATAATCGGAATATCATTTGCAACTTTCGCATGTAAACAGTCCACAGTAAACACTGTGTCCTTCAGCATTAAATTAAACCAAGTTCTCCTTACTGTTATCAATGTTTACTTTACCCCTCATGATGATTTTTCTGTGAGACTATTAACCAATTGAACCTTTATAAAAGAATTAATAGGAATTGCTTGTGAACCGGAGAATTCAGTGCAATGTAAGAGGGAAAATCTTGACTGATTTCTTGCTCACAAACAATTTGCACCTTAGCAATATTCCAGGGCTGGGGCCAATGTTTCATGGCCCTAGGTCTGCGGTTGGGAACCCTGACCTCACCGTCACCTCTTGCAACCTAATTTCCTTTGTTGGGAAATTCTTTCAACCGAATTCCTTAGCGACCCTAGCTTTTTCAGTTTTTATCTCCGGTGTGATCTAACCTTTTCTGTCTTTTTCTTTAAAACCACCTTTGACATTAATAAATTTATCTCAAACTTTCGCAAGAACTATAGCCTTCTTAATTCTTTCTGAACTAACATCTCCTCAATTTAACTATTGGATTATTTCGCTGGTCTATTAATAAATACTACAAAAGCCTCTGCCTTCTCAGCTCTTAAGGCCGTATCACACGTACATTTTCCATGCAACTTTTTCGTCCAATTTTTGGCCTAATCTGAGGGGGAAGGCTTGCCGTAAGCAAAACAACATGCTCTGACTTCAGCCGCGCTCTATCTCCACATTGAAAAATTACTCGCCGATTTTTCTGCTTCGAAAAATGAACATCCAAAATTATTTCTTTTATTTCGCTTGGGCTTTTGTTGATGGGTGTAATCAGAAATGGAGCACCATCCTATTTAAAATATTATACGCCGTTAAAATATTATACACCATTAAAATATTATACGGCATATCTGATGTGTTCGACGAAACCGAAGCCGCCATCTTGTTTATGACGTAGGGCGCCGAAGAACCCTATTGGCTGGAATTTCAATAACTTCTATTTGGAACAACTTTTTGAGCTCAGTAGCAAAAAGTTGTTCTAAAGCCATGGCTCTGGCAACTGAGTAAAAATTGCGCGAATTTTACGAAAAATTGCTTGAAACGTGTACGTGTGATACGGCCTTTAGAAAACGCCGGGTTTTAAAGACTCCTTTCAATTGGTGGAACTATTCCTTTAGGATCCAGCGTAATCAACTAAATGCATGTAAGCGAAGGATGGTATCTCTCACAATGCATAGCCTGCCTGTCGACGAGGTTGCCTCCATGCGCTCCAGATACATAGTCCTTCGGGCCTACTATAAAAAATCTACAATTGACACCAAGATTAAAGTTTGGGAGTCTTTCTGTTCCACGAATTCTAATAATTGTGGATTTACTTTTAAAGCAGCTTTGGAAAGTTAATCAGCCCTACTAATCTTCATCGGATTTCGACTAGTGATCCTGGCGCATTGTTCCAAAGTAAGATTAGCCTTCTTCTTGACTCTCATTTTCCTTCAGGGGCTTCTTCTATTCCTTTTGTCTTTTATAATTGCTCCCCCTTCATGCCCTCAGTCTTAGTGAAGTTGACGTCGTCTACCGGAATAAATTTATTTAATTTAAAAAAATAATTAAATGAATTGAAGAAAAAAAGTTGATCGCAAGCGTGGAATTAAACCCTGATCTCGCGCATAGTAAGCCGATGATTTACCGATCAGGCTACGAACTCTTTGCGTGAAATTAAAATGTAATTGTATAAAAGCTAAGCATGAATTTCGAAGGTAATTCTCCGTTGACTTTGGGAATTGGCGGAATTACATTGAGGGGTGAACATCCTAAAGGAGTATTACTATTACACCAAGTCTCGATGCCAAATGAATTTCCTTAATCGTCTTCTCTCCATGAAAGAATAAAATGCTCCCAGGGTCACAGTGTGGCTTTGCGGAAAACCGCAGCTGCATTGAGGCTGTGGACAGGGCCAGGGTGCGTAAATACACTTCTTCTGCGTTTATTGATATCAAATCTGCTTTCAAATTGCCTTTCTTGTGTGATCTGTAATTATTTTCGCAGGTACTCCAAATCTGTAAACCCAGTGTTCGTGAAAAGCTTTGCTAGCTGTCTCTGCTTTTCAATGAGGAAACTGCTTCCATCCAACACGAAAAACGGTCTATACAGGTCATACAAAATGTCATGCCTTGTGATGGTGGGAAGTGACCATTGTCAAGTGTATCACACTAAATCTTAGAGATTAGGGTATTTCTATTCTCCAAATTTGGAGAATATGAAGACTTTATATGTGGACTTTACATTTTTGACAGGGAATACATGTCCTTGCCCATTCTCTTATTTCTTTCTTCATATTTGACCAGATAAATTTTGAGGTCATTAATTTAATAGTTGATCTAGTCCCAGGGTGTGAAAAACCATGAATTTGTTGAAATATTTGTTGCCGAAACTGTTTTGGAATGTAGGGTCTTATATTGGATGTTGAAATATCACACCAGAGTGTTTTTCCGGATGGTAATGGACATGATTTGAATTTTACTCCTCATTAACTGATGCAATTCTGCATCTTGAGTTTGTTTATCCGCTATAGCATCATAGTCAATCACTGTAACTGCTTCGATTCTTGAAAATGCATCTGCTACTATATTATCTTCTCCTTTAATGTGGCAAATATTAGTTGAAAATTGGGATATGTATTGTAGATGACGTAACTGTCTAGGTGAAGCTTTTTCATTTTTTTGATGAAAGCCATATGTAATTGGCTTGTGATCTGTATAAATAACAAAATTTCTTCCTTCCAGAAGATGTTTAAACTTTTTGACAGAAAGATATATTCCTAATAATTCTTTATCATAGGTACTGTAATTTTTCTGTGCATCAGTTAATTTTTTAGAAAAAAATGAAATCGGTTTCCAATTTCCTGCTTTAAACTGCTATAACACTGATCCGATCGCAAAATTGGAAGCATCAGTAAACAAAGCCAATGGTAAATCAGGGTCAGGAAAGCTTAATAAAGTAGCATTTGCAAGATGTTTACATTTTTCAAAACTTTCTTTAGCTTCTTCTGTCCAAAGAATTTTTGTTTTGTCATTCTTTTTTGCACCTTTAAATACTCGTGAAGAATAGCTTGATGTTTAGCAGCATCTTTTAAATATCTTCTATAAAAGTTAATGAGTCCAAGGAAGGTTCTCAAATCACGAATTGTTTCGGGTAATTTGTGTGATAAAATTGCCTCTACCCTTCTGGAAGTGGGCTTTTTAGAAAACCTCCCGAGTGGATATTCACCGAAGACCATGTTTTTGTAACCGATCAAACACAGTTTCAGATGAGTTTATGTTGTTCTTCATTTTCGGAGGCTAGTAGAATGTCATCGAGGTAAGGAAAAACAAATTCTTGTCCAAATAAAACTTCATTGATAAAACGCTGAAAAGTAGATGGTGCATTTTTTAAACCCCAAAAACTCATCACTTTAAAACTCAAATAAGCCAAATGTGTTGTTCGTTTTTTCCCTTATTTTCCCTCAGCAATGGGTATTTGAAAATATGCTTTAAAGGGGGTTCAATTTTAAAAAATATTTTTTTTTCCCTTTAAAATGGGGATGAAAATTTTCCCAATACGTGGGTGGATAACGGTCGGAATGGTTTGACATTTAAACGTCGGTAACCCCAACATGGTCTAACACTTCCATCATTCACAAGATGTAGTGGGCCCCCCTTGGAATTTAGAAGGTCGAAAGGATATCGTTGTCCAACAAAAATTTTAAAATTCTTGCTTGGCTATTTCAAATTTTTTTAGAATCAATTGACGAGCTTTTAAAGTCCCCCGGTGGGCCTTTAAGTAGCAATATAGTGTTTGACATCATTTTTTTGTATTAGTAATTAATAAATTTGGTTTCATTAAATCTGGAAATTGAAATAATATATTTGAAAATTTTGATTTTTTTATCCTTACGTTAATTTTATTTTCTTGCAAAATAGAAGAAATTTCACCTGAAATAACATGAAGGGGGTTATTATTCCACCCTATTAGCTGCTTGTTTCGGATGTCAATTATAAAAAGGGAAACTTATTTATAGAAAACCAGCTCCCCCAAGATTCCTGTCCCCAATTTTTGGCAATTATAAATGGAAAAAAAAAATTCTCTACGCAATCCCAAACCCAATATTTGCACTTTAATTCCATAGGTTGGAATTTCTTTTCCCTTGTTGAAAAATAATTTATAAATCCGATGGTTGTTTTTTTTTTTGGCTGGTATTATTGAACAATCAGCCCCACTATCTACCGGGAAAGTCAAATTCGTCGTTCGATCTTTGACGAATAATGAAATTGCGACAGGCTTTATAAATCTTCAGCAGCAGAATTTGTCGCAATATTTACGCAGACTGAATTTTTTCGTTTTCCCCTTTATTCCATGCACAAGGCGGACTGCTTTTTTTCAGCTTTGCATCGAGCACCGAAACGGAAGTGAAAATAAATTTTTCCCTTTGGGGGGTCAAAACGTTTCCTGGACTTCGGTATTTGGGACGAAAACTTTGCGTTTTTTTCGTCCTTGATTTTGGAGAATGCGGGAATTAGCCTATTTGTTTCTTCTAGGCTTTGTATTCTGTAAAGGGGCTGATCCTTTGAAGACGTTGCTTCACCACAGCCCGAAGATCTTCCAGTTGCAAAAATCTCTGTTCTGGGGAAATCATATCGGATATCTTATCAATTTCTGAATTTGCCTCAATTCTCATATTTTTACAACCAAAAAATTTTTTAAAGGGCTCCCGGAAGCTTTTTTTAAACCATAAAGTTTTGATTAAATTTTCCGAAAAATCGTACGTTGGGAACAATTTTCAATTTCTGCAAAAGCAGCTGACTAGGCTTATATCTCCAAGGTTCGAAATTCCCCTTAAAAGTCGCTTTTTTGCGAAGATTTTCACTCTTTAAACAAACTTGGGAATCTGTTTTTTTGGGGCCGTGCTTCGTATCCTTTTTCTGTTGACAATGTCCCAAATATTCTCGACGTATTTTGGTTCTAATTTTGGAATACCAAACAATGGAATTTTTTTTTTCTTCTAAAAAATTCGGTTTTCTAATTGAGCCTCTACTTGATAAAAAAATTTCCCCTATCAGTCCCAAAAAGGTGGTATTTTTTTGCTGACGGCGCTCATTTTTCCCAAATTTTTTAGTCTTCGTCAAGCATTGTAACAGATTATAATTATATTGAAATTAATTTTTAAAAAATTTAAATAAAATTGTTCCGGGTCACTAGTTTGTTTTTGAAAGTTTGGTTCTATAACCCTTTAAAAAAAAAGAAAAAATTGCTTCAAAAAAATTCCCAAAACACGTTTATTCCATTAGGCTTAGCAGAGCCCCCCATCAAAAAATTAACCTTAATCTAATCAAAAATATACCGACTGTTGCCAATCCGGGAATCTGGAAAAGGTTACAGAAATTGTTTCCCCATTTACAAATACAAATATAAATACCCCGTTAGATTAAAATAAAATACAAAATAGTTAATTACAAAAGCTTAAATATAAAATTCGTTTTAAAAATTAATTATTTTTCAAATTATAATGTTCTATAATTTTATTATATTTTTCTTTGTTGAGTTGAATAATATTTGTCTCAACAAATCTTTAACGATTTCGATCAAAGTCCAAAACAATCTTTGAACTACTTATGAAATCTACACCGAGCATACATGGGTATTCCAACTCTTTCAACACATGAAACAACCAAGGCTTTTCAAACTCCCTATTTCAAACATTCAATTCTACAATTCCTACATTTTAACATTTCGCTCCCAGTGCCGTGATCACCTGAACACGCGATTTTTTTACTTATTGATAAAAAAAAATATTTTCTATATATTTCCTCAGATATAAATTACTTCTCCGCTCCAGTGTCTCATAACGCTTTCGTAAATGTTTCATTTAATAAAATAGGAACATATGGAAGTTCCACTGGAGACATACATATCGCAGAAAGTTTAATCGGTATATCCACTGCCGAGTTCTTTTGATTACTTTGAACATCACTAACTTTCAAAACATTCAATCGTCCCCTTTTTATCCTATCGCCTCGACTGAAATTCTCACTCGAACCCCAATTTCTACGGTCCCCTCTATTGAAATCATCATTTCGATCTCCCTTTCTAAATTGGTATCCCCTATCGTTGAATCTGCGGTCATCGTTCTGAAATCTATTCCTACTCTCGAACCACTGTTTTCCTTGACGGCCATTCTCATAGTTACCCCTATAATCATATCTGTTATTACTTTGTCTACGCCCAACTTCTGAATTTCTCCAATTTCTGCGGTTCTCACCAACTTTAGACATCCTATGCTCATTTCAGCCTCGTCTTTCCACATTATCACCTTTATGCGAACCCCGCGTTGCTTTGCAAGAATACCTCTCTTCAAATTTAGCTAATATCTCCAAAACTTGTACCGTGTTTTGTGGATTTCGAACCTCCACATAGTCTTGAACTTTTGGTTCGAGTCTAACAAAAATGTGATCTACCAAGTCCGCCTGCAACATCCTCAGTTCTAGTTTTTGATGCAAATTTAATAAATCGTAAACAAAATCCATTGGCTCCTGGTCTTTTCTTTGCTGGTTCGCATAAAACCGAGTTTCTAAATCTTTCTTATTCCGTATGGCGGGGAATGCTTTTGATAATTCTGCTTTTAGCTGCGCGAAATCCGTGGTGGTATCCTGCGCTAACACTGATCCGAATATCGGATACCAATCTCGGGCCTTTCCCCCGGAGATGACCTTTCAAATAAGCACATGCCAAATCGCTGGGTATTTCTAGTAATTTTACCTGATTGTCTATGGCTTCCAAAAAGTCGGCCACATTTTCTGACCCGGAAAAGCATACTTCTGGTAAAATACCAAACCCACTCGAGCTTCCTACCTCGGGGTCATATAAATTAAATCGCGTTGGGCGCCACTGTGATACCTCCTCCTTGGGTGACCGTACCTTTGATTGTCAGCGTGAGCTAGAGGTTTAGGGTTTGCAAAAGGAATAGACATTTTTGATTCTTAATATGACTTTATTAAGAATGGAACTTAAATGTCTAACAATTTAGATAATATTAATTGAGCGAGATTCTATAATGAACAAACACACAGTAATAGTTAAACCGAATTGCGTAACTTAGACCACTATAATTATTTAATCCGCCTACTCTCACTTCTAATAATATTACAAGTCCTAATATCAAATAATCAATCCTACCTTAATCCCAAATTTAGATTCAATCTTATGAAGAAACGTCTGGGCACGCGTGCAATGGTATGCAGCTTGACTTAATGGTTTATTTTCCAGGTAACTTCACGATTGGCTGTCAATTCACACTTGTCTCTTTCACACATACCATTCCCCAAATTGCCATATCACTTACGGAAACTTTTGTTATTTAAAAGCTATCTTATTTGCAATTCTTTTTCACATTTCGTTTCTTGGGTTTGGGTTGGAAAAGAGTTGTCATTAATCTTGGCCCCCAAACAACCCAGAGGTTATGTTAAAGAAAAGACGCGTGAGCCCGTCACAATAGTTTTACATTGATCACATTTAACCCGAGCGCGGTCACGCGGGGTACAGAGTCAAAGGACAGCAAAACTACAAAACTTTGAACAAAATATGACAGTTTTCCTTGCAAAAATTATTCCAGTAACGTTTGTGAAAAGTGTCTGTGATTTGTGTCTTTTATTAAGGTCGAGTACCTTAGAAACATTTTAATTTGGTTCTATTGGAATTTTTCTCAAATTATCAAGGAAAAAAGGTAGAAAGTAGGTAAGTATACTTTCTCTTAGTTAAAATTATTCACTGGAATTGTGAGTTTTATTGTGTGCAATAAAAATAGTAAAAAAGTTTTGGAGTTACTTCGTCACCCCGCGCGACTATCAATATTAGTATCGAGTGCGCCTCTGCTCCCGGGTTAAAACATTTTGAAGTCTTGTCGTTTTAAATATTAAAAATAACACAATTATTCTTCATCGGAATATTACATTCTTTTTCATTATTTGACATTAATAATAAATTCCAATTCTGTGAGGATTACAATTACACACACACAGTTCGTTTAAATCTATTTATAATATGAGCATTCATTAAAAAAAATCCTTTTACATTTTTGTATTCATTACCGAGCTCTTGGTTTTACTCTCCTTACAATTCAGCAAGTGCCGACTGGGTGGCGTAGTTGGTTTGTCGTTGGCCATCTGCACCTCTAAGGTTGCGGGTTCGAACCCGGCCCATGTCGGTTAATTTTCAAGATGCAGAAAATCGATAGCGGTCATGTCGCATGACTACGCAGCATGCAAAAAATCCCTTGAAGTGCCCGTTTGGCTTGGCTGCCAAAATTCGTTAAAAAAATTCCTAAGTTCAATTTTGCATCGTCAGAGCTCAGGTGCCTCCCCCTCTGAGGAGGAAACTGTGCATCAAAATTATTTGCGGTAATTGGTATCGCTTATTATACGGTGCCGCACTAAAAAGTGATACCAGCTCCTAGGGAATGAGCTAGTTTTGCAAAGGTAAGAAATACCAACATTTGCAATTACACGTTTTGTGCTATAGCTAATGAATGTATCGAAATGAAAGCTTTTATGTTTGATGAAGTAATACTAATAAATTATATCAGTGTAAATGTGTATTTTTTATTATGTCAGAAAGTATATTCTTAATTAATTTCAGTAAATTAATTTTTTTAAGTCTTTTATTTTCGATATGCTCGCGCCCCACACTGTGAGAAACGCTGCTCTATATAACGATTTTATCCATATAACAAACTTTTCCCCGGGATTTAGCAACTTCGTTATACAGAGGTCCGACTTATATATATATATATATAAGTTATTGATAACTATGTCCTAGTAGTAAGTGTTAGATTGTATTGTAAAAGATTCCTGAAACTCTCACCTCTTGATTTAAAAGATAAAGGATTTCTAAAGGATATTTTAGTTTCTAAAATCAAAATAGAACTGCATTTGACACTCTCATAACAACACAACCCCTCAAATGGGATTTCCGCAAAATCCAATGTAATTTGACCTTTACTCAATAAAATAAACGTGCTTGCCAAGTTTCAAGTCTAAATCTAAAAGTTTAAAAATGGCTATTTTTTTTTATATCAATAACACTTGTAAAGATCGATTTCCGTTTGACCCGTTCAAAGCGGATTTCAAAACAGAAGAAACATGCACACCAAATTTCCTTACTGTAGATCTAGTAAAACAAAAACATAAATATTTTTAGCAGTACGTCCCAGTAGTTGACTTCCTTGAAATCCGTTCTTAGTGGATCTCTATCTAATGAAATGAACATGCTTATACTAAATTTCAAGTATATGGGTCGTACAGTTAAAAAACGGCAAACAACCTTTAACTCTTCGCAATACCCCTTGGGGATCGATTTTTGTAAAATCCGTTCATAGAGAGTCACTCCTTCGTGAAAGAAGAATGCCTACAAAATTTCAAGCCTGTATGTCTAATAGCTTAAGAACTGGGTTATATTTTATCTATTACGCCCCTTGTGGGTTGATTTTCGCAAATTCCGTTCTTAGTGGATCTCTATTCAACATAAGAAGCATGCTTACCAAATTTCAAGTATGTAGGTCCAAAACAGGATCTTTTTTATCTATAATGCCCCTTAACTCCTCGCAACCTTTCTTTGAGGGTCGATTTTCCCTCTCTTGTAGAGGATCTCCACTCCCTGAAGGGAACATGCCTGCCAAATGTCAAGTCTGTAGGTTTGAGAATTCAAAAAGGGCATCTATAAAGCCTCTGAATACCTCACAACGCCCCTTGAGGCTCGCAAAATCCGTTTTTAGCGCATATCTACTCTCTAAATGACCAAATTTCAAGTGTGCAGGATTAATAGTTTCGGAGATATCTTGATGAGTGAGTCTCCTTGTAGATGTCGCAATTTTTCTGGGACAAAACGTTTCTGCAGACCGCTGATTCACATTTTACTTGTGTTAAGGCTGTTTTCGGCAAAAG
Source organism: Trichonephila inaurata madagascariensis (assembly GCA_019973955.1). Classification (NCBI taxonomy): domain Eukaryota; kingdom Metazoa; phylum Arthropoda; class Arachnida; order Araneae; family Nephilidae; genus Trichonephila; species Trichonephila inaurata. Next base: position 43,877 of record BMAV01025646.1, on the reverse strand, counting down.
TACGAGAGCAACGCGAAGCACATTTTCAGACAGAAAAATGGTCCAATTTTCAACATCTGTTAACAATAGAGCGTCTTTAAAAATTTCGAAATATTCTATGAATGCTTTTTTTTTCATTCGAATATGTGAAGGGACAGCTCATTTAACATTACGGTATAGGAGAAAAACGCGAAACACATTTTATACCAGAAAAAATGGACCCACTCGATTAAAAACGGAAAGAACGATAAAAAATGCTGCTCTCTAAAGGATAACGCGAAGCCAGATTATAATATTAATTTTTTATTTCTTTTTTATCTGAAAAAAATATTCCAAATTTGGATCCTATTCTTTAACACTAACCGAAGACAGCCTTAATATCATGATCTAGTATTTTATCTACTACAACAGGTTGTGCGAGTATTTCGTTTTCGAAATACTTGTAAAGTTTTATGTTTTTATCCAAAGGATTCATTTGTTAGATCTTGTTGAAATCCCGGACATGAAATAATTATTCTTTCCCCAGAGGTGCACTAAAAATGATTATTACTTACATGGATAAGTGTGAATGGTGATGAATTCCAACATCTCTTGTGATGAGACTGAGACGAGAGTGCCCCCACGTAATATACACATAAAACTAGCTTCGGCTTGTCCAGACATCAAATGCGATATGTAGAGGCAGCTAGTGTTGAAACTGAGGGCACCGACCTCACAGCTTTCAACTACAGGGGGAGAAAAAAAGCAGGGTTAAAACAAAGAAATCAACTCTAAGGGGATGTACAAACACTCTTATTATTAATGGGTTTTCTTTTACTCATTTTGTCAGGGTCAAAATTTAAAAGCCTTTTTCTCACATTTTAAAGTGCTCAGTTGAGCTAAAAAATTTTATACACGGTTGTTTGAGGTGGCAGTAGGATAACTTAATTTTAATTTATAAAAATTAATCGATTTATAACTGTACTCATAATTCCAAATGCTTACAACGTAAGAAAGTTGAAGATTGAAACTTCCCCCTCATAAAATTAAATTAGTAAAACTAATAAATTCAATAGGACTCAACGTCCCCAAATGTATACAAAAATTTACGCTACGTAAAGTGATAAGTTTGAAAGAAAACACAAATGTTTAAAAAAATTATAATTTTAAACATGCTTTTATAGTGAATCGAACTGAAAAACAAAAAAAAATTATTAATATAAGAATAAAATGATTAACTAGAAAATATTAATGTCATTGTGGTAAAAGCGTGTGAGGTTTTTACACTAATTATTGCATTTTGAAATAGAACTAGTAAGAAATTATAACAATTGATATCGAGGGCACCTTCCCCCCCACTTTTACCTACAAAGACATTAATTTTCTCGTTAATCATTTTATTCTTATATTAAGAATTACTTTTATTTTCAGTCGTAATATAAAAACGTGTTTTAGGTTTTTCAACAAAAATTTATTTCTCATTTCTTAGTTCGATCTACCATGAAAGCTTTTTTATTTAGTTTTTTAGACTATCATTTATTTTGTTTGTTATATTTGTATTAAGCATGAGCATTTTCGCTTTAGGGTTTGTAACCCTCTTTTAGTTGCCAAACCCCAGTGATACTTGCTTTCAAGGTTACGATTGGTCCAGCAGAACGGCTGTCCATATCATGACAGATCCACCTCCATGCTTGACAGTCACAATCATACACTTGCGCAGGTATCCTCCAAACGTGCACTGATCGTGCTATAGAGAAAATAGTAAAAGACAATATGTCAGACTATATTATTTTCTTCCACTTTCCAATGGACCGGGGTTTGTGAATGGGACACCACTGTAGATGATTAACCATTGTAGATTGGGCATTAACATCTGAGACAAGTGGTTTGGGAATTCCTGCTCTGCCATAAATACAATCCTCTTGGATATCTTTCACTGAGCTTCTCTTTCCGTACACTGTTTTGCTTTGTCGAGCTTGCTGCGCAGTGCCAAAACTATAGTCACCGTACCTTTAGAAACGCCTAAAAGTTGGGAGTCACACTTGCTCCAGCTAGACGGGCTCCTTCAATTGGGCCTCTTTGAAAATCTGAGAGGTTTGACATTTGGGATCGCGGTACCCATTACGTGTGTTGCCCTTGACGCCCACCCATCGACTCCTCCGTTTGGAGTGGGGCCGCGCACGAGGAAACTAGACTGCAGCGGAATGGAACCAGGTCGTCTTTAGCGACGAATCCAGATTCAATCTCAGCAGTGATGACAATCGTGTTTGTGAGTGAAGAACACGCGCTGAACGCCTCAATCCTGCCTTTGCTTTACAGCGACACACCGTTCCCACAGCTGCTGTGATGGTATGGGGTGCCATTGCCAACAATACACGGTGACCTCTAGTTTTGATCCGTGGCACCATGACAGCCAGTGGTATGTCCATGACATCCTGCAACCACATGTGTTGCCAACCATGCAACGGCTCCCAGGAACCATTTTTCAACAAGACAATGCTCGGCCTCACACGGCAGGGGTGTCACAAGACTGTCTCCGCATTGTTCCTACCCACTTCCTTGGCCTACCCGATCCTCAGATTTGTCTCCAATTGAAAATATCTGGGATCAATTGCGACGGCGAGTTGGGCATCCTACGAGTTTGAACGAACTAGAGGCAAATATGGAACGAAAGGTCTCAAGACATCCTACAGAGCTTGTATGCATCAATGCCCGATCGTATTGCATCGTGCATTCGCGCTATATAGAGGGGGTTCAACAGAGTATTAAATCCTCCGTTCTTTTGCCTTTTTCTCTAAAATAAATGATCATTTCCTTTGATTTTCTAATTATTTACTTATATCAAAGTAGTCATTACGTATGTAAAATTTCATTTCATTTTGACGACTCCTTCTTGATGCGCTAATTTTTTGTCCAAGAATGTATTTATTCAATCAGTTCTAAAATGTTTACACTTTAAAAAAATATTGAAATATTAGTACACACAATCCCCTAAGAATCATCAATATGCATTCGGATCGATTATTTTTAAGTGTAGATTTAAACAGTAAGTTTACGATTTTAGATGTGTTTCTTATACATATTTTATTACCATTTGCTCGCATAAAATAAACATAAGCCTAAACATGTATAATGTTTACAATGGATAATGTGTATAATGAACATAAATAAAATGAAATGAACATAGGTATAAGAACATAAATGCTTTTTCTCTTGATTTTCAAAAGAACTATGCATTTTCATTTATTTATAAAATTTTATAAAATTACAGAAACAAATGTTGCTGCAGAAGAATTTTAAATTTGTTCCTTATTTATATGAAAAATTTAAAAACTCAGGAATGCACTTAGCTATTTTGTTGTAAATGCATAAAATAATATATCCTTTTCAATGGAACATTTTTTTTTTAGTTAAACGCGTGTTAGTATAGAATTTAAGTTAAAATATGTAACGCTTTATATTATAATTCCTAAGATAACTAACAGCAACTTTTTTAGTAAAAGGTATTTATAAGATATAATAGTGAAAAAACAAAAATTCAATTTGTTAAAAATAATTAATTTTTATTAAAAAAAACTTATTAAAAAGCTGTGCAAGATGGTGGTCAAATAAAAATACGTAAGTAAAATGAGAAGTTTCTGTCAAAAAATATTTTGCAGCTTAGCTTAGAAAATCTTTTAACGAATACATTTTTAAAGTTGTGCAAAATGTATTTAAGTGAGACTGCTTTCCAAAGCATGAGAAATATTTCATTCAACGAAACAGAGTGAAGCAGAATATTCTATTTGTTTTATTTCCAATAAATTATTATTCCGGTTATTTTGATGTCAATAAACAGTTTTTTTCGGCAATTAATTATATTGTTCCATGTTAAAAATAATAAATGAGAGAAGGATTAAATAAAAAATGTCGCCTTTTTCGAAAAAACATTTCAAATGTTATGAAAAAAAGTGGTTAGTATTACTTCAGAAGGAAATATTATTTGCATTAATATGTCTACACAAACTAAAATTTAAAGTCTAAAAAAACCAATTTGTGAACTTAGTGATAGTCATGCTGCTTATGATTTGATTTTTATGTATTAGATTAATTTTAACTTTCATTGCGTCTCCCCACCTTTCAAGTACATGAATATTTCACAGAATTAAAACAAAAAATTGAATGACAATATAAACGGATAGATTGCAGAAGCATAATTCTATTTGTGATTTTTAAATTAACTCTCTTGTCATTTGAAAAAATTTACTTTTTTCTGTAATATAAAAACAAGCGAAGTATTTCTTTGCAGGTGATGTCACATAACTTATACCTTTTTGAAATAATGGAGTAGATACACGTTAAAGAAATATTTCAATAGAGTTTTATTTCTAGAAATTTTGAACGAATGATATTTAATTTCAATGAAATGCTTTTTTTTTATAAGCACACCATATAAGGCAATAAAATATCAGGACTTAAAGGCGTCGAAAGGTATTATGTTACTAAAAATATATGACGTATAACATTTCTAATTTTTTCGTTTTGTATATTTTTCTCTAGATTTTATTAGAGAAGCTTTTCTGAATAAAAAAAAAATAGTAATCTTAAATGCACATAAAAAGTGCAAATTCTTCGGTGCATATTTGGTTTTTAATTTATTTTGCTGATTTTTTTGAAAAAATTCAATTCTTATTGAGGTGTGTGAGGATAATTATAACTTAATAATAAATACGGAGAATATGTACTTACCGACATAACTAAAATAATAAATCCTCATACTTTTAAAACCACGTTTTTAAGCAAAATTCAAGATACAAACATAATAATAGCCCCAAATATAATTATATCAAATGATACATTTATTATCAAACAATACAAAATACATTAAGAAATAAAACATTTTCATCTAAAGTTAACTCTCGTAGATAGAATCAGTAGAATACTTAGTCTACAAACCGTCAGCCAATCTTTAATATTTCCGTGTATAATTATTAACTGCTAATCTTCAGGCGGTTACCCCAAAATGTCTTGGTGGACCACCAGTCGATCGCGATAGACGTAATGTTCATCCCTGTTCTATAGAGATAAGTACAATTTTTATCTTACAGTATGATTGAGTAAATTGTTTCACAAATATATATATATATATATATATATATATATATATATATATAATCTTCTTAGAATGTTGTAATTTTTAGTAAAATTAATGTATGTTGAACATTACTGTATTCTCAATGCTCAAGTAATGCCAATGTATTTCAGAAAGCCAATAACATGCCCGATGCATGAAAAACTATAGAAAATTATCTGGGATAGAATTTGCGAGTTCTAGATAGTAAGGATGATTCGAAAATATGTCTGATGAACACTTGCAGCCCTCTGAAAGGAGCAACCATCTTTAATTCAAGAATTCAGAATTCTTTCCTTCTGTATGTGACGCCGATACCAGATACTTTCATTTTAAGAGTACAATTAAATTGACAAAAATCAAAAAAAAAGAATAAATAAATAATATTAAAAATAAAATTTTTTTAACTTAAATTTTTCTTAAAATATTTTTCTTATCATCCAAAATTTAAACTGTAAGCTTGAACTAAAAAAACCTGAGTTATGATAATCAAGTGTAAGGTTTAATTCAATTTCTCAATGGTAAACAAAAACTTTAAACGAATTCTACTTACAAAAATGATTTACACTTCATTTAAAGGCTTAACTTTTTATGTTATCCAAATTTTATTTTTTTTCACTTATTCAATCAATACTACAAAATGTGGGTGTGCATCCCACAATGGAGAGTTATAAGATTATAAAATTTAAAGGCTTAAAAAACTAATTTACCGGAAGGAGAAGTAAACAAAATACTTTCTGACATAACCAAAAATACACATTTACAATAATATAATTTATATATATCATCTGGCGATATACTTCATCAAACATTCATTAGCTATCCGATCCTATAACTAAATAAAAAAACACAACATTTTGTTTGATTTGCTGTATAATCTCACGATGAGAGATTTTTTTTATTAAGTTTTCTCTTTTTAAACCTAAATACTATTTCAGAGACAAGACAAAACCAGACCAGAGAAACATTCTAAGGAGAAAAAAAATTCATCAGTTTGACCTTCGAACACACTGGTATGGTTAGTTCGTTCCTTTTTTTATGTCTTTATTTTTCATTTAGGGAAGTTGTAAATAATGAGCTTTTTCCCATACGAAAGAGTTATATGACATTTTTGAAAAAGCACAGAAAGTACTTTGATGGATTATTTAGCCAAGGTTTATTTTTATGAGTATTCTGAAACATGTAAAGCATAATGAAAAACGTTTTACATATTCCTTATTAGAACTAACAATCATATTTTTGCATTAATTACACATTTAACCCGGGATTGGTCGCACGGGGTGCAGAGTCAAAGGACAGCAAAACTACAAAATTTTGATTACATTATGACAGTTTTGCTTGCAAATATCATTCATGTAATGTTAGTGAAAAGTGTCTGTGATTTGTGTCCTTTATTAAGGTCGCGTACCTTAGAAACATTTTAATTCGGTTCTATTGGAATTTTTCTCAAATTATCAATGAAAAAAGTTAGAAAGTAGATAAGTATACTTTCTCTTAGTTAAAATTATTCACTGGAATTGTGATTTTTATCGTGTGCAATAAAAATAATTGTAAAAAAAGTTTTGGAGTTACTTCGTCACCCCGCGCGACTATCAATATTAGTATCGAGTGCGCCTCTGCTCCCGGGTTAAATCATGTTGAAGTCTTGTCGTTTTAAATATTAAAAATAACACAATTATTCTTCATCGGAATATTACATTCTTGTTCATTGTCTGTGAGGATTACAATTATATATAGTTCGTTTAAATCTATTTATAATATGAGCATTCATTAAAAAAAATCATTTTACATTTTTGTATTCATTGCCCAACTCTTGGTTTTACTCTCCATACAATTCAGCAAGTGCCGACTGGGTGGCGTAGTTGGTTTGTCGTTGGCCATCTGCACCTCTAAGGTTGCGGGTTCGAACCCGGCCCATGTCGGTTGAATTTCAAGATGCAGAAAATCGACAGCGGCCATGAGCGGTCACGTCGAATGATTATGCGGCATGTAAAAAATCCCTTGAAGTGCCCGTTTGGCTTGGTTACCAAAATTCGTTAAAAAAAATTCTTAAGTTCAATTCTGCATCGTCAGAGCTCAGGTGTCTCCCCCTCTGAGGAGGAAACTGGGCATTAAAATTACTTGCGGCAATTGGTATCGCCTATTACACGGTGTCGCACTAAAAATGATACCATCTCTTGGGGAATGAGCTAGGTCTGCAAAGGTAAGAAATACCAACACACATTTGCAATTACACGTTTTGCGCAGACGTCGAATAAGTTGCTCAGACTTACGCAGACGTTCGCGAGAAGGCTAACTGTGACGGATATGATAGTAATTTATTTAAAATATGTATTACTTAAAAGTAATTTGCTCAAAATATATATTACTTAAGGTATCCGACTACGTTCGGAACCTTGATTTTAAAAAAGCGCATAAATAGATAATTTTTATGACATTTAGTGTCACTTAAATTAGGATACATGTATAAAATTGTTTTAAGGACATTTTGACAAAAAAAGAAATGATTTAAATACAATATTTCAGCAAAAAATTCACTTAGAATAACCTTTTTTCAAAATGTTCTCCTTTTGTGAAAAATGCTTCTATTATAATACTATTTTGCCTGTCTATAGCTCAGACCTCTGTACAGAGGCTCAACTAGGATTTTTGAAACACACATTCACATTATTTTCACAGTCACAACCAATTGAAATAATTATCGCGCTGTTTTTTTCTTAAAATTTCTCCCCTTTGTCGTAAAGCATGGATAAATCCACTTCTAAGTTATATATTTCAAAAATTCTAGTTGAGCCTCTGTTCAGAGGTCTGAGCTATATACAGGCAAAATATTATTATAATAGAAGCATTTTTCACAAATGAGACTATTTTGAAAATGGGTCATTCTATGTTCATTTTTTGTCAAATTATTGTACTTAAATAATTTTTAATGCAAGACTATTCTTAAAACAATGTTATGTGTATTTTCTAAGTGACAATGATATCATAAATATTATCCATTTATACGCTTTTGCAAAATCACGGTTCCGAACGTAATCGGATACCTTAAAAGTAATTTGCTCAAAATCTATATTACTTAAAAGCAACAATTGCAAAATTTAATACTTATCTTGTGAATTTGTGTACGGTTTATAATTTAGATCGTATGGTAGCTTTAGCGCCCAAAGTGCATTATTTTTGTACAAGGGGGGCGCGATAAATTTGTGATTGAAAATTGGGTCGCCAATAGTGAAAGTTTGAGAAGCACTGACTTATTGCCATTAATACATGTAATAAAAGTTGGTATGCATTTTTGAATGAAAGCGATACTTACTTTTTATAAAATTAGTTAAATTTAGAATTTCTACATTTTTAAGGAATGTTCAATAAGCATTCATAAAAAAGTATTTTTACGACTATTAATCGTGTTATTGCAAAACCCGTGCGGACTTTTGTTCTACATAGCTCGTCGTATTTGTAAATCAAATTTCATGCGTGTACGCGAATGATTGTTGGAGGAGTAGCATTTTAAAATCACTTCAAGAATTAGCTTTTTGTGGCATTTTGGGTTCAAAAACTGTTTTACAAAATATAGATCAGTGGTCTCCAAACTGTGTTTCACGGAACCTTGGGATTCCACGAGTCAGAATAAAAAATCGAAAAGAAAACTGTAATTGTGCGGGGAAAATAAATTCACATGAACAACTGATCAACAGATTTGGAGGCTGAAATCTAAATTTAAGCTAAATTTTAGCAAATAGCAAATCCATAGGATTTCTCCCACAGCTATAATGTCATTTAGAACAGTGTAATTAAGTGAAAAATATTTCTCAATGTATATGGAAAGAAAAATTAATTATAAAAATAATTTAAACGCAGATTATGAAATGCGACTATAGATATTCCTAGACCTAGACTTCAATAATTTGCGTAAAAACAAGTAATGAATATAAAAAAAAATTAAATCAATCCCTACTTAAGTCAACAAAGAAACATTTTATTTTATTTGCTTTTTATTAAAGAGTTACAATTAATATAAATATGTATCACAATATTAAGTGACAAAATAGAAAGTGATTTTCCTTCTATTTTCCTTTTTATATAGGATGTTGAACTATCTCTCTCTTTTTGTTTGTGTTACTATTTATTAATTCATTAAATTTAGTTATTCTAATAAAATAGTATAGTAAAAAAGGAAATCACATCCTCAGAGATTAGGCCATCCCTGGTGGGATTCGAACCCACGACCTTTGGACTTTAATGAATCAATTAATATTTGAAAAAACTTTATTCACATCAAGTGTCATCCACTACAAGTTTAAGAAAATGAACTTGAATGGATGAATAGAAAGTGTTTTATTAACGATTGAAAATTTGAACAAGATATATAGGGAGAGAAGTGAACTAATAGTAGGAATTCAAAAATGCAAATACACATATCCCTGGTACTGTTTGTAAGGTAAATGACAAGTGTAACACAATAATTAATACTAATGAGTAAATTATGTTAACATTGTATGTAAAAATTAATTAACACATGCAACACTTTTCTTATATTGTCTTTATATAAAGTACCTACAACACACAATAATTCACTTTAAATATTATTTTGAGATATATTCTAATACTGAAATGTGTCTAGGGGGGTGGGAGATTCCTCAAAAAGCACTTAATAACTCTAAAGGTTGTATAAATCGAAAAAGTTTGAAGATGGATTATATACATACACTGGGGTAACCGAAATATTTGTGTGGTTTTCTGACAATGTTCCCCATAAAAAGATAAATGGAATTCAAATCGAGAGATCAGAATTGATGCATGTCAAGGATTGAGCAGCTAGTCTGGACACAGATTAGGATTTGAAAATGCATAGGAAAAATTGTTACCTGCTAGAAATGCAGTCGACGCGAAGACAAAAGTGATGAGTGTTGCGTGGATCTTCATCCTTAGAAGGCAGGTTGTGTCGTTGCACCAGCGCACACCACTTCCGAACTATGAGAGGAAGTACTTGTCCACGTGGTTTAGACGCAGGAAGCCGGCTTATCGCACCCGCTGTCTTTTCTGGACTGAAATACTTCCTGAACATGCGAGAAACATTCATCGCGAGTTCAGTTTCCAGATAGAGAAACACTTTTGTGCAATGCGATATTTTGAGCTGGAATGCCAACTGCAGTCAATGACTGGCTCTGAAGGGATCAAAATTCCTTCGGGCCATTTTTTAGATAACGGAAACCTGTTAGGGGGACTGTAGTTACACATGTTGGGGGCCCCGTATCATTGATACCGCTGATACGGCGGTAGCTACGCCCCTGCAATCAATATAAGAGCCACTTTCTTCTTGCAAATTACCTTCCCATTCCGTACAATGAAGGAATTATGCATCTGAACCTTAGAACATTATTATTTTGTGTTCATCAAAACTTATACTTTCGATTAAATTATTACACTAACAGGCGATGACATCTACACCTAGCACTATGGGGTAATAATAAAATGGTTGTGTTGCAAAATCTTGTAGCAGCACTGCTAAAAATTAAAATTTTTCAGATTTGATACTTTCAAAACCAGCATTAACAATGTCTTCATGATTAACCCTTCAACGAGCATGATTTGAATGCGCTCAATTGACCCAACGAAATCAGACGTGCGGAATCGTATAGGATGCTGCAGTCATTTTTACACTCGCATAGAAGCGATCGTCGTCTGCACTCGAGACTGACTGCAATCTGTTGTCGGGATTTTGTAAACTTAGATATATCAGTGGCGCACACAAGAAAGGGGTCCACGGGTCTGTCCCCCCGGTCCTTGATATTTTTTTATTATTGATGATAACCTTATGTAAATAGAATGTAAAATTTAATTACGTATTTGTTATTAAGGCTATACAGTACCCTTTGAAAAAGATTTTTGGTGACAATAACAGTAAAAATAATTTATCTTTTATATTCAGATTATATTATTAAGTTGATTCTGAAAGTAAAAAGTCAGTTAGACCAGCCATTGTTTTACAATTTTAAAAAAATTAGAATTTTTGAAGTTTTTTCAAACTTTTATAAAATGTTTAATTTTTAAAAATGTTTAGTCATTTTAAGTTATTTATAATCTTCTTAGATTATTGCGAACAAAAGATAGTATGGATTTGAAAATCTATTTCCTTGTTGATTTTTAATAATTATTTTTCTAAAAAGACATGGAAAAAACACAAAATTTTTTAAAATAGCAAATTTAGTATTTTTTTAAAAAAAATATCTTGAGATCTCAGCCGTAAGTTCATACTAACTTTTATAGATACAAAAAATTTCAAGGCTATATAATGAATAGAAAAAAAGCCTTAGGGATTAGAAAACATTTATACCTTCAAAATTGAAAGTCTGAAAAAAAAGCATTTAAAGTTTGTAAAGGCATAAAACAAAAACTTATAATGCCCGTAAAGCTCTAATTTATTAATATGTTATTTTCTAATGTATGTTCTACCTTAAAATACTATTTTAATTAAATACGAGTGAAAATATTTTTAATTCAAGATATATTTGTGCATAATATTGATAGCAATTGTTACGATGTCAGTTTATTCAGCTTTTAATCTTTTAATATTTTCACAAAAGCTTCGAAACACAAAATATTTAAGTACGAAATAACAATGATACTAACTTAAGCTAAAAATGCTCAGGTTTGTGCATAATATTTCATTTGTTTTAATTTAAAATCTGGCAATTTAGGAAATTTTAGCTCTTGTACGATTTTAAAATACTAAAATATAGTGCTACAACAAGTTTAGTATAATTTAGTGAAGTACATCAAGAAAATATAATCAGTTTTATCAGCGATACTTGAATTCAGAATACTTGTATTCGAAAGTCTAATTGCAATATCAGCTGTGGGCTGATTTTTAGATACATCATTTTCAGTAGTAATCCATCTCTTCGAAATTTTGCTACTCACAGCAACCTGAGAAAGTTTTGGCCATGACATTTTCTCAAGCAGGAAAAAATTAATGATAAATAAAGAAGTTATATAAACTATTTTTAAAACAAAAATTGGCTTTGAAATCAATAGTATTTAATTAATTATGAGAACTCAAAAAAACTCGAAACATTATCTAGCGGGAATGATTTTAGCAATGAAAATTTAAATTAATAAACATTTCACACTAAAAGAATTGATTGTGCACATTAGTATTTTTAATTAATTTAGTTTAAGAGTGGAAAAATGCTTTTTAAAATGAAACCGAAACCAAAACCATAGCTCAGAAAACTTCAAAAAAATATCTTAAAAACTAATTTGTTAACAGATTTGAAATTTGGTGGCAAGCTTCTTCTCAATGATACAAACCACAAGAAAATGCAAAAAACATTTTTTCGCTAGATATGAAATTTTTAGGGCTCTGTGTGTAGCCTTAATAATTTATTTTATTAATGAATGCTACTTATCAATTAAATATTTTATTTTTTACTGTTTTTTGTTTCTAAAATCGACCAAATCAAAAGAATATGTTTGACGGCTTATTGAGGTATGAAACGAGAATGGTGGGCTTTCAACCCTGAACCTTCCCACCCCTTGAAAAAAATTTTGTGTGTGTTACTGAGATTTATATTATTAAAAAGCCTTCTTTCGTTTGCTAGACATCAGCATTTGGAACGAATATGTTTTATATAAAAAAAATGGAGGTGATAAAAATTTACATTTCAAAAGCACATTCAAAGGCTTATACAAAACTATCATAGTGATATAAATATAAAAAAATTCGGGTAAGCCAAAATCTTCTGGAATTCTACGACTAACGGAGATTCGTTTTGCCGGTTTTGTTCCACCAACATAAAAAAAAAAAGCTTTCACAAGGTAGTGCGCTGTGCTATAAAAGGAAAAGAAAGTCGTTCCATCTGTAATAATAGCAATGTTGAGCTACGTGCTGCACCTTGCTTCGTAATACGAGTATATCAGACAAAACAAACTAGAATATTTTTTAAAAAATATTATTTTTGCTATAATTTCTGTTGAAAACGTATAAATAAATATTTTTAAGGATAAAAACATGTTTCTTTTGAAAAAGCTATTCTAAAAGAAATATGATAAAAATCTTTGATTGTAAAAAATTGTAATATTCGGCTCTCATCTGCAATGGGGATCAAAAGCCAAAATTAAAATTAAAATTTTAATTTATTTATTATTTATCTTTTATTTTGGCCAAAACTAAGTTCTAAAATGTGTTTTTTATATAAAAAATTATTTTGTTTTGCCGATCTTTTTTTCTAAGTGAGCGTTAAGGAATTAATATTTCAACTCAAAATTAATAACTTCCGTAATATACTATAAGAGCCATGTTTTAATTATTAAAACATTTTTTATTGCTTACTTTGTAAAAACCTTTTCCTGTTCGTCTAGTGTACAACAATTGGTCTTTTGACCGTTTTAACACAATTCATGTTACGTATAATTATACACTTTGCTCTTGATTTGCTTTATTTGATTGTGTCCATTGATAATAATAAGTGAAACATAACACAATAATAATAAATAAAATAAAAGCATGGGATAGGAATAAAATGGGTGGTACAGGCAAAGGATAGTATGACGCTCTTCTGAGCAATCTCTCTATATAAAAATGGATGTTTGTATAGATGAAATCGTTTCACTCCAACACCGTTCAACCGATCACTATGAAAATTGGCATGCATGTGTATATTTTGTGGAGAAGAATTTTGTGCTTATCCCCTTTGTTGCTGCTCCCTCCAGGTGGCACTACAGCATATTAACTTCTGCTCCGATCAACCAATCACCAAGTTGCCAACGTGGTCGCCAAAAATGATGCCAACTTGGCTCTATCACCAACATTTTGCTATGTTTCCATTAAACCGTCATTATAATGCAAGAACGGCGTTGCCTGCGAATATTACAATTTTAACATAAAATAAATACAACAGAAAGTAATATTAACGTATTACACTTCCAGATATAAATTATTTACATTATTTTAGCGTTCATTACACAAAATGTGTAACAATGTGTTACTTCGGAGCAGAAATCAGCTTAGGAAGGTGTTTTCAAAAATCGACCCACAAGACAGTTACGGGGAGTAATAAATAAAAATCCTTTTTATCAGCTATTATCAGCAGCTAATCTACGGACTTAAAATTTACCAAACATGTTTGAGTTTTTTTTTGTTTGTTTTTTTGGTTCAGCTGAGATACGCAAAAGACTTTTTTTCTTTGTATAATTTGCAATTCACGTAAAATGAACTCATTTAAAACTTCTTTATCATTCAATTTGTATCGTTTAATTTTTCAATTCACCCGTGCGAAGAATGGGTACACCAGCTAGTATTATGTATATCACATAATTTTACTCTTACGACTTTAGAAAGAATCCAAAAGAAAGACAACTAAGCAAAAAATGTTCATCAGGAACAAAAACATCGATAGATTTAGTTGAATGGATCGAATGTCTTCTTTGATTAAAATGCGTCATGAGAAAACGGATAAGTTTATACATTCCAGTGCTTTATGGAATATAATACAGGACCAAACTGGAAAAAAATGCGCTCATGTCATCCTTTTCCTGACAGCCTAAATTCACCAAATACGAGTGTATATTTCAAAACTCATCAAAACCTAAATCTTTTTTAAAGTTCGATTGTGTAAACCAGGGGTGTCCAACACGTAGCCCGCGGGCTGCATGTGACCCGTCAGCACGTAAGTTGCAGCCCACCGACTCTTTTTAAAAAATTTTAAAATTTTTAAGAATCTGATATTTATTCATTTTGAAATTTATTTGAGGGGAAATTTATATATATATATATAAATCTACAATGTATTTGCCTGTTTCCTGTTCCTGTTTTAAAATAAATCCTTTTTGACATTAGAAATGTCCTTTAGATTAAAGTAGATTTATATTTTATGAAACAGTTACATTTGATTTTATTATGATAAATTACTTTTTAATAAATTCCGAATTGCATTATGCATATCCTTTACTATGGATGGTACATGATTCTCTTGTGTGTGTGACTTCCATTTCTCCTCCTCCTTTTCTATTTGGAGAGCCGAAAAAGCAAGAGGCAGTCAGAGATGTTTTTTTAATATTTAAAAAAAATATATTCAGGACAGTTAAAATAAAGGGCAATGTATACTTAATCGTATGCGAATGACAGCACAATGAAATTTCAACAATGAGTAACGAAATATCAATTCAAAAGAAACACCGTAATTTTCAAGAAAATGGCAACTGTAATATTTTAAACATTATTGGATTATCGCATTGTTATATTATATAAACATTATTATATTATCTATGTCTGAGGGTATACGTGAAAAATAATGAAAACAATAATAATAATTCATTCTTTTTTAAATTTTTACTCCAATAAATGTTTTGTTTTTGTTTTTAAATCTGATATAAGAAAAAGAGAGATTTCATGCAATGTGTTATCTCAATAATAATTAATTTCAATATTTGCAGTCACCCTTAAAAATGTTCAAATATTTTACTTTTTTTAAATCAATTTATTGGCCAGTTTGAGGACCTAAAGAAATTGTTAAATTTCATTTAATTTTAAATTTCCATATTTTTAATAAACTTCGAATCTTTTTAAAAAGCTGGATTTGCATATTTCCACAAAAATCCTATACATAGTAAATAAGGAAAACTGAAAATGTACAATTTACATAAATATGCGGAAAGGATGATACATACTAATATAACCTGTTTTACAATATATAATATATTTTCTTTAAACAAGGATTCCCTTTTCACCTAAAGCGTGATTGGAAACTAATTTCTTCGATCTGGATATTACTCTAGGAATAAATTGCCTTATAATAACTATATATTCGGACCGTATATAACGTAAGCTGAGCATGATCAATGCATCGCTTTTTCTCAGAAATTCATGTGAATGGGTTTTTTTTTGCTTCACACACAGCACGAATAGAATATTCTAAGTCAGGGATGGCGAATTAGTGGCATGCGTGCCATTGATGATACGTAACACAATATTCTGGGCACGCCACCGATCAAAATGGTTTGCATTTTGGTTCAAAATAACCGAGTTCTCTAAGAAGCAATTGTCATCAGGGATCTCATTCGAGCTTTTGACGCCAAACTGCATGTTTTCAGAAACGATATTATTACAAGAAACTACAATATCAAAGATTGAAAAAAATATCAAAGATTTAAATATTTCATGAGAAACCAGATGAAGAAAAAGTTATAGAAGAATTTATTTCTGTAATTGATTCTTCAATAAAGGAATTTTCTGCGGGATGTTCTCAGTTCAAGTAATTATCGGAAACTCTCAAATTTATTATGTGCCCTCATGTGATTTCATTTGATGAACTAAACTTGTCCCAGTTCGGCTGGTTCGAAATTGAAGAATTTGAAATGCAACTGATTGATTTCCAGTCTAGTTCAATATAGAATCAAAAATTTATTGAAACAAGGAAAAAGTTGGAATTAATACATAGTAAAAATGCCAGTAATGAAAATTTGGAAACATGGAATTCGATTTTAGACACATTTAACTCGTTGAAGAAGCTGACTTATGCTATTATATAACCACATTTTCATCTACCTATGCCTGCTAGTAATTATTTTCAGAGATGAATAATAGTATTACACTCTCGCTTAGAAACCGTTTTACAGCTGGCTCCAATTCAGCATACATTCTGATAAAAGTTGAACACATGCTGATCTTACAATCATATTATAAGTTATTTACCATATATAAATGATCTACAACAACAGAAGTCACACTAATGTTACTTTAATTTAAGTTACACGTATAACTAAAACATTTACTTCTATACAGTGCAGTAAATATATTTTTTCGTAGTGAATAAAGAGTTTTGAGTTGTTAGTAATTAGTTTTATTATTTTCCCAATAATCAGAAGTCAAAATTATTTACGGCACGACTGTACCTCATTAAATATTTCTTTATAAAAAATGGTATGTTGACCCATAAAGGTTCGATGAATTAATAAATAAAAGGAAATGTGTTTTGTTTCGAGCCAGTCTCAATAATTGGCCCAATGAGCTAAATTTATGTGACATCATAGTCACGTGATAACTGTAATCACATGTATCTCTATCTAATTAGTTCGATGCTGCCAACTTTTGCTGTTTGCAGAAATTTTCACTTAAAAAGTACATTTTTTTAACAATAACGCACATAAGTATACTAAATACACATTTCCTTCAAAAAATAATGTATAAAATGTTTTTTTATTTAAAAATCTTTTTGATGATTTTTTTCCCATAAAATGCTTGAACATTTTTACCCAATTATAAAAGTTAAAATTTTACTTGTTTTACAAATAGAATAACAAGTACAAGTTAGTTTGATGTCAGTTTCTAATTCAATAGAGAACATGGGCCGTCATGTCTCTATTATGGCTATTATGACATGAAGGTCCTAATGACCGTCATGTGTTTTGCCCATTAATCAACATCAGTTTAAAAATACAAGAGTCATCCTAAAAATAAAGACCACTTTGTTTTAAAAAAATGCCAATTCTGTTACATAGCTTGAAACTTCCATGTAATTCATGTCTTAATTCTTACATGCAAACATTTGTCGTGTTTGTTCACAAGAGTTTCAGTATTCACATTCTTCATTTCACTTTGTGTTTTCTGCATTCAAACAAAAGACCAATAGTCCTGACCAGGGGTCGGCAACCAATGGCACGCGTTCCATACAATTTTCATTAGCACCCTATAAATTTATCAACTTTTGAGTGGATGGAAATTCATAAATTTCTAATGCACCTTATTTGACAAACATCTTCAGAATTATGGACATTTAAGGTATCCGACTACGTTCGGAACCGTGATTTTAAAAAAGCGCATAAATGGATAATTTTCATGATATTTAGTGTCACTTAGATTAGAATACATGTATAAAATTGTTTTAAGGACATTTTGGCAAAAAAAAAATTATTTAAATACAATATTTCGGCAAAAATTTAACTTAGAATAATCTTTTTCAAAATGTCTTCCTTTGTTAAAATGCTTCTATTATAATAATATTTTACCTTATATAGCTCAGACACTTTTACAGAGTCTCAACTATGATTTTTGAAAAATTCACATTATTTTCAGAGTTACAACCAATTGAAATAATTATTGACGTTTTTTTCTTAAAATTGTTCCCCTCTGTTGTCGTAAAATATGGATAAACCCACTTCTAAGTTATATATTTCAAAAATTCTAGTTGAGCCTCTGTAGAGAGGTCTGAGCTATAGACAAGCAAAATATTATTATAATAGAAGCATTTTTCACAAAAGGAGAACATTTTGAAAAAAAATTATTCTAAGTTAATTTTTTGCCAAAATATTGTATTTAAATATTTTTTTTGTCAGAATTCCTTAAAACAATTGTATACATGTATTCTAATCTAAGTGACACTAAATATCATGAAAATATACATTTATGCGCTTTTGCAAAATCACAGTTCCGAACGTAGTCGGATACCTTAAGGAATTACGAAAAAGTTTGAAAGATAATCCTGAAGGTAAATTTGCAGCTATTTTGTAAATTACTGAATGTCATTTTTGGGGAGATTTAATTCTTTGATGAGAGAAAATTGCACCTGTTCTGCTTTCCGCTTTCGATTCTACATATCTAACAAGGGGAGGGCACGAATAAGGAAATTCATTTGGGGACGAGACTTGGTGTAATAGTAATACGCCTTACTATTACACCAAGACTCGACTCCAAATAAATTTCATTAGTCATGCCCTCCCCTTGTAAGTAAAAAATCTTTTTCCAAATGAAAAACGTTTCGAGTCCGCAAAGAAATTGTTTAACAACTGGATGCTCAAAATCGTGTCAAATTGAAAGTCATACACCTGATTTTGTTATATGGAAGCAGAGCGGTGCAAGTACTAGGTTCACATTAAAATTTTTACTTATCTTTTTATTTAACTATAATGAAGGGAAATACTTATATTTTATATTGCCTATTTCTTATTTATAAATATGTTCAAAAATACATATTACAATTTTAATATCTTTTTTCTTTGTTGAAGAAAGAGTTATATTTTATGCAGTTTATTTTTAGGTTAAGAAATATCTTCAAATGATGCAAAGCAGTCAATCTGCATTATTAACCTCTATTCTCTAACTCTACATGCATTATCACGAGAATAGAATTGTTTCAAAAATAATGCTACTGTGTTGCACGCTTAATCCTATGGGTAGATTGGTTTGGTACGCCACAGCTAAAAGAGTTCTAACTCCTGATCCAGGCCTTACTCTTAGTAAATGCCACCTTTTAATTAAGCTTAGGTTATTCTGAGAAATGAAGGTAAGATTTTCTCAGCGGTAAACGTTTTGGAAGTTGTCAAAAGTTATGAGAGTGCAGCAACCACCTGGTTTAATGTACTGACTGCAAAACATGAGAATTTTGAAGCTTGGGAACAAAATGAAAAATGTTTAAACGCAGGAACTATGCAGATAAAAGAAGGAATATTCAGGTTATTTAACGGAATTGTTTTTCCAATAAATAAGAGTGTTTCTCATTTTTTTAATAACTAAACAGTCTTTCTGGATGATCCTCGTTTATGAAAGTTTGAACGTAACAATTTTTTGCACTGCATTGGGGTTAATCGATTAGTTACTGATAAGTACATATTTAGGTACACATAAAAATATGATAATTTTCTTGATATAAAACATTTTAACATTAAAGATTAAACCATCTTTTATGTGACTTTTTTACTAACAAGGGAAAGGCACAACTAAGGAAATTCATTTTGGGACGAGACGATGTAATCGTACAATACCTCAATGTAATTCCCTCATGTTTCAACCCTCAATGTAATTTCACCGAATGGCCAGTCAATTCGGAGAAAATAGCCTTCGAAATTCATGTTTACCTTTTATACAATTAAGCTTTAATTTCCTCCAACGATTCATCAGCGTGGTTGATAGAACGCCAGCTTTCTATGCGTGCGGGCGGGGTTCGAATCGAGCGCTATTATTTTTGTTTTCCCAATTAATTTAATTAATTTTAAAATAATAAATTTATTTATGAGCTTTATTAAATATTAAATGACATTTTATGTAATTATTTTGTATTTTATAAAGTAAAAAAATTACTGTCATTATATAAGTATCTACACTATTAAAATCCGTACGTATCTATCTACCTATCAATGCCCGTCTATCTTCTCACGAACCGCACCACACAGAAACTCGCCAAAGGTACCAAAAGATCGGGAATGATCCGAGAAAGCCGTTTGGACCATTTATCTTCCGATATTGCAATTAGTTAAAAAGATATTAATTAAAAACTTTAAAAAGCTGGCTTTTGGCGCCAGTTTTTATTTGTTTGATTTGTTGCAAGAATGTTATTATTACAACAATGACAAAAGTTGGCGTCGAAAATCGATTTTCAGCCAAACTGGCCAAACCAGGACTTCATTGTTAAAAAAAATGCTGACGAATTGTGCCTTTTATCGTTTTTAATTAATATTTTTTCAAATAATTGTAATTTAAGATATTAAATGGTCAAAATGGATTCCTCGGATCATTTCCCATCTTTCGGTATCTTCGGTGCGTTTTTAGCGTTTACCGTTTCTTGCGAAGATAACATTTTATAAATAGATACGTTTGTGCTCACGTAAGAACACTTATCCAAAAATAAGCAGTCGTTTCAATAGCTAACTGAAATAATTTTTTGATTCATTACTTAGCAAAAATGGATGTAAATTAATATTTTTTTTAAAAAAAAATTAGAGCTGTATTGTTTTATATTATTTATTACAAAATTAATTATTATATAATAAATTCGTAGATTGTCTGTTTTCTTGTGAATAAAACTGGATTAGCGTTGTAAATTATCTATCGAAAATGGAAATTTAAAAAAAAAAAAGATCTTATCTAGGGAAGAAAAGAGTTTATATTTGAAAAAGCCCGTGCACAACTCTAGGTGGAACAAAGGGAAAAGAAAAAAATGGAAAAAGCAAACTCCGACAAAAAAAAGCCTGTCTGAAAAAAAAAAAGAAGTGGAAGAAATTTCGGATAAGGGAATTTAAATGACAAAAATATAGAAATCACTCACATCGCGCTGACACAAACCTAGAACTGCTTGCATCCATAGAGAAAGGGAAAATCTCCACGTGGATAAGATTATAGTCCCGAAAAAAGCCCGTTCAACGGCGGGCTAAATGGAAAGAAAACAGAACCATGCGACGGGGTAAAGAGGTGGAACTTCAAAAAAGAGAATTTTAATGAAATTAATACAGAAATCACACAGACACCAGGAAGTGCTGACACTGAGAGGGACAGGGAAAATTTCCCAAGGCGAAAAGCTGTACACTTGAAGAAGCCCGTGCAACGCCGGTCCACGCAGCTATATATACGTTATATTATATTTTATATAAATATATTTTTATATTAATAAATAATATTTATAATACAATATATTATAAAAAATATTAAATGATATTTTATATAAAAATTACTTTCAAACAGTTTTATAATGTGAAATAGAATATATTATAAATAAAATATTATATATAATATAAAATAATCTACAAAATATATTATTATTATTAAATTAATTAGTTCATAATTGTATAAAATATTTAATATAATTATAAAATAATTAAATTAATAATATATAAAAATACATATTATTTTTATTGTGTTAATTATAAAACAATTAGTTTAACAATAATAATGATAATATATTTTGTAGATTATTTTATACTATATATAATATTTGATTCATAATATTGTTACGTAGATCCGAGGGTTCGAGGATTTTATGCAAAACAATCACAAAGAAAATAAACAGTTCTTCAAGAGCGATGCAATTTATTAACAAAAATCCAATCCTTTAAATACAGGTTAAACGAATTTTCCCAAAATTAAATATCCGATAGTCTTCCCCACCTTTTAAACAGCAATCAAACACAATAACCAGTTTTAAAAAATAAACGTAAGTAAAAATTTTTTACAAGAAAACCGACCCAACCGCTAGTCAAAACAATCCTCACTACTCGCGGGTTTTAAATTTCCAGACCCCTCGCCATTCAGGCGAGCATCTTTTTGGCGCGACAGAAATTTCCCCAAAAATATAAGGCCTCGTGTCATTGAATGTGACACTAGTGGAAAATCTACTACTTTTTTGGAAGATTCCAGGGGGGTTCCCGGGAACCCCGCCAACATGGTCGCCAATGACGCCAAAATGGGTCACCAAAGCCCCAAAATGGTCGCCAAAAATGACCCCCAAACGGCTCTACCCCCAAAATTTTTCCCCGCCAAGTTATTGAATCGCCATTATAACGAAAGGGGCGGATTGTTTTGAATGGTAAAATTTTTAGCATGCAATAAACATAACATAGAGTAATAAAAAATGTTAAACACTCAAATACAAAATTTTTAATTATTTAAAAATTCCCCCGGAAACCCACCCCACCCCAAAAACCTGCACGCCCCGGGGCAACCCCCCTTTATAAACCACTTTTTCAAAAATTACTCACATAATAATCACATATAAAAATAAAAAAGGGTTTCCCACATATACAATACAAATAAATTTAAAGACATGAAAAAATTTAAACCCCTTTATATTAAAAAAAAAACCCAAGGAATGAGAAAAGAGAAATAATTCATTTTTTTTTTACAAAATAAAATGACCAGGGTTTGAAAAGGATCTTATTCATCTAGACCAAGATATGGGACTACCCTTATTATAGTATTCCCTTTTCCCGGTTTTTGAGTGGGGGATTTCTGTATCTGCACCACCGTCTTTTTCAATTTTTTTAGGACTGTGGGCCCCTTCCAGTTTGTCTGCAGTTTTTGGAGAGAGCCCTTTTTGTGACGTTTCGGATTCTATAACCACACTTTTTGTCCCTTCGTGAAGTCGTGTCCGGTTTTTGCGTCGTATGGGGCCCCTTCATCTTCTCGGAACCCGCCGATTTTTTTCCCTATCCAGTTTATGCATTTTCTCCACCGTGCCTGGGTTTCTCGACCCCCCTTTTCCAGGCCCCAAAGGGGCATCTAAAGGTCGGCTGAACAGAAGATCTGCAGGCAGACAAAATCTCGTCCGAAGAGCATCTGGGATGGAGAATAGCCGGTGGTCTCGTGAACGGAAACTCCTGTGGGGCAAGCGGGAAAAAAGGGCAATTTTTTTGTCCCAGTCTTGTTGATTACTGGATCCCCAGGAGAGAGAGGCTGTTCAGGAGGGGGCCCCATTAAACCCCTCTACCATGCCGTCAGACGGGAGGATGCAAAGCTGTCGTCCTGGTTTTGTCGATGGAGAGTATTTCCACGTCTCTTTGAAAAACTGCAGAATCGAAGTTTCCCCCTTGATGGGGATGCAGTTGTAGAGGGACCCCGAATCTTGAGACCCAGTGTTGAACTAGAACCTCGGGCAACAGTAAAGGCCTCTTGGTCGGAAATAGGATAGGCTTCAGGCCATTTTGGTAAAAGAAATTTAATGAAAAACCAATATGTTTTTTTGTTGCCATCTGATGATCCCCCGGAAGGGGGCCTAGTACGCCCGCTATTCGTTCGAAAGGGCGTTTTCCCCACATTATACAGCTGCAGTTTTCCCCTCTAGTGCGTTTTCTGGGCCCTTTTGCGTAGAAGCTTACAGGGATCACAAAAAGGACAACACTTTTTCCACGTCACCACGCACATTTTTCCCAGTAGAAGCGTTTCACAAACCTTTGGGTCTTCATAACCCCAAAAATAACCTCCATTTGGGACTGCCATGCATTTCCCCAAGGACCGTTGAAACTCTTTTTTCCTTTGGGGTATCGATTGCCACCTGAATTTTTTTCCCGTCGTCAGACTCCCTTTTTCGATAAAAAAACACCATTTTCCTCAGATGGCCCCCCCAAAGACCCCGGTAACCCCGGGTAGGATGGAAAGGGGGGTGATGTCTTGCCAGGGGGATTTTCTTCAGACGACCCCTTTTGAATTTAAGTTTGGGTTTTTTATTTCAGGATCAGCCAGTTGATCTTTTGGGCCCTTTATACTCCACGGGTCCAATGCCATTTGATGGTGTTGTAACTTGGCGGACTATTTGACCCTATTACCCCAAATTTTTTTCAACTCTTTGTTCCCACTGTTCTCCGGGAAAGGGTTTTCCGAAGGGGCTTCCCCTTTTCCCCCCCTTTTTTTCCCTTTTTGGGTTTTTCTACACACTTCTTTAGACTCGACTACATTTGCACGGTGGGGATGTTCCTTTTTTTGGGGGCCCCAGTTTTTCAGGTGCCTTTTCCACCCACCCCGGGACTTGATGCTACGATCTTTTTATTGTTTCGGGGGGAAAAATTTCTGAGATACACTGATTAACCCACCCCAACCCCGTGATGCTACGTCTCCTCCGGTTCTGGGGAAAAGGGCATTTAAGGCGAATTTTTTTTTCAAATTTTTTCATTCCTTTTATCCATGGAGATTCACAGGGGGATTTTCAGTCCTCTATCCAATGGAATGGTGGTCTCTGCAACTGGCTTCATTTGGGCCCAATTTCAGGGCATATAACAGGGCAGAATTTTAAAATCTTGCACATCTGCCATTCTTATAACCTTCCCGGGTTTCCCCATCTTTCAATCCATCCACGAAATATCGCAAAGAGGGTTCTCGCCACAGTTGTTTGGTTTTTAAAAAAAAAGTTGGCGGCCTTTTTCTTCGGGGCATAATTTCCCGCAAACTTTCACGGTTTTCTAAGGGCTTGTTTTCCCGTAGGGGTTTCTAGTCCGAGGGATTTTTTCGGGAAAACCCAAGATCCCGAGCATTATACAGGGGTTTAAAATTTGGCGCTCTATGTCCGTAAAAGGGCTGCAGTACCAGAAGCTTCTCCCAAGATATTTCTGTGACATGCTTTCACCCCCCTTTGGGCCATCCATTGGCTTCAGAAATTATTTGAGAATGTAGTTTTTATACCTCCCCCGTTCGTTTTTCCTTCATAGGTGAAAAAGTTTTACTGACACTGGTGAGGCATTCAGAGGGACCAGAAGAAGGCACATGTACTGGGGCAGCAGGGACAAACTTGTTTTCGTTCATCGATTTCCGGGAAACTAGGGGCTTTTTCAAGATCTTCCCCTTCTCTGTGACATAAGGCTAAAAAATTTCCCCGGGCCTTTTAATTTTTTCATCAACTTGTTCTCTTTCCTTTTTTCAATTCCCCTACTTTTCTTCTCTATCTTTCTTCAACTTCTGCAATCTTTTTTTAACTTTCAATGCTATTTTTCTTCCACACTATTTTATTTCCCCTTCAATTTTTGTCGATTTTTCTTTTCTAGAGAATTCTTCTGATCTTCCCGACATTTCTCCAAATTCCCATCCTTTTTAAATCATTCTTTGTTTCTTCTTTGGGTTTTTTTCCCATCTTTCCTTTTAACCCCCTTCTTAGTATCATCCCGACTTTTTTTAGTCTCTTCTTGGCCCGCCCCAAGGGATTAATGCCTTCCAACAGGCCCCCTTTAGTTGTTTTATCCATCGCTCTTTTTTATTGGCATAAAACCCCACCTCCCGACAAAACCAAACCCGTTACGGGTCCAAAGGGGTTTGAGGATTTTTACAAAACAAAACACAAAAAAAATAAACAGTTCTTCAAGAGGGTGCAATTTATTAACAAAAATTCAACCCTTTTAAAAAAGGATTCAGCAGCAATATTCACAAATAAATATCCGAAGGTTTACACCTTCAAACAATCGGAAAAATTCCAGTGTTTAAAAATAAACGTAAATAAAAAATTATTCAAACACAGCCAGGGTAATCGCCAGTCAAAACAATCACTACTCGCTGGTTTAATCCCGACCCCCCTTTGGGGCCCTCTTTTTTTAGTCACGGCAAAAAACTTCCCGAAATATAACGGGTCGTGTCATTGAACGGGACACTAGTGGAGAAAAATCTACTACTTTCTAGAAAATTCCAGAGGGTTTTCCAACTTAACTGGTGCCAAGGGCGCCAAAATGGTTCCCCCTTTACGCCAACGGTCCCAAAAATGATGCCAACTTGGCCTACCGCTAATATTTCGAAAAACCCCCATTAAACCCCCCAAATTTTAACGTAAGGGGGGGGCATTGCTTTTTGGTAGCACATTTTTTAAAAGAAAAAATATAAAAAGAGTAATATAAAAAGATTAAACACTCAAATACAAATTATTTACACTATTTACACAAAATTCATAACAATATATTGTATTTCACATTATAAAACTATTTGTAACTAATTTTTATATAATATTTATTATAATATATTTTATTATAAATATTATTTATTAATATGAAAATATATTTATAAAATATAATATAAATATTTATATAATGACAGTAATTTTTTTTACTTTATAAAAATCAAAATAATTACATAAAATATCATTTAATATTTAATAAAGCTTTCATAAATATATTTATTTAATTTTAAAAATTTTAATGAATTGGGGAAAAAGGTAATCGCGCGATTCGAACCCCTACCACACGCATAGAAAGCTGGCGTTCTATCAACCACGCTAATAAATCGTTGGAGGAAATTAAAGCTTAATTGTATAAAAGGTAAGCAGGAATTTCGAAGGCTATTTTCTCCGAATTGACTGGCCATTCGGCGGAATTACATTGAGGGTTGAAACATGAGGGAATTACATTGAGGTATTCTACGATTACATCAAGTCTCGTCCCAAAATTAATTTCTTTAGTTGTGCCCTTCCCTTGTTAGTAAAAAAGTCACATAAAAGATGTTTTAATCTTTAATGTTAAAATGTTTTATATCAAGAAAAATGTCACATTTTTATGTGTACCTAAATATGTACACTGGTGTGCAAAACTTAAGCAACAGGTGGGTTTATTGCCATAACTTCACGAAAAATCATCTGAGAGACATGAAATTCTGAAATGAGGGAGTATTATGTACGTAAAGGATGACGAAAGCATCGGCGCTGAAAAAGGAATACAACGCATACGGTATGGAATCAAACAAAAACAAGCTTTATTGAACGCATAGTATCGTGACTCATGATTGTCTATCCAACAGGAAGAACAACAAGCAGATGTTCCTTAATATGGTATATGCCCTCCTTCATACAATGGTTGCTTTGCACCGTCTCCGCATACCAGAACCAGCTGGTGCAAACATTTCTGAGGTAGGAGTGCCCATTTCTCAATCAACATCTGTTTGAGTTGTTGGTTGTACCTCCGGATGATGTGAGCGTGTGGAATACAGTCTCCCCAAAGCATCCACACATGTTCGATGGGATTTAAATCTGGGAGCACGCTGGCCAATCCATTCGAGTGATATCTTCACTTTCCATCAGCTCTTCAACAGCAAGAGTGCGATGTGGCAGTGCATTGTCATCCATAAAGATGAAGTCTGGGGGCCCAAAGGCACCTTGGAAAAGATGCACATGGGGAAGAAGTACCTCCTCACAATAGCGATCCCCGGTTACAGACCCTCTGTCGAAAATGGGAAGCTCAGTGCGCCGTTCAGCATAATGCCAACCCAGACAAGAACTCCAGGACCACCGTAACGATGTCTTTCCTTGATTTTACTGGGATAAAATCGGGTCCTGATCTCTCTCAAAATCAAAACGCGTTGAGAATCGCTTCTGATACTCGAACCGACTATCATCCGTAAAGAGAACACGACTCCATTGATCAGTTGTCCAGTTTTTGTGCTCTCTGTCCCACTGTAAACGGTGGCTTCGGTGGCCATCTTTTTAACGGGAGGCAGCGTTCAGGACGTGGGTGAACAGGCCCCTTTGAAGGCGTCTGGCCACAGTAAACCGCTACACTTGTCGACCTGTTGCTGTACAGAGTTTCTGATCAATGGCGCTTGCTGACTGCTGTCGAACTTTTTCGCCTGCAGGATGATATATCGGTCATCCCCTGCAGTTGTCGTCCCGGTGGCCACACTAACCTTTCTAACAGCTGTACCTGTGGTTTGGAATGCTTTCCAAGCGCGCGAAACGACACTTTTGTTGATTCCGAACTCTGCAGCTACACTGGTGACAGTACGCCCCTCCTCCAGCTTTCCGATCATTCTTACACGTGTGAAGTCATCCAGATGATTTCTTCTAGCCATATTTCACGAACTGACTCACTGGCACTTGCAGAGAATATGGTGAATTGCGTCTCCGTCCTTCATTTCATTCTACTGTTGAACAGCGCGCGCCGACATCACGCGTTTTGCGTACGCTCACATCGCTTCTGACGTTTTGTTCCTGATATTTGAATACGCATGACGTTTCTACTGACTTACTTGTTCCCTCTACTGATCTCCAGACCTCCTTTTCTGCAATTTCATTTCTATCTGCTAAATTTTTACATTGTTGCTTAAGTTTTGCACACCAGTGTACTTAGCAGTAACTAATCGATTAACTCCAATGCAGTGTAAAAAATTTGATATTGTAATAATACAAATTGGATTTCTAATTTGTAAAAATGAACCAGAGATTCGAAGGAAAATATTGTATTAGTTATTAGAAAAAGCTAAAATTCTGGAAAAAAGGATTAGATTTTCCTGATAAAAATAAGAACTTTAATAATTTTTCTTAAATAAACTACTTTAGGCGTACTAATTCTGTTTTGTACAGTTTAATAATACAGGAAGAGCAATTGATCAGAATACATTAATTTCACTTTTCCTTTGGGATTTATATGTTGAAAAAATTGTTTGCATATAAAAAAATGTGTGTGTGTGCCTTTAATTTCATTAATTTCTCACACTTTACGTGTGGGCGTATTAATTTTAATAAGGCCCTTTTCCTTATTACTGTTAAAATCATTCCTGCTTTCATCTTTAAAAAAAATGAGAAAGTAGACGCAATATTTGTCGCTTTTAAAAAATATCATCAAACTAATAAAGGACATGAAAGGAGTAATGAATCAAAGTTCGAAATTTGAATCCAATAACTGAATTGTTTGAAAAAAATGCTTAGAAAAAAGAATTTTATCTAAAAAAAATCTTTTATTTCTTTGCTAAACACAATTTTTTGATGAGCTCAAGAAATGCAAGAGAAAGACATTGAAGAACTGGAGACTTTAAACCCAATTCAATCAAAACATCGCATGATCATTGGGAATTTGAGAAATTTCTCAGGTTAATTTAAAAATGGTTATAAATTTTAAAAAAATACAGACTTCAACGAAGAGCGTATTTTTTTTAACAAAACAAGGAATAAAAAAAAATTATTAGCATGCTGCTACGAAGAAATTTGGCACAGGAAAGAAAAGTATTTGAGCCCTGCAGACTTTGTTAGATTATATGAAACCTGCTACATCAAAATAGCTTTGGTTTGCAGTTTTGTATTTGTGTTATCTAAGATTTTATCAAACATTTTGTTTTTTTAAATTATTATTTTCTTTCGTTGCCGTTCTCCAATTAAAAATAATTGATAAGATTTGAAGGGAAATTAAATGCGAATTTATACCCCGGCTTACTCGGTTTTCACTCAGTTCCACTTATCGCGTCAGTTCGCGGTATTGCTGTATTCTAAAAGTAAACTAACTCCGAAAACATTAAATTTCATGGAGATGGTGAAAATAAAACATAATCCTAAATGGTTGGTTGTTTTGTAACTTTGTAAAAGTTAAAAAAAATTCCTTCATATTCTGTAGGTTTAAATCCAGCTGAACACAGGAAGTGTTAAATGAAAAAATGAACAAGGTAATATAATAATTTTACATAAGTTCGATTGGAAAAGTGTTCTGATTTAAGAATGAAACAAAACATTATAACGACAACAAAAAAATATCAAAGTACTAGAAAGACGAATTTTATGTAAGAATTCTCAAATATAAAATGGTTTGTTCTTTGTCTGTCTTTATCATTAATAACTCTGAGTTCAAAATATTAGAATAACAACGTGAATTGATTTTATTTATTTTCTGAGATAATTATTTTATTCTAGGGAAACTTCTGGATTTTAATATGCTTTTATTTCGTTAGTATAAGATAAATAAAAAGAAATTATGTGTATAAAGTTATTCAAGTTACTTATGTATGCAGTACAAATTTTTCGTGATTAAAAACAAATACAAGCCACTATATACAGTGGGCCACAAAAGTGTTCGTACACTTGCAATTTCTTATAAAATTTAATATTATCGACTGATAAAAATTAATATATTGTAATTGTAATTTTTTTATGATATCTGCGACTTGTTCTTAATGGAATGACATAATTAATTTTTTTTAAAAAAATTAATAATCGAAAAGCTACTAAAAATTATGCCACAAAAATCTTCGTACACTTAACAAAAATCTAAACTTAACTTTAAATATTGTATTTCTTTCTGAATTTAGTACTTAGTAGGATATCTTTTAGTGCCCACAACTTTTAAGTTTCTTGGTATTGATTTAAACAGTTTTTTGCAATTTCTGCATCGATTTTCCTCCATTCTTCTGTGATTATTGTTTTTACTTCACATTTTGTGTTTATTTGTCATGTTTTCTTTTTTTACCTCAAAATCTCACCAAATATATTCTACTAGGCTAAATAAAATGATTGAGGAGGTGTTTTCATAATTTGGAGATAGTTATAGAGACACCAGTGGCGTACATTAAGAGCAGTGCGCTTGGCGTCATTACCCTGTTAAAAAGTTAAGTCGTCTCCAATATCCAAATTTCGGTCGGATAATTTAAAATTTATCTTTAAAATATTGAAATGGTGCTCATGATTCCCAATATCAACAAAAAATACCAAATTACCTAATTCTGAGGCTGATTTACACCCCCACGCAAAAGTACTTCCACCTCCATATTTTATTGATCCAACTAGGTTCTTAGGATTAAGTTTCAGAAAATTCAAAATTGACAGCAAATTGATTGAAATGGCATATAATTCAACATTTTTGGTTCCGATGGGCCTATAATAGCTTGTAAATGAAAAAATAAGGAGTTTAATCCCATGAATTTATGTAGAACAAGAACTCATCCACCTCCATGCTTCAGCATGGAAGTAAAAGTGTTCTGGCGTAGGGGTGTAAATTGGCGTCAGAATTAAGTAATTTGATATTCTTTGATTGTATAGTGAATCATGAGCTCTATTTAAATATTTTAAAGATAAATTTTAAATTATCTGTCCGAAATTTGGATATTGGAGACAACTTAATTTTTTAACGGGTAATGTCGCCAAGCGCACTGCTCTTAAAATACGCCACTGGGGTCTCTATAACTATCTCCAAATTATGAAAATACCTCCTCAATCACTTTATTTAGCCTAGTAGAACACATTTGATGAGATTTTAATGTAAAGAAGAAAACATGACAAATAAACACAAAATGTGAAGTAAAAACAATAATCACAGAAGAATGGAGGAAAATCGATGCAGAAATTATAAAAAAACTGATTAAATCTATACCAAGACGCTTAAAAGTTGTTGTGGGCACTAAAAGATATCCCATTAAGTACTAAATTAAGAAAGAAATACAATATTGAAAGCTAAGTTTAAATTTTGTTAGTGTACGAAGACTTTTGTGGCGTAATTTTTTAGTAGCTTTTCGATTATTAATTTTCTTAAAAAAATAGTTATACTATTTTTTAAAAAAATTAATCATGTCATTCTATTAAGAACAAGTTGTAGATATCATATAAAAAATAATAAGTACACTATATTATTTTTTATTAGTCGAAAACATTAAATTTTATAAGAAATTGCAAGTGTACGAACACTTTTGTGTGGCCCACTGTATCTGCTCTTCACGTTCGATTATTTTTGTTAAATAAAAGTTTAAAATTTGTAATTTTTTAGTCGGAAGTATGAATTCGTCTCTAAAATAATATAATTTTTATAATTTGCACGACCATTTGAAAGTTATGTACTATTTTCGTTTTGTCTTAAATTAACATTTTAAATTTAATTCTATTAAGTTAGCATCGTGTCTTGAAACATTCTAATAAAAATTTTAAATGGCAAGAATATAGATCATTATTTACATGAAAAAATAAAAATAAAAACAGGAACTTTAAAAAAATATTCTTACCTATTTAATTGCAGAGGTGTTTTTTTTTTAGCAGATACTTAGCAAAAGAATTCAAAATCAAAATTTTCAATTAGTATTACTTGTATTCTTCTATAACATTCAGAATTACTTCATTGCAAATTGAAAAGAAAAAACTACTTTTATAAAAAAAAACAGACGATATACGTTGAATTAAAAGCAGTTTTTTTTTTTAGTATTAATAATAAATCAGAATTGCGAATTATGACGTCATTTCTTACCCAACTGGAAAATGTGACGTTACTAAATGTATAAATTGGCTCATAAGTTCCGCAGCTGTTAATATATACCAAATATTTAAGATGTACCAAATAATTTACTTAAACTTATTTTCATAACAGACAAAAAAATATTTTAAAATATTTATTGCATGTAGTCCTAATGAAAAATTTATTTTGAAACTAAAATTCGAAAAAAAAAAAATCTACTGTTAAAAACTGCAAAACAGGTATTTCTTTTAGATAGAAAAAAATTTAATACTTTTTTAAAATTTACTATTTATTACACTCTTAATTTAACAAAGAAAATTTACTAAAATAAAGGTTTTTGAAACATTTTCATGTAAAAGGAATAATTTTTAGATTTATGTCTGAAAAGTGTATCGTCTGGATTTAAATGGCAACGGTTAGCACAACCATCGTCTGCAATTTCGAGTTTGTTTTTATTCAGTCGCTTTAATGTTAACTACTTAGACGATAAAATCTAGTATTCTTTTGATTTTTCAAATAAATGTATTGATTTAAATTCTTAAGTAGTGATGCATATAATGCCCACACCCAACTTGAGCGAGGTCAAGCTCTTAAGACAAATACCATACGATTTATTAGAAGAATGGTTATTCGACATGGCGAAAAAGAATCAAGAACGAATTTATTCTGCGATTTCTTTGGAATTTGAATGGTGTTCTGAAGTAGCCGAATTCGTCTTCAATACCTGCGATTATTTCAAATTGGAGAACAGCATCAAGTACAACGCTCTGGAAATTTATGAAAGATTTATTGCTTATCACGTACTTGAACTTCGCCGGTCTGTAAAAGACCGGCAGGAAACGGATAAACCTTTATCATGGGAAGTTATTGAAGGAAGAATTACGGAACAGACGATTTTACGCGTACTCACGTCAATAGAACTCGCAAGCAAACTGAATTCGCATTACGAACACTTGTTGCCTTCGCAAGTGGTGGAATTCTTGGAAAAAGCTGGCGGTAAAATGTACAGCAAAAGTGGGATTGCCAATTCCGAAGTCAGGGTTATGAAAACCTTGGGTTTTAAATTGAATGTAACCACTCCAGCTCTGTACGTCGAAATGCTACTGTGCGTGCTTTACACAAATGATCCTTCAACGGATGATTTCTTATATCCATCAGCTCTTCATGTATTGGATTTGGTGTATTTTCACCGAAAAGTGATTTATGATAGATTGTATGAAAATGTAACTGGAGCGCCAATAGATGAGAGTTCTGAAAACGAAGCTTTTTTAAAAATAAAAGCGGATTATATGTTGCTTGCTACCGCCATTATTACAGCAGCGGCTTATATTGTAATGAAGGATAAATGGTGCATTGTCCTAGAACAGTTGCATTTGGTAACCAGAATTCTGAGGAAGGATATAAAAAGTTTCACTTTAGTCATCACAGATATACTCACTGACTTCCTCGACGAATGAAACATAATCAAATTCTTCTCCTACTGTTACATTTGTATTTAAAATTGTAATTCATTTACTGAATGTATTGAAATGAGAAAATACAACACAAAAAGAAAATGAGGTTACAGTAAAATTCTGATGAATTGCAAAGCAACTTTTTAATAGAAAACTGTTTGTTTTGCCTTACTTAAATTTATTTACTTCAACTGAATGATGCCCAAAAATTATATTATTTAGAATAATTTTTGTGTTTATTGTTTAAAAGGTGATAAAGAATAATTTTATGAAAATGAATTTCAAAAGATACAAGTTTCATTACAAATTTTAGATAAAGATTAGTTTAAGTTTTTCATTTTTAATGGAAAAAAATTCGTAAATATTTTAATTATAAAAGTGAAAATCCTTATTATTGTAGCTATTTTTCTTCTCACTTCAAAAAAATATTAAATTTACGTTTTTTTATCGTTACAAATAACTAAAAAATTCAATTAAAAATTTAAGCTGACTAAGTTTGGAAACGTAATTTTAAGGAGGAGAATAAATTAATATATTTTTTGCATATATTTAGGGTCAATTGGATAATTTTTTCTAATAATAATATTCTTGAAACAATTTTATATGCACATCCTAATTCAACTAGCACTAAATATATAAAATATTAATTTTCGCTTTTTCAAAATCATAATAATACTGTAATCATAATAATTCTTAATAGCTGTAAACTTAATTTTGTTATTTTAAATTTTTAATTGTTTTAATTTTCTTTTTAGATTGTAGGTATATTTAAGTAATGGGGGATTATATATAATAGAACTATTTGTTCATTGCTATTCCGATTTGCTTACAAAAATAGATTTTTATTCCTAAGATCACTGCAGTATTGCTAATGATAATTATACTATTTACTTAGTTCTACAAAAATTTGTCCTTTTTCTACATTTTATGTTTAATTTTAGTGTTGGATTTATCTTTCTCTCTGAGGCTATTTTTTAAAAATATTACGTTTCATTTTCATGCTACAACTAGGATTAGAAAGAATCCCGCATTTATTTCCGTAGAAAAAGGTGGTGGTGGGGAGTCTCAGTTTTTTTTTTTTTTTTGCCGTATTGGTGAGGGGGACAAACTACCGCGTTTTAGAGTGGTGGGGGATAGGGGTGTGTATGTCCCGACTAAAGACGAAAAAAGTCGAAAGAGCGTGACGTTTATTCAAGTTCACTCTCCTGCAAAATGCGCCAATAGAAGTTTTCACTTTAAGGTATCCGACTACGTTCGGAAAACCGTGATTTTAAAAAAGTGCATAAAAGGATAATTCTCATGATATTTAGTGTCACTTAGATTAGAATACGTGTATAAAATTGTTTTAAGGACATTTTGACAAAAAAAAAATTATTTAAATACAATATTTTGGCAAAAAATTAACTTAGAATAACCTTTTTTCAAAATGTTCTCTTTTATAAAAAATGCTTTTAAAATAATAGTATTGTGTGTGTGTGTTTATATAAAGTAAAGACTACTCCAGAGGGTTTGAACTATTTTTTTGTGGAAAAATTCACATTATTTTCAAAGTTACAACCAATTGAAATAATTATCGGCGTTTTTTTTCTTAAAATTTCTCCCCTCTGTTATCGTAAAACATGGATAAACCCTTTCT
This sequence comes from Trichonephila inaurata madagascariensis, assembly GCA_019973955.1. NCBI lineage: Eukaryota > Metazoa > Arthropoda > Arachnida > Araneae > Nephilidae > Trichonephila > Trichonephila inaurata. The sequence continues at coordinate 8,578 of BMAV01025646.1, read as the reverse complement.
AAGTTAAATATTTTTCTAGTTGAGCCTCTGTACAGAGGTCGAGCTACATGCAGGCAAAATATTATTATAATAGAAGCATTTTTACAAAAAGGGTTTTTTTTGAAAAGGGGTAATTTATTTTCATTTTTTCAAAATATTTTTTAAAAAATTTTTTTTTTGTAATACTATTTTAAAACAATTTTATATACATTTTTAATCTAAGTGACACTTAATATCATAAATATTTCCATTTATACGCTTTTGCAAAATCAGGGTTGAACGGTCATTACCTTAAAAAAAACTGCGGTCGAACTAATTTTTTAGATATTATGAAACCTTCTATATAAAAACAAGTTATATAAAAAAAATCTTATTTAAGTCAACAAAGAAAATTTTACTTTAGTTGATAATTCTTAATAAGAAAATTAATATTTTAAATTAACTGTATTGATATCAAGTGTCATCCACTACAATTTAAAATTAATATATTTGAACTTGAGTGGTGCCATCTGTTGCAACTAATTCTTAATTTATCAGAAATAATGCAGAATAAATTTAAAATTCAAAACTAAAATTTAATGAAAGAATAAATCTTTGAAAAAAATTATTAACATCAAGTGTCATCCACTGCAAGTTTAAAAAATGTATTCAGTTGGGGGGGATAGTAAAAAGTATTTTTTTAAAAATTGGGAAAATTTTAAGGGGCATTATATATATATATATATATATATATATATATAATTCAATCACAACACAAAATTCAATCAAAAAATCGGAACCAAATGAATTCTATAACATTAAATCCCATTTCAAAATATCAATGGCGAATATAGAAGATAAAATTCCAACATTTTCAAACAAAATTAAAAAATTATAAAATAAAAATTAATTAAATATCCAAGTGCAACTTCGGACTTAGGACCGATAAGTGGGGTTAAACTAGTTTGATGGCGCCAACCTTCCCCTATTTGCAACTTGGGTAAGTTAATCGGAAAATACCCAAATTCTCAAAATTTAAAAATTAAAAGTTAAAATTTAAAATTAAAGAGTTAAAATTAAACTATTAAACTTGAAAAATTAAACTATTCGCCATCGCATTCTGAAAGATATTATATTAAAATATTAAAATTCAAAAACAATTAATTGCATAATATAAGTGAACCCTGAACACCAAAGATGACGACTCATCTTTAAAATAGTTACAGGTAGAAAAAAAGTCAAAAATCCGAAAGTTCAAATTAAAAAACCCAAATATGTTCACAAATGAATAGCGTAAATCATTAAAACTCACCAAAAGTATTCTATCAATAATTCAATTCACAAATTTTGAACGGTTTTTCTCTCATATTTAATACAACAATTACCACTCCTATATTTTGCTCACAACACCCACTAATGCCATGTCAATCCAAATGATTCATAATCTCACACTAGAGTTTAACTATTTGGTATCAGATGCAAATCAGAATGCATGCAAAAAAAAATTTTTTGATTGGTCATAAATAGTACTCAAATAGAGTTTAACTATTTGGTATTAGATGCAAATCAGATTGCATGCAAAAAAGTTGCTTATTTGGGCATAAATAATTTTTAAAGTGTAGTCGTGTAAATTTGGCATGTGTATACTATAATGTATTTTTTGTGTATGGAATGCAATATTCTTACAACTGACCACTAACAAGCTGATTTTGTACCCAATGTTGTGTGGTGGTTTGCATTTATAGTTTAAAATATTTTTAAAATTTTTGATCTATGTATTTTTTTCCAAGAATTGATGGATAATCATTCTGTAGGCAACAAAAATATAATTTTTCTGGATGTTCTTGAATTTATCAATATTGTGTGTAGTTAAATTATTATTTCTCATCAAAAATTTAAAATAATATTTCTAAATATTGATATATGAAAGCAGTTTATTGAAGTTCGGTATCTTTATGAATTGAAGTTAAATGCTTCCCTTTATCATAGATATTGCTGTATAATTTGTTGTCAATAATATTTAAATCTAAATCTAAAATTCAACTTTACTGGGTTAAAATTTTTCTGTATTAATTTCAGGTATTCCAAATAAAATTAATGCTGGGTTTTAAATTCAATGTCGCGACCTATAACAATTAAATCATCTATGTATCTTAATAAGAGGCAAGATGGTTCATTTCTTCGATTTGATTCATAGTGGTATAAATACAGGTTAACGAGACTATTACTGGCTGGACCACCCTGAGGCAATCCTTTGATTTATTTGTAGAGTTTGTTATCAAAAATAATAAAATTTAAATATATATATATATATAGAATAATAAAATAAAATAAAAAATCAAGTTAAAAGGTTGTAAAACCTACAAAGCCTAAGAAGAAAGAAATTTGAGTTCAAGAGACACAACAAATGTATGTACAAAAAGGGTCTATGGAATAAACTGGAGACTTATTATGATTTCTAGAGCTGTCGCTGAATTATGCCTGAGATTTAGGGTCAAGCAATGCTTTACGGATTCACCTTCCCCATACAGCAGAAATTTACGACATAATAGAAAAAGAAGCCATGTTGAAAAGTTAAGCCTATTTTTAACACACGTGGATGATAAACTAGACAGTATAAAGTAAAGTGAAATTAATAAAATAGAACAGTAATGTTCCTCATATATATATATATATCTTGCAAATATTTTTGTTTATACATATTTATATTTGTCTATTTCTCCCGGATTCCTATAGTTATTTATTATTCCAATTCTATTCTATTGCTGTTATATTCACCCACGTGGGTTTGGGCCTTTGCCTTGGATTATCTCATGTGCTATTATGTCGAAAATTTCCGCTGTAGGGGAAGGTTGAGATCTTACAAAACACTGTTTAACCCTGTCTCACTGTCCTAAGCCAGTGACAGCTCTGGAAATCATAATAGTTTTTTCCACTCTAGCTAAATTTCTCCTTTTTGGTTTGTAATGGTTCCATGTTCTTGGTTCTTTTGGTTTGATCTGGAGATGTTTTAGGATTTATTAGTCTTCTTTTTAATTTATTTATTGCTCTCTCTCTCTCTCTATATATATATATATATATATATATATATATTGTCAGTCCCTAGACCTGCTGGTAAATGATGTAAGGCGGCATCTTTAAAATATCAGTGCTTTATTATTCTTCAACCATAATTACTCTAACATGGCGACCATTTTGAGCCCAATAGGAAGGAACAAAAGACATGATAACAGCGAGGGTCGCCAGTTTTTCTCTTCTCGATTATGCTCTGTCTACATCAGAGCTCACTCTGCCTTTAAATAATTCTATTCAGCCTCAAATCCCTACACGGCAGTAAAGAGTTAGCTCTATTTTTATTTATTATTCTATTAACTTTTAAGTTAAACTTCCCAGATGTGACTTATATATATAGGGAGAGTGTTAACTAATAGTAGGAATTGAATGAATAACTTCGGTTTGTGATTTTACATGTGTGTTTTCTAAGATTTTCTTCAGCAGTTTTTTCCGCACTATTATTTTCTGTCATCTCGGGCCCCAGCTAAAAATATTTTACATGTAAATTATATGCAGAATGATATCCCAACTTACGCGGTTATCACTCAGTCCCAAAAGTTGCTTTAACAGATAAGTTTATATCATGCATGGACAAAGAGGAAAGAATGAAAATCCATTTAAACTAAGTGTTTGCTCAATCCATTGAAATGTTGTAGCAATTAAGATAATGGTAGAGTGTGGTTGTAAAAAGTAAATTACGAGATTTCCGTGTGGGATTGTTTTAAGAACGAGATAAATTATTGAAAATGTTTAACTAATACTGTAATTTTTTGCTCTTAGGTTTGATTGCTAATGTTGATAAAATATGGGTCTCCAAATACAACTTTGAAATACGAATTTTTTACCCTTAAATAAAATTCTAAATTATTTTAAATATTAAAAGCATAGTAAAAACTTTTAAAAATCATTCCGTGTCAATAAAATTGAATCAAACAAGTTTTACTATTTCGCTCATAAAAGAAGCATGAATTATATTACAAAATTTTTTTTTTTTTTTTTCTAAATTAATACCTAATAAGAAAAAAATATTTGTTTTACTTCAAATTTTCTTATTAGATCACAGTTTTTCTGGTGGTTTCATTGATATCCTTTTTACTCCATGAAAAAAGGGAAACATATTACATAAACACAAAACAGTTTAAAATCAAGAAAAAGCGAAATAGTATTTTAATTATTATTTTTTACATTTTTCTCAAAGCTACGAAAATTCATTCCAGATTTTCATTTTAAAGTCTTGTTTGAATAACCGCATTATTAATTCTGCTGTACCATACTAAAAATTTGAACATTGGCAAAAAAAAATTCGCATAAGTTTTTTTTTTTGGGGGTATTCAGATAATCTAATTTAAATTCACAGGAAGGAAATAAATGGTCGTTAAAAACTATACTTTGAAACGTTTATTCAGTGTGTTTTCATTGTTAGTATGTATAAGTGATTAAGTAAGGATACTTTTCGAATATTAAGTTAGATGTTGAAAGATAAATGTATAATGAACTCTATAGGGGATAAAAATAATTCTTGAGATATTATAAAAAATATTCACAGAAATTTTACTAATTTTCCAAGTATATCAATTTATGAAGACATAGTTATCACAACACTGTGTATTTGTTTCTATAAAGCTTAACAATCGACATTTTATTTCATTATTAATTAGAGGAGTTTTTGTTCAAATATAAATTGTTTCAATCCATTATTTTATTATTTCCAACATATTTCACTCCGCAAAAGCAACCGAAACGCAAAGAAAACCTCAACGCCCAAGCTTCCAGATACTCAAACACTTAAAAAAAGCAAGTTAAAGCTTCAGACCATCAAAGTAAGTTTAATTTTTCATTTCTAACAATGTTTCACTAAAACCTTAAACACCTTAGTTTTGTTAATATTAATCAATGCTGAATAAAATGTATATCAAATGTAGAAGTAATTATTCAATATATTTCTCTCTTAAGATTAAGGTGTTTTTTAATAATTGTATCTCTTTTATATATAATAATTTTAATTACGCATTTTTCTGAATTCCACTTAATTTTAGCATTAAACTATCAAAAATTAATTATTTTTTTGAAAAAATAAAAAATAAAATTTTTTTAAAATAAAAATTTTTTCTCAATTTTTAAATTACAAAAGGGTTTTATCTTTAAAAAAAATTTTATTTAAATTAAAAAAAACCCCCAAAAAATTTTAAAAAGGATTGAAAAGGAAATAAAAAAGATAAAAACGTGAAAAAAATTTAAAAAATAAAAATCATTTTTTTAAAAATGAAAAATGAAAACATTTTTAATTTGGTTTTTCAAAATTTAAAAAATAAAAAAAAAATTTTAAAGCAAAAAAAAAACATATTAAATGTTGAAATCAGTTTTCGGTTACCCAAAAGCGCTGCAATAAGTGTTGCTGTACGACGGGGATGGGGTCAAACGTTTTGAATGTCTCCCAAAGAAAATTCCATATTGCTTGTATGCGCAGCGAAAGTTCGTCTTTTGAAGCTGCAGGATGTGGATCTCGAACTAGACGCCAACCAACCAAATCCCACACGTGCTCAAAAGGTGACCTATCCGTTGAATAAGCAGGCCAAGGAAGAAGTTGCATGTATTGGGCTCAACAGAAGTCTCGAGCAGTCTTTGCAACATGTAAGCGTGCATTATCCTGCTAAAAGATAGCTCCAGGGATGCTCAATTCAAATGATTAACAGAAGACTTTAGGTCAGTGTTTCTCAAACTTTCAATACTGGCGCCCCCTTTTTCAATCACAATTTTTATCGCGCCCCCTTATACATTAATAAATTACTGAATGCAATAATAATGCCCTTTGACGCTAAAGCTACAATACACGATCTTAATTATAAAACCTTACAAATTAATAACATAAGTATAAATTTTGTATATGTTACTTTTAAGAAAAAAAAAAAATTATGTAATAGGATAAAATTATTGTTATTTTTTCTTTCTCTGATTTTTAAATTGGAACATATTGCAAAATGCGGTGTGCAGAAGACAAAATATAGATATCAGCTAAATATAGAAAAGAACTCAGAGGGTCAATTTCTAAAAAACTTTGCTCTGCAAGACAAGCCCATGGAAGTCGCTAATACATATTAAACTTGTTCTTAATTCAGTATTAATAAGATAAGTATTAAATTTTTTATATATGTTACTCTTAAGTAATATATATATATATATATTAAGTAAATTATATATATATATATACTTTTAAGTAATAGGTTAATTATTTTGTTTTTCTCTCTCTAATTTTTAAATTGAAACAGATTGAGAAATAATATTTAATTAAAGATTTATTTCCTTCAAGATCCATTTCTAAAAGTACAAATGTCATTAAAAAATAGCCTAATCTATGTTGCTCTTTATCATATCCATTACATCTGGCATCCTCGCGAACGTACATGTGGAGTCTAGGCAACCTAACAGACGTCTGCACAAAACATGTAAAAATGCTGTACTTCGTACAATTCTAGTCAGTCTTGGCCGAATCGATTAGCTACGGAATCTCTTTTGAATGTACATTTCATAATTCACGCGTTAATTATAATTTACGGTATTAAGTATTTACGGCAGTGGATTAAAACAAAATCATAGATATATTTTTAAAACCAAAGGAGCATTCGACGATAATAAAGCATCAACAAATGTACACAGACGAGGGCAAATTGATGCAAGTTACGAATGGTTAGGGATCCATTTCAAAATACTTCAGAAGGGCTTCAACTGCCGAAAAAAGGAGATCTTCGTAGATTTCACATCCCGTGACGAAATTAAAGGGCAATTTTGTAATAAATCACTCTTTTGAATTCTGGATAGGGTGGATGCTGAATTTTCTGCACTGAAAACAAAAAACATTTCGTATACTATTACCATTTTTAACAGCATACCTTTGGAATCGGATTTTCTGCATGGCTACTTTGAAGACAAAATATAGATCTGAGCTAAATATCAAAAAACTCTGAGTGTCAATTTCTAATTTTTTAGCCTTCCTTCGAAAAATTTTTGCTCTGCAAGACAAGCCCATGGAAGTCACTGATAATTATTAAACTTGTTCTTATACTGACTGAAGTACCCTTTAACACGAGTTTATTTTTAAAAATGATAATATATTATTCTTGATATAATAGCTTAATTGTAAGGAGAGTAAAACCAAGTGCATGACAATGTATACAAAAATGAAAAATGATTTATTGAAATGAATACTCATATTATACACACGGTTTTGAATGAACTGTAATTTTAAGCCTCGCAGAATTAGCATTTAGAATAAATGTTAAGTAATAAAAAAGAATATAAAATTCTAATGAATAACAATTGTGTTTTTTTTTAAAATTTAAAGCGAAAGCCCGGGATCAGGTGTGCCCCTCGATACTAACGTTAATGGTCGCGGGGTGATGCACCCCAATTCTTTATTTTTATAATTATTTTCAATATACAAGTAAAAATCACAATTTCAGTGAATAATTTAACTAAGAGAAAATATACTTACCTATTTCAAGGATTTTTCTATTTGTCTATCATAATTTGAGAAAATATCCAATAAAACTGAACTAAATTGTTCCAAATGTGCGTGACCTTAAAAAGGACACAAATCACAGGCATTTTTTGTAACATTACGGGGAAAGCTTTTTTGAAACAAAACTGTCACATTTTGTTCACGTTTTTGTAATTTTAATATCCTTTTTATGATCGACAAATATCCTGTTGAACTTTTTTTTTGCTTGTGTCTTTTTACAGGGTGAAGTGCATTTTGCGGTACAGTTATGGCTTCAAAATTTTCTTGATAAAGTTCTTAATGTAGCTATTGAAAATTTTCCTTTCGTTTCATGTTTATTGCTTTTCTGAATTTACCTTCGCTAACATGATTAACATGCATTATTTCGCTGTTTCCCTTTTTTTGATCAGCTTCAATTTTCCCTTTTAGAGAGTCACAGATGACCAATTCTTTTTTTTGATTCTGCTCATTTTTCATTTATAAACCATAATCAGTCGTACAACATCACAATTAAAACCACTAAGTTATTCAGGGAAAATGCAGCATGTTCAAGAAAATATTTTGAAAATAGTGGTCGTGCCGGGAACTCGGTCTAACAAGTAAGATTCTAAAAACGTTTGCCACTCCCAAAAAAAGGGGATATGTTATCAATTCATTTTAGCTCCCATTAAGACTGTCATATTAGAGGATTCTCTGTCAAGGTCATTGGTAACAAATAAACAGTTTTCCCAAAAATTAACGATTTTTGTATTATATGTTTCCCGTATACTCATAAAAATAAATCTTGGCCAATTAATCCTTCAAAGTGCTCAATATGCTTATCCATGTATCATAAAACTCTTTCACACTGTGAAAAAAAAGCGCAACAAAATTATATAATTTACAACTTCCCTAAAAGAAAGGGATGCAGGTAACCACATAACAGTAAGTTCGAAAGCCAACAAAGTAATATTTTAGTTAAAAGAAAGTAATAAAAATCTCACATCGTAGGATTACAAAACAAACAAATATTTTTTTTTAGCATGGATCAAAAAGCTAATGAACGTTCAAAGTAGAATCTTTTATTTTGAT
>BMAV01025645.1:0-64582 GCA_019973955.1 Trichonephila inaurata madagascariensis | reverse complement strand
ATGCGTCCGTTTTTTCCTATTGTTTCATGGGCTCTGTCATTTCGACAGAAGGTTTTCTTAAAAATTTAATACTATAGAACCTGTTAAATGTACCTGAGGGTTTTTTTTTTTCTTGTTTTATTTAGTGGGTGTCTCTCATTGCAATAAATTTTAAAAAAAAGTACAAAATACCCGTTTTTCTTTAACAAAATGACTTTTGTTTTTTTGGAGTGGCGCAAAAGGGAATTTTTAAAGGGGGTGCCCAGAGTCGAAATTCCATTATTTTCGTATTATGCTCCAATACAACGCCGAATATACTCTTGTGATTTTTGTCAATTTTGGGGAACAGGAAACAGTAAAAAATATTTATTGACTAATTAATTAGCAGTAATTTATAAAATTAATTATTAATAAGTAATACTTAATTAAATTTTACGTACTATATACATAGGATTATAATCAATCGAAATAGAATCAAGGGCTATGGGGGGTGGACCCCTTGCATGCGCCACTGCTTTTTGCCACAAAAAAAAAAGCTCAAATACTTAAGGTATCTGACTACGTTCGGAACCGTTAATTTGCGAAAGCGTATAAATGGATAATATTTATGATATTTAGTGTCACTTATATTAGAAAATGTATATAAAATTGTTTTAAGAATAGTATTACAAAAAAAAAATTATTTAAGTACAATATTTTAACAAAAAATTAACATAGAGAAATAATTTTTTCAAAATTCAAAATATTCTTTTGTAAAAAATGCTTCTATTAAAAATATTTTCCTGCTGACCTCTGTACAGAGGTTCAACTAGAATTTTTGAAATCTAAAACCCAAAGTGGGTTTATCCATGTTTTAGGACAACAGAGGGAAAAATTTTTAAGAAAAAAAAAAGATAATTATTTCAAATGGTTGTAACTCTGAAAATAATTTGAATTTTTTAAAAAATCTAGTTGCGCTCTGTACAGAGGTCAGTTTTTATACAGACAAAATATTATTATAATAGAAAAAATTTTTTCCAAAAGAAAATTTTGAAAAAAATTATTCTAAGTTCATTTTTGCCGAAATTTGTATTTAAAAAATTTTTTCTAAATGTCCAAAACAATTTTATACATATTTCTAATCTAAGTGCCCCAAAATTCCCTAAAACCCATTTATCCCTTTTTAAAATATTTCCGAACGAGTCGGTCCTTAAAAAATTTTTCCCCTTTGGAAATTTTTACAAATTTTTTAAAATTTATTTTCGCCTTCCTTTACGTACCAGAAAATAACTTTACCGTACAGGTAGGTTATTAAATTCTGAAAAAAAATTATTTCAATCTACTATAATGCTCACGTTTATAGTAAAATCTATTTAAATATCTAGATTAATTTTAAAGAAAATATTTCTTGTGATATATAATATTTTAATTATTGATTAATAATTCCATATTTCATCTATTCTATTAACATTTTCGGTATTCGAGACAAATGTATTATAAATCTCAAGTAAAAAAATATGATAAACAATCTGAATACCTAAATTCCATTTTAAAAAGGACATATCGGTGGAGGAAGATAAATATTTTCCAAGATTAATTAAATTCTAAACAATAGTTACATTAATTTCAGCCCTTTTTAATTATTTTGAATCATTGCGGTAATTCATTACGTGGAATTGACATTTTTTCGCAGGAAAATGTAAAATTAAGGGTTAAGTAGCATTCGGATTATTAAAAAATGACAGAAACTTTCATACAATTATGAAACTGTAAGCTCAACGATCCAGAAAAATGATCTTGAATGTGATTTAATCCTCAAGAATTTTATTTGTAAATTCTTTCCGTCGTTAGTTATCATAAAAAGTGAGGTAACTATGACAATTAATTGAATCCAATTAAAAAAATAATTTTAAATACTTAACTGATAGTTTAAATCAATCTTAAATGGAGCTAAAGTAACTCTTCTCTTTATTTAATTCAAGTACCTTTTAAAATTCACTAAGAATAATTAATCTAATTAATAATTTTTAAATTTTTGAATAAAAGGAATATCGATTCATTGAAGATAAAACTAGAAACTTTTCAACGATTATCATAAATTACAATGAAGACAAGTGACATACATGTGTGTGTGTGTAATATAAATAATAAAAAAAATAACTTCCCCCACTTAATTAATACTTTCTAATCTCTTATAATTCGTTTTGAAAGTTAATTACCGTTTAAATGTTCTTACAATTTTTTTGTCATTTGAAGATAGATCACCCATAATAAGGGGTATCCAAAAATTGTTTGATTCTTTAAAAACCAATCTGAAATTGTGCGGAAGATTTCTTGGCAGTAACTGCATAAAAAAAGCCCGAAGCCATTGTTTAAAGGTAAAATTTGTTAAACTTTTAAAAGGGGAACGAAACACAAAACTTTTTTAAAAAAAGTCGTTTTTTCCAACGTTTTTTTCCGACTAGTTTTTTTGTCAACTATATACATATACAGTATATGAATACGTTTTCGAATTCGTTTGTTCAATGACGACCACAGGGAGGAGAATACCGATTATGCTCAAACAATCCCAGGATTTCAAGAATGCGATGAAGATGCAAAAAATAGGGTGGCTCGTGGGAAAACTGGGGTTTCAAAACTAAATGATGAGAGATTTGACTTCCATGCAAAAAAACCCACCCTGTCGACGATGAAACGGATGAAGACGAGGACATCAAAAACGAAAGTAAAAAGGGCCCATCAAGTGCTGACGCATTTTCTGCGTTAAGAGTCCGCTATGGAGTAGTACGAACAACAATCAGAGTGCTGTCCTATTCAACTATGGCTGTTCAAGAGAACCAGGTCTTGCAGCAAAAAAACGAAGGTATACAATGGTACGGGGGAAAAATGTTATTATTTTTCCCCAATAAAGATAAAAAAGGGCATTTTTTTCACCTTTTTTCCTTTTCCCCAAGCTTCGTTTCCCCACATGTGATGGTTTTCCCGTATAGTGTCCCGGGTTTTATTTACCCTTTCGGGTCGCATTCGGTTTTCAGTTATCCGGGCGGGCTGCGGTAGTCCAGTGGTCATGGATCCCGGGTCGCCCCCGGGGGCATTTTCATGAGTTGGGGCCCAGTACCACTAAAGACCCGCCGTATATGGCAGCGATGCACGTTAAATCTGTCGAGAGCTGAAACGTCCTCCCGTTGGTGTGGTGTGGTAGTTAGGAGAGGGAAGTGCCAGCTCAGGTGTCGTCCACGTCACTTGACTATGGTTCAAAATCACGTGGTCCGTCGCCAAAAGCCCTCGTGTAGCTGAACAGTGCGACGTTAATACTCACTCACTCACTCGGTTATCCGAACTATCGCGTATCCGAACGGTGTCCGGTCCCAAATGATTTGGATAAACGTTCTACTGTATATATAGTTTTTGAGTGTTATTTTGTGCTTCAGGTATTAATTGTGAATTAACATACGGGGTGGAGAGCGGGAACTTCCTGTGTTTTGAACATGTTGCAGTGATGTTCATAGGGAGGGGAGGGGATTGGTGGAAGCGGTAGAGTGGGATATTTGTGTTCTCGCTCGTCTCAGTCTCAAATATGTTGTGGTCGAGGCAGCAGAGCGTGTTTCCAGTGGAGGCTCACTTCTCTAACAGTCAGTCGGTAATTGCTGTGCAACGTGCCTTGTGTTCTTGATCATAAATGCATTTTAATGTAGATCAGAGGTTCTCAAATTTTTTTGCCTCATAGACCCCTTGATAGTTTTTTCGCGGTTTGGGGTAGAACCCTACCTACCTAATATTAAATTTTTGAAAATTCATTAGCTTAAATGTGTTTTTGACAACAGGTATAGAGCTACTTCCGTTAAAAGATTTAGATTTTTAACTCTAGTGAAGTATAGTGTGTTTAAAACTTAAGTAAGGGCATGTTAATTAAATAAATTAAAATTTAATTAATGCATAAAATAACTGAGCAACAAACAAATGCTTTTAGTGGGAGGAATGAATCTGGGGATATAATAACTTTTTCAACATTTGGCATCAATCTTGTAAGGTTTAACCCTAAATATCTCTTCGATTAATAGTGTCTAGTCTTTTCTCCTTTCTTTTTTTGTTTTGGAGATTGGCAAGTGCACTGAAAGTTCTCCTCAATAGGAAAAACAGTTAAAAACTTTCTTAAGATATTCCATAATATGGAATAAATAACAGGTATATCTTTTTAAAGTAAAAATTGTTGACATCCGTTTCTAAACTTAACTTTAAGATCTTCGTTAGTGCCTAATTCTTGTAATCTGACATCTTTTTTTTTCCAAAAAAGTGACCATATGAATTCATTGCCTACTGTGGTATTACGGTAGTCAAAACATTCACAAACCTAGTTTCAAATTCTAAAAAAAAGCACTTAAATGTTGAACGTAAGTTAAAACGTCTTTTTCCTGGCAGATTGTGTGTGACAATTGAGAAACTGGGAAAATTTGCGACGTTCAAAATTATATACTCCCTTAGTTTAATTCTGACAAGAAAGGCTGAAATGTTTTCCTTGTTTTAATAAAATTTATGCTTCCCCTTTATCGCTTACCTCATTAAATTTAGTCAATAAATTTTAAATGGTATAAGTGGTCCCTTCATTTTAATTGTTCCCAACCTTGCTCGTATTTTGAATTATTATCCCAAATTTCCCCATACAAAACAATTGAACTACCATTAATTGTTCCAACCCCCAAAAATGTCCCCCCCAGTTTTTTTGCTGGGTTTTTAATAATAAAACGTATTTATAAATATCAAAATTTATTGCACAAAAAAAAAAAAGAGAATGAAAGAAATAAATTAATATCCCTATGGTTTTTCCTTTTTCACATTTTTTCGCTTTCACCCTTTGGCCGTTTTGAAAAAAAAAAATGTGGAGGTTTGTTTCTTCCTCCCCCCCTCAGAATGTTCCCGGGAAAAGAGTTAGGAAGTTCATTAAAAGGTCGATGCATGACCTGTTGCAACTTTTTTTGGGGGTTTTTTCCACGAACTGTGAAACCCCTCCCACATTCCAAGATCTACTTTATCTCACTTGTAGAAATAACCCCCCCTCTGACTCCTCAAAACCAATTTTTTGTAACCTCAGTATGCTGCTGTGACGTAACCTTGTTTCCCCAGTCGCGTTCCGGGTGTGCTCCTCGATGGCTGTTCCGTCTCTTCCACCTCAGACCCATGGATTTCCCCAGAGACACCGAACCGGCCCTTATTTTCAAATTTTTGCTCGTAACAAAAAGCAAAAAATCCTTGTCGCGGCTCGTATCTCGAAAACTCAGTTGGGGCACTCGTATGGGGTCCCACTGTATATGGCTTCCACTTGCTTAATTTCTTTTAAAATTATGTCACGATCGGGTTTTAAAGAGAGCCACTATCTGACCCCCATTTATACCTCATGGCCCCCTTTAAAATTTTTTTTCACAGACATGGACCCTTGAGGTTGTCATAGACCCTGGGGGGTCTAAAAGGCCACTTTAAATCATTGATGTAGATGAATGTTTCCCCGAGAAACGGGAATCCTTTTTAAAGGGGGAAAAAAAGGGCCCTCCGAAGACCGTTGAACACCAAAGATGTGAACAGTTCGATTTCAAATTGAAACTGGTAGTGACAATGACCCAAAATTTTTTCCTCCCCGCCCCCAAAAAAGGGGATTTGAAAACGGGTTACAAAAAAAGAGGGGTCACAGCCTACACCTCCAGGGTTTCCGGGATTTCAAGAGCAGTTGGGGATCTTTCTGCGGGGGACGTAAACGGGCCCGCGGTCACCTGATTTATCCCCTCCTGATTCTCCTGGGGGGGCCTTCCAAGTCCCTGGTTTACAAAGATTGCTCTAAGACCCTTTAAGCCCACGGAACAACATCCGGGGTGAAAGCAATATCCCATCGATATGCGAAAAAAGGCTGAAGTTTTGTTGCTGCATCAATGTATTGAGAGTGGAGGGAGACATTTTACAGATATTGTGTTTAAAACTGTGTAAAAAGAGATTGTTAAGAATAAGAATTTTGTAAGCATATAACAAAATAAAAGAGGCATTTTTTTAAAGAAAAGTATTAAAAAGTATAAAATAAAATATACCAAGAATATATTATTGCCTGTTATTATTTTAAACACTATTTCAAAACGAAATATTCATTAAAAATGTCACCTTATTCAATTGTTTATAGTAACCATTTATACAAGATGCAAGTAAGCATTTACTTTGGATGATATACTCTCCCTCATTAAAAAGTTATTTTTATCGACACAAAATACAAACAAAACATTAAAAAACAGAAAACCCTTTTTATTACACGAGTAAATATCAAGTTCTGAGACAAAATGCCAAATGTTAAAAAGCATCAACGTCATCCCTTTCAGAGAGCTCTTCTATCCGAAAAAAGACCAACGATGCTTTCCACGAAACCAGATAATACATTCTTCTTCGAAAGCATGCGATTTCTAAGAGAAAATTTCATCTCAAAAGTACTTCTTTCACCCAATAGCACCGGATGGGAGGCCATTCCACCATCTCTTACCGATTCCAGAAAAGGAAGCTTCTTTTTATGATACCAGATCCGGATTTTGAGAAATATCCGCACTTCTTGCAGAAATAAAGACCAGCAAAATATAATAACAATATAAGTTTCGATGTTGGAAGAGAGAGAGAGAGGAGCCAATTTCAGAGTGAAAGCACGAAATTTAAGAGAGCATTGTGAGGACACAGACAAGCTTATATACTTTCCCCGCCAAACAACCGCCATTTTTGAAAAGAACGAAATGACAACTCGATAGAATTAATAACAATAATAATAAAAAAAAACCGAAGGAGGGTGGGGGGTCTTTGGAATAAGAGGTTGGACGAGCAGAGTCGTCTGCCCTTAAATCAACTTACCCCCAGCGATACAAAAACGGGACAATGTTGGCAATTTAGCAAACTTGAATAGAGAAACACAATTTTTCCGAACGTCTCTCTTGGCGGGGAAAAAAAGAACCATATCTATAGAAAGACGCGACTTTGATCCAGGGATATATGGAACTGGGATCTTTTCAACTTTTTTTTTTTCTTTTTTCTCGTCCGGAGTGAAAATATTCTTTAAAAAAATGTAAAAAAATTGCGAAACTGGGAAGAAAAATATCAACGTTCCATTGTTAGGGCCGAGTCGGCCATCTTGACAGATATTCTTCCGCGCTCCGCAGCCAAATCGCCCACTTCCGCCCAATAAACCCGCGAGTAGGCCGTAGAACCGCGGAAGGAAATAGACATTAGAAACTATAAAAGATCACCGAGCACCGGGGAGGGTCGGATCCCATATATTTATGGCTATCGTAGCCCAGGGTGCGTGGCGAGGATAAAATACAAAAATAAACACAGATCTGGCGTACTTTCCCATTGAAGGAGGGGAGTATCTGAAAATATACGGCGCTGTCTGTATAGGACAAGGGGGCGGAAGAAACATATTTAGAAAGAAAGAAAGACATTTTTTGTTGAGGTCCACTCATGGAGCAACCAGGCGGAAAGGGTAATACCACAGCATGAAGAGAGTTAAGGAAACAGGGGAATGTATGTCCTGCTTCAAGCTGGGGATAACACAATAGGAAAAGGAAACTTGTTCCTGTGGATTACAGCTGGGTATAAAAGAAAAATTCATATATGAATGTTTCATTTCTAAGTAGCAAATCTTACTTTTTTTCCCCTCCCAAATTGATATTTAAACTTGGTAGATTGATATGGTGAAACATGAATTTAGTATACTTGTGTTTCTATAAAACAAGTTTAATTCAATTTATCTAATTTAAAAAAAATCTTCTTTGTGATTTATATACATCATTAGACGCATAAAAAAATTCAACGTGTAGTGAATAAGTACTCCCATACAACACTGGGCTAGAAGTTTATTTTTTAATCCTATTCCTGTCTGTGCCCTTTCGGTTGTAGGTCAAACAGCAGCTCAATACAATGTAGAAAAACAAAAACAGTAAGGGGCATATAAAGACCTCTCTGATGTTTGTATGTGGAGGGGGTGGGGTGGGGTGGAGTTACATTCTAAAAAGGACGTAGACATAATGGCGAAGGGGTAATTTCTATGGTGAAAATTAAAAATTTGTTGATATATTTTTCTAACCCCTCTGGGTGTGGGCGCACCCGAAATCATCAAAAGGCAAGCACAGTCACTAACGTTCAAAGCTTAAGCTCACTAAAAGCTAAACTAAATCACTAAGCTCAGCTTAAAACAGCAGGGCATATATTGAGGTGATCTCCAATCAAGGGTACGTCATGGTCACAAAGTAGGCAGAAATTTGAATCTGCAATTCTCATTCTATACAGGTAAGCCTGCAAAAAGTCAAGAACAGTAGAAAGTCTAAAAACAGGCCACACCGACTGCCCTAGACAAGGAACCAAGAAGTTTTGCTAAAATCTTCAGAGAGGAGCTCTGTTTCTTCCCTTAAAGCCTTCTTGATACACAGGCTGGCACTTTTACATCTGGTGGTGCAGGATATAAAAGGCTTTATGTGCAACAAAGAAAAAGGAGGATCTGGTTTCGTCATTTGGGATCTATTCTTGGTCAACATATCTGCTCTCTCTAGGATTAGAAGTATTCAGATACAGTAGTAATTAAATAATACATTAATTTTCATCAAAATATACTTCTGACCATTAAAATCAAAGAACCAGGACGGAAAGAAAATAACAAAACTTTACTTTCTGTATGTACACAGCAAAGTAGGCAGAAATCACGATTGAATTTGTGGGCAATTTGAGGATATACGCGGTCTGAAAATAATACACACAGCTGCCACCTCTGGCACCTGAAACGAATCTAAACCCGCTAAACATCGAGTAGAACCTTTCTAGGATGACGGATACAGGCAAGCAATTTCATGCTGCTTTAAAGTCTACGCCACACTTCATCAATTATAGTTGTTGTAGAACGGTGGTAGCCCAATCACTCAACAAACCATGAGTAGAATGTTTTCAATGAGTGAGAGAATTGGAGAATGTGTTCGCCAGAACAACAGTCAGACATCCTTTTTGTCGAAGTAGGACAAGACATGACAGGTAACACGTGTCTTATGTTACCTTGTAGAAAGATGACGTCTCAGAGGTCTAGAAAAATAGGGCATAGACACCGCCCTTATGATTTAAGAAATGTAACCCTGGCCGTTCAGATTACAGATGACGCGAAAATGAGATGTTCGTGTATTGTATCAAATGGTTGCAATACCAGCACACCAGGCGCACGACCCGTATGACGATATCGAATGTGTTTCGGTGTCTCCAAGCATGGAAACGTCCATCGTGATAAATCACACAGAATGGGAATTCGTCTAAAAAGATTTTAGTGACACTTCTGTATCGAGATTTGCCATTGGGCCCACCATTTTTCCCGTGACTCTATGTTCCAATATTAAGAGAAGCCATAATAATGGGAGCTGTATAGGCAGTTTGTGTTACTCTAGACGTCGTCGCACTCTCCAGTACCCCGTACAATCCTGCAAGGCCGAGCTGAACAGGTCTGTCCTTTCGAGTTTTAGACGTGGGAAGTCGTTGAGATTTTCCATGGCATTTAGTATGATCCTCCTGAATCCATCAATTCCATATTTGGATGGCAATCGTTGAATTACGACCAATGCAGGAAACAATATCGCGAAATGATAAACCGCATTCTCGATAGTTACCGATCTTACTACTACCGAATTCCACCGAATGTTACAGCTATTTATCAATAAAAAGAAGTTCAATTTTTTTCATGGATGCAATATAAGATTTTGGCTCTTTAAAAAAATGGAGGTAGATGGATTATTTATTAGCGTCGCACTAAAAGGAGTTCTGAAGCTATTGGTGACGGATCTCGTAAAATTTTGAACCACGCTCAAGTATCGAGGACAATCATCTAAAACAGGGGTACTCAACCTTTTTTTTCTGCTGGGCCGCATACGTATGTTAGTTATTTCACGTGGGCCACAACATGAGGATAAATGGTGGAGAGGGGGGAGGAAAGGGAGAAATGCTTTAAGACCAAGATAACATTGGTAATTTAAAATGTGGAAAATTGATCAAAGTATTATAACTTCTGTTTTGCTTTTTTTTAATTATTATTTTTATGTTTTTATTTTTGTCACTAACACTAAACTAGAAACATTTAAGAAACGCTCCTTCACAATTTATATATCAGTATAAACGGTTTCATATGATTACCAATAATATAACAAACTTCATAGGGTGCCTTTGTTACCACTGTGACATTACCATTGAAAAAACACTTTGTTGCTATTGCAAAGACTATTCAGGAAAACCTACTTATCTCCTCTTGAAAGAGATCTTCGAGGAAAAGTGCCATTGAATGTGATTCCTGTTTATCTGTATTTTTTAAATACAGCACTTTCATGACAAATCAAACAATTACTGATCCGGTTTGTTTTTCACTGCAAAATAATCAACCTCCCAATCGCCTTGAAACGTTTTATTTTCTTCGAATATTTTTCGCTTGCAAGATATGAAAGATAGTTAAAAATTAGTTCCACTCCTAAAATTGTCGTTACTCCATTGTTATCTGTTATCACTAGCCGTAATCGTTCCAAATAAAAAAAAAGTAATATCAATTCTTACACGTAAGACATCGATAGCAAAAAGCAAAATTGATATATTTGATTTCTTGACAAAGAATTTCCCACCAAATTTTTAATACAATGTTCTTAAATAAGTAAATTTCTCAGAGGAATGGGCCATGACTGGGCCACTTAAAAAGGCTCGGCGAGCCGCAGGTTGAGTATCGCTGATCCAAAATAATAAGCTTTTTCATGGGATTCGAATGTTCCTATTTTGGAAAAGTTCGAGTCTTACACAAATATGTAATGGCAATGTATTAGATGGAATTTTAAAAGAATTAAAAAATAAATAAATAAAAAGGGTTATCAGAAATGAATGACCCGATTACAAAATTTAATAATTTCCAGATGAACAAACGGAAAATGATCATAAATATGTCATTGTAAAGATAAATTATGAAATTTTGAGTTTGTAACATTATTTTTTGTCAAATAGGAGGCAGAAATCTAGTAATTGTGAACAGAAGTGGAAATTGCGTCGCAGCGGAGGATTTTGTGTGTTCTCGTTTGCAAAAAGTCTGTCAGGAATCATGGTTTAGCATGAATTTCGGAGAAAGTTCCATATAAATGCACCGACATCTAAGAGTATAAGAAGATGGTATAAACAATTCCTAGAAACTGGATGCCTGTGTAAAGGCAAAAGTCCAGGGCGACCAGGTTCTCAGTGATATTATACGGATGACTAAAGGAAGTCATATTGAACACATTTGTGAAAACAAATTTTATTTAGCGTCAAAAAACGTTACGTATGTTCAGAATTTCATATTGTATGTTTACAATGAAATCTTAATTATCACTTTCTATTTATTCAACTGGGAATTATTAAATTTCATAATCGGGTCATTCATTTCTGTGATAACCCTGTAATGATATATTACATTATAATGAAGGAGGGAAGGTTCCTTTGCACGGCCAGGGTCACCAATGAAAGAGGAAGGTTCGTTCTGGATACCTTCCGTTCCGAACGCAAGTACGTAACCAATCACGCCAAAACGATCGTCGACGCGTGATGTTGGTACTAGTTCATATAGATATCACACCGCCAATACTCCCCCGCCAGTGTTTCGGCGAATAGGCGAACAACGATACCATATTCGTGGCGAGTAATGTAAGCAGTTACGTCACTTGCGGGTTGCGTCATTCGTGCGAGATGGCTTTGAGAATTGCGTCATTTGTGTGAGACGACTTTGATTGCGTCATTTGTGTGAGACGACTTGAGAATTGCGTCATTTGTGTGACGGTTTGATTGCGTCATTTGTGTGAGACGACTTTGAGAATTGCGTCAATGTTTGACGGCTTAGTTGCTTGTGCGGTGGATAGATGGCTGCCACGACTGCGGCGCGTGAAGGGTGCGGTTCCTTTGCACGGCCAGGGTCACCAATGAAGGAGGAAGGTTCGTTTTGGTACCTTCCGTTCCGAACGCAAGTACGTAACCAATCACGCCAAAACGATCGTCAACGCGTGATGTTGGTACTAGTTCATATAGATATCACACCGCCACATATATGAAAATGTATATGTCTCGAGACAAAAATGGCGGCTTCACAATCGTATTAAAATTTGAAATAATAAAAATATTTCGGTCGAAACTTGAATTCTTGACTTCATATGCATTAAAGTAGCATCAATTAAAAAAAAAAAAAAAAACATGCTTAAAATTCTACATAAGCTTTACTTAAATCTAATAAGAACTTAAAGAGAAAGTTTTGATTATTATAATATATTTCTTTAAAATCAGGAGCATTATTGGTAAAAGCAATCTTGAACAAAAACATAAACACACAGTGACTTTCTACTTGAACTGAAAATTTCCCGCAATTTTATTTTTTCTGGATAATAATGAAAAATTTTTATCCAAATTTATCTGTTCAGTTTTCTAATATAATAATGTAAATTTTTTAACGGGATTTTTTAAATTAAATTTTTATATTTTACAAAATAGAATGTATCTTTAAAACTAAAATTCAAAATTGTTGAATACATATTTAAAGAAATGACGCAAAAGAAATTTATATAATTTTTTCTTTCGCGCGAGCATTATAAAATATCTAAAAAAAAAAAAAAAGGGGGGGGAATGAAACCCACCAAAATTTCAAATTCTACAGGTTTTCCGAATTCAACAACAGATTCATGGTGTAAGCAGGGTTTCTGTGTGCTTTTTTCTATTTTCAAACTCACAGAGGAACTTTTCTCCGAAACTGTTGAAAAACATAAAAAATTGTCATATAATTTTTGAAATGAAGAATTCAATAATATTGAATATTCAAAATGTCATTTAAATAAATTAATTAATAACGGTATGAACAAACATTTGTACATCAGAATAAGTACACCACACAATTATTATTAATAATGCAGTAGACTATTTTTTTTTCACATGTTAATAGTGAAAAAAATATTTAATGTTGATGTTAAAGTTAATCTTTAATATTGGTGACTGACGATATTCGGAACCATAATTTTGAAAAGACGCATAAATGGATAGTTTTTTGTTATATTTAGTATCAATTGTATTAGAATTACAATAAATTTTTTTTTATTTAAAATAAAAATGATTTTATAATTTAATAATTTTCCTATATATACTAGGGCTTATACCCGGGAAATGAATAAAAAATTTTTTTTTTTGAGTTAATAAATTTAAAAAGAAATTTTTTTACATTTTATTGGGGTTTATAAATTTTTAATTTTTTATTTGATCCTAAATGGGGAAAAGAGTTCTGGAAGTTTCACCCAGGGCAACCTGAACCTCCAGCCCAGTTTACAGAAAAAAATTTGATATCCCTCTTCACCCAGTGGATTTTCCCCCTGCCATTATAAAAAAAACAGTTCACTTTTTGTTTAAATCATAAAATTCCTTAAAAAAAAAATTTTTTTTTTAAAATTGTTTTCAATATTAAATACAATTCCCCGAAATTCTTTTTTTTTTTTCCTTAGTTTTTTTTTCCCTTTTTCTTTTTTATGGGGAAGATATTTAAAAATAAACATATATTAATTTAAAAAATTGTAATTTTTTTTTTAAACCCCTTTTTAGTCTAAAATTTTTAAATTTTTTTTTGAAAAAAATTGTGGGAAATTTTCAAGTTAAAAGATTTTAAAACCCGAGCTGAAATTTTTTATACGATTTTTTTGGGTGAAAAACAGAATTTAATTATATTTATTTAATTGATTAAAAAAAATTTAAAAAAAAAAAAGCCAGTTGGCATCATTTTTGGCAATTAAGCGACCTTTTGGCGACTTGTGTCAAAGCTTGAAAATAATGCCATCGTGGCTGTATATGTTATTCGTTAAATAATTAGTTTTAATCAATTAATTTTTATTGATTATAATTAAATTATTGTGTCATCCAAAATAATCATGTATGTAAAGTTTCAGCTCAATTGAGTACTTTAAAATGAATTTTATTAAGGCTGTTTTCGGCTAATGTTAAAATATAGGACCCGAATTCGGAATATTTTCTCAGATATAAAAGTACTCAAACATTAATATCATATTCTGGCTTCACTGTCCTGTAGAGAATCACTTATTTCATCATAGTACTCATTTTTATCCTAGTTTTGATACATTTTTATTTATAAAATGTGTTTCGCATTTTTTCTGCTATACCGTAATGCTAAATGAGCTATCCCTTAACATGTTATAAGAAAAAACTAATTATTTATGAAATATTTTGAAATTTTAAAAACACTATATTATAAACAATTGCATGAGTTATAATGTCACAAATTTTTATAAAAATTGAAGTATATTTTCTGTCCGAAAATGTGCTCCGCGTTAAGTACACGCTATTGTGTATGCTGCGAAAACAGCCTTACAGATTGAAAATTCCACCAAGATAAATAAATAAATAAGTAGAGAGTGTGAGCTAATAGTAGGAATTGAAAAAAGCTCACAAGTAATTTTTTTGTTCTATTAATTAAACT
This sequence comes from Trichonephila inaurata madagascariensis, assembly GCA_019973955.1. Taxonomy (NCBI): domain Eukaryota; kingdom Metazoa; phylum Arthropoda; class Arachnida; order Araneae; family Nephilidae; genus Trichonephila; species Trichonephila inaurata. Next base: position 50,118 of record BMAV01025645.1, on the reverse strand, counting down.
GATAATGTATTGTTATAATTACTCGTTAAATAATCATCTTCCATCCTCAAAACATAGGTTATTTTAATTAGAACCCAAATGGCAACACAGAAGAAACAAATGGAAACCCTTTTCGGAAGCGATAACGTTTTCTGTCAGGAATTAATTTCAATGTTTCCCGCCATTTCTACCTATTTCTCTCTTTGAATGCGAAGACGTTGATTAAATCGCCATGAAAAATTTAATGAAAGAACGGGAGGGAAAAATGTAACAGATTAACTCTACCCGCGCGAGGAGAGAAAGAATTCTCCCTTTCTTTACAAGTATGACTTTTTCGTCTGGGGAAAAGGTTGCAACAAATGCCACCGAAAATCTAACTTTAAACGTGTTTACTTAATGAAGACAATGAAGTTAATTAGCTACTGGGAGTTGGAAAATGGTTATTTTCCAGTAGTTTTGTTTCATTCCCGAGTATTTAAAAGGGGGGCTTTTATAAAGCGAAACTTTTGCTCTAATTAATATAATTAAACCCGGTGACATGTTAAGAAAGAATATTCTAAAACTTCCTTTTCATTTGGCGGAATTTTTATTTTTTATTACTTTTATTCTTTTTTTATTTTTGCCACCGCAATTCTTTCCCTTTTTCCCTGAAGCAGTGTCGGATCATTTTACGTTTAGGAAACACAAAAGAACACTTTAGAAGGAGGCTGGGAATAGTTCCTAAAACGGCAAAATGGCGCCCGCAGGCATTTCGAGACATAGAACGAAAGAGAGAGAGAGAGAGAGAACGTGGTTGTTAACAAATGAAAGCGTCGAGCCAAACGATAACGCTGACGTTGCCAAACGGGAATTTGCTAAAATTTTCCCGCGGCTTTTCTGATAGCGATAATGAATTGTGACAATCGCAGCAGGACTACGGGGCAAAGTGAAAACCTCCAATATGTCACGTTTCCATTATCAAAAAGGAAATATTTCCAGCGGTGCCGTAATTGTTCCACTGGTTCCCAAAATTGTTCGAGTATCAAGTTTCCTCACCTATTTTGGGGGCATTGTTAAAGTAAAAGCTTAAATTCATTTCGGGTCCTGATGGGAGGAGGGTGGTACTTTAGTTTTCTCGTTTTGGGTTTGTGTAATCGGGGGATACAATTGGATGGGATACCGATAAATGCCTTTTTAGAAGAAAGCAGTTATGAGCATTAGCGGGTATTCAATTCAGACGATAAATAAAATTTCGTTTGGAATTATGTAAGATTCTTCACTTAAGGTATCCGACTACTTTCGGAACCGTGATTTTAAATAAGCGCATAAATGGAAAATTTTCATGATATTTAGTGTCACTTAGATTAGAATACATGCATAAAATTGTTTCAAGGACATTATGAAAAAAAAAATTATTTAAATACAATATTTTGGCAAAAATTAACTTAGAATAACCTTTTTTCAAAACGTTCTCCTTTTATAAAAAATGTTTCTATAATAATAATATTTTGCTTGTATAAAGTAAAGACTTCTCCAAAGAGTCTGAACTAGGAGTTTTGAAAAATTCACATTATTTTCTGAGTTATCGCTAATGGAAATAATTACCGGCGTTTTTTTCTTAAAATTTCTCCACTCTGTTGCAGTAAAATATGGATAAGTCCACTTCTAAGTCATATATTTCAAAAATTCTAGTTGAGCCTCTGTACAGAGGTCTGAGCTATAGACAGGCAAAATATTATTATAATAGAAGCATTTTTCATAAAAGGAGAACGTTTTGAAAATGGGTCATTCTATGTTCATTTTTTGTCAAAATATTGTACTTAAGTAATTTTTTATTAAAATAATATTCTTAGAACAATTTTAATACGTTTTCCAATCTAAGGGACACTAAATATCATAGATATTATCCATTTATACGTTTTCACAAAATCACGGTTCCGAACGTAGTCGCGCGGATACCTTAAAATACATATACATTTAGATTCACATATAAAGTATTCAGATTTTTTCTGAATGAATACTTTATTTATGCATCAAACGTTTAATTTATTTTGGACTTAAATGCACACGTGAAAAGGACTAGCATAAGATAACTTAAGCCAGTGATTCCCAAAGTGGTCTATATAGACCCCCAGGAGTCTATGACGACCTGCAAGGGGTCCACGTCAGCGAAAAAATAATTTGGGGGTCTATGAGGTGCAAATGGGGGTCTACGATAGTTTCTTTCATTAAACCAGATCGTGACTTAAATTTTAAAAGGAAATTTAATTAAGTGGAAACCAGACTTACCTATTTCACAGATTTATGTACTAAATTTAATGAGGTTAATTTGTAGTTACAAGGCAACAGCATACATTTTATTAAAACAAGGACCACATTTCAGCCTTCCTTGTCAGAATTAAGCTAAAGGGAGTATAATTTTGAACGTGCAATTCTCCCAGTTTCTCGATTGTCACAGACAATCTGCCAGCAAAAAAGATGTTTTAACCTACGTTCAACATTTAAATGTCTTTTTTTAGATTTTGGAATATAGATTTGTGAATGATTTGACTATTGTAATACCACAGTAGGCAATGAGTTCATATGGTCACTTTGAAAAAAAAAATGTCAGATTACAAGAATTATTCACAAACGAAGATCTAAAAGTAAAATTTAGAAACGGATGTCAACAATTTTGGCATTATGGAACAATTATGGAATATCTTGAGAAAGTTTTTAACTGTTTTCCCTATTGAGAAGAAGTTTCAGTGCACTTGCCAATCGCCAAAACAAAAAAGAAGGAAAAGACTGGACACTATTAACCGAGGAGATATTTAGGGTTAAACATGACAAGATTGATGTCATATGTTGAAAGTTTGTTTTTGAATCCCCAGATTCATCCCTTACACTAAAAGCGTTTGTTTGTTGCTCAGTTATGTTATGTAACAATTATTTTATGTTTTAATTAAATTTTGATTTAATTAACTTGCATGTGTTCCTTATAAGTTTTAAACACTATACTTCCCTACAGTAAAAAATTTAAATATTTTAAATTAAGTAGCTCTATACCTGCTGTCAAAAACACATTTAAGTTGATTCATTTTCAAAAATTTAATATTAGGTAAATAGGGGTCTACCCGAAACCGAAAAATTCTGTCAAGGGGTCTATGAGGTAAAAAAGTTTGGGAACCTCTAATTTAAGCATAGTATATCACTTCTATTTCTATATTTTTAAAAACCGATATATTTACAGTGGCGTAACGTACACCACCACAAACCCCGGACTGCGGAGGTGGCAGGACTCTAGGGGATCCAAAGTCTGTCTGACGCCAAGTATATAAGATTCGGCTTGGGGCACAAAACCTGACTTTTCTGGAGGGCTCTAATATTCTACGTTACGCCACTGCATATTTATCATTGGCGTACCTAGTCCTGAGTGGCCCTGGTAAAAATATTTCTTGGGGGCCCTTTTTTGAAACCCCTTGAAAGCTTAGGATATTTTGCTTACACATGTTGAGGCTCCTGAAGCTTGGGGATCCCGTATCATTGATACAGCAGTAGCTACGCCCCTGACATTCACACATACAAAGTAACAAATATTTCATAAAACATATAATTTTTGTAATAAATATATGCATTTAAGGTGACTGACTAAGTTCGAAAGCGTATAAATAGACAAATCTTTTGATATTTAGTGTGATTTGAATTACAATATACATAGAAAATTGTTTTCAGAATGTTTACAAGAAAAAAATATTTCAATACTAAATGCTTTTCCTTTCCAATTTTGCGCACTTCCGGAGACTAATATACTATCCCTCAGTAGGGGTAGAAAGGGGTTAAGTCCCTTCCCAAAGCCCTTGATTTTTTTCTGATTAATTATAATCCTATATATATAGTTAGTAAAATTTAATCAAGTTTTTCTCATTAATAATTAATTAATTATTTCTGTGATTATTTATTCAATACTAATTTTTACTGTTTTTTGTTCCCGAAAATCGACCAAAATCAAAAGAATGTGTTGCGTGTCGTATTGTAGCATTATACGAGAATGGTGAATTTCTGACTCTGAACGCACCTCCCCCCTTGAAAAATTCCTACGTGCGCCACTGATCCCCCGTTCTTTGCGGAACACATATGAACCTTTTTTAGACTTAATCCGCTCGGAATGAAATTTTTTTCAGCTGTCTTTGCTAAAAAATTAAGCAATATGTATACAATCAGTACAGACGATTCAGCTAATGTTAAAATACAGTACTTTTTTCATTTGCAATGGCAGGGCTCTGCCGGTATCACCATCTGCTTCACCCAGATCCGAATCCACTTTAGCATGGGGGATATCCAACGGCGAGTAGAAAAATCGTCTGCGTAACAAACGCCAGACACACTTCATCATGGCGCATCAATCTTCTAGTATAACTAGGGGCCAAAGAACTTCTTAATTGCCTGTCCCTTTTTTTAGCAAACGGGATGAAATAGCAGGTGTTGGATTGCAGGTGGATGGTAGAGAGATCAGGGAATTGCAATTAATGCCGCCGCTGGCACAGTGTTGTTGTCTAGAATCGCCCTCTGCTTTAGGTTCCCTTTTCGCGCTTAATTATGAATAATGTTGGTAGGATTTCCGTGGCGTGTGGTTTAGCAAATGAACAGTGATAAATGTGGATGGTAATACGTCCGGAACTGTGGTAGGGTGAGATGAACGAGAATGAGATTACGAAAGGGTGCTTGATACGACTATATCCTCTTCAAGCTATTGGGTATCATAATGGACGTCATTCTTGAAAGATTGTCACAGGAACCACTTGCCGATGGAATGGAGAGATAAATAGAGTTTGATTGAAACTATTAATGTATTTGAGTACACTAGCTCCTACATATAAGGTGATCAATTTTTTTCAAGGGAGACGAAAAATTTAAGAAAAAATTACAAATTAAATTGACAAAACGTTTTATATGAATCAAACAAAAACACACTCATTATGCTTACATCCCTTTTAACCCGGCACTTCAAGCGCAGGGTATGTCATATCTACCGCCTAGCAATATTCAAGACTCCATCTGAACCTTTTTCAGAAAAGGAATAGTTTCTCGTGTCACTTTAAGGTCATATCCTTTGAGAGGCCTTAGCTTGTAGGCGAATTCTAAATGTATATTTTTGGATACAGCCAGTAGCGCACACAGGAATTTTTCAAGGGGCCAGGGTCGAAAGTCCACCATTCTTGTATCATGCTACATTTGATTTTGTCGATTTTCGGGAACAGAAAACAGTAAAAAACTAGTTATTGAATAAATAATTAGCATTAATTAATAAAATTAATCATTAAAAACAAATATTTAATTAAATGTTACGTACAATATACTTAGAATTATAATAAATGGGACAAAAAATCATGGGCTTTGGGGGAGGGGTTCGGACCCCCAAGACACCCCTTGTGTGCGCCACTGGATACAACCTCTTCGGGTATGTCATACCCTGCGCGTGAATCGCCGGTACAGTTATAAATGTATGAGCACGCTTTAAAATCTTTCTTATACATGGCGCATTATAAAAGTTATGATGAAGAAATGAGATATTTAAGTAATTTAATAGATACAGCATTTAATAGATATAGTACAACAGTAGGAAAAAAGTATCTTTGTGGGGATGATGAGGAAGAATCGAATGATAATAGCAAGTATAATAGCAAGTATGATTCCTCTACTGAAATCTAACCAGATAATTTAACTGAGGTTGTTAATTATCGCCCTTGATAAAATGACCACATCATTTTCAATATCTAAAATATCTAATCGTTAGCCTATTTTTTATGCTGTTGAACGTTGCGATAATAAATGCTCCAATTATTTTGTTAAGTGCCAACCCCCCACACCTACTAAAACATCGAATCGACGCTGTTTTTGAAATGTTTTGGATTTCGATTAACAGAAGAATGAAAAAACCAAACCCCTTTACAAAATTTTAAAAAAAAAATTAAATCCTTGAAAACATCTCCCCTTTGAAAAAGATTTAAAAAGGTGTATAAACAATGAACTGAGTGCGGGGGAAACACGGGGTTTGTCCTAGGGGTCACCCCCCCCAAAACCCCTTTTGTTTTTCCCGATTGATTATAATTTTAAGTATATAATACGAAAAATTTAAATTTTTTGTTTTAATATTAATTTTATTAAATTTTCCCATTTTTTATTCAATATTTTTTTTTACTTTTTTTGCCCCCCAAACCCAAAAATCAAAAGGAGCATGATACAAGAATGGTGGTTTTTCGACCGGGAGCCCCCCCCCCGGGAAAACCTTTTTACTGACTGAGGTCCCCTAAAAAAAAGAACAGAAAAAAAAAACTTACGCGTGAAAAATGTAATAAACATATTGTTTTTCCTACTTTTCTTCCTTTTTCACCTTTGTATAAAAATTTTTACGGTAAAAAAAAGAAACCCCTCGGGTAGGAATACCCCGGTAACAAAGATCGTTTTCTTTTGGAAAGCCCCGGAAATATTTACTTAAACGAGTATTTTCCTTAACTTAAACGTCGTACGGGGGGAAATTTTGACGGCCCTTTTTATGGGGTTCTAAACAGGTCTCCAATGATGAGCGTATTTTTTCGACTAATTAATGACAAAAAATTTTATAGACATGCTACAAGAAAATTTTACGCGAGGAAAAAAAGATCTTTGAGTTGGCAGACTACTTTGCTTGATTTTATGAAATATTCTAGGGCAAAATAACTTCGGTTTGCAATTTTGTATTTGTGTTTTACCTAAAATTTATTAAATTTTTTTTTTCTAAATTAGTTTTTGCTTTCGTCTACGGCCCCCACTAAAAATAATTTAATCGTATTCGGGAAATCATACCCCGACTAGAAATTGACTAACGCGTTTATCATAGTCTTCTCATCGCATACATTCGGGATATTATTGTAATGCAACAAATATGATGATTCAGATTTGTTAAAAGGAGGGAGGGCAGTGGCGCACAAAGGAGGGTCTGGGGTCGACCCCCCCAAAGCCCTTGATTTTTTTTTCCGATTGATTATAATTCTAAGAATATAGCACTTAAAACTTAATTACGTATTTGTTGTTAATGATTAATTTTATTTACTCTAAGTGGTCTGTACTTAAAGTCTTGCCCATTCTGGAGATGTACAAAAATGACACCGCACATATTTTTAGACTTTCAGGTGTGTTCAAAGCGCGGTTGACCTTTTATTTTCTAAGGAATGACGGCTGGCAGTCGTTTTGGGAATTCTTAAGCTTGAAGGCAGAAAAGACATAATACGTGAATGGCGGAATTTTTACGTGCAACCGCTTAGAGTGGTTAATTAATGTTAATTATTTATTCAATAAGTAGTTTTTACTGTGTTTTGTCTCTGAATAGATCAAATAAATCAAAAGGAGCATGATAAAAGATATATGCGTAACCTGATTCGACTTTCCGACCCTCCTTGAAAATTCTGTGTAAGCAAGCATTGGGGAGGGGGGCTATATATATGCCTTTTTATTGACGTCAATTATTACAATATTCGTATATAGTTTCCTAATAGTATGAATAGCATAAGAAAGTTCTATCAAAAATGTACTTTTAACCAGAATAAAAACAAACTATTACTTTTATGTTCCTTAATTCTGCACAACAGACTGTCATAATTATATCACTACATCTCACTTTAAAATAAACAAAATTTTATAATTGTACAATAATGATGTACATTATATTTAAAAAACAAGATTTTACATTTTATAAGTCAAAAATGCCCTTATAACTTTATTCAAAAACAATTTTAGTTGTAATTTTTAGGTAAGTAAAAAATTTGCTCAAGAAAATGACCGAAAATCGCAAGCTTAGATTTTTAACAAAAGAAAAAAAAATAATAATGCCATTAGTAATTATTTTAGTTAATTTTAACATGTTACCAATGTTATGAAAATAAAATTGGTTCAAAAACAACAAATTTTATTTTTGCACAAGTCAAGATAATTGGTCGTTTTGGCATGCACGCGAAAGCATACGTAACTTAAAGAAATCCGTTGAAAATTTCAAAATTTTGTTTTTATTTACCAGCCTTAATTGTAGAAATAAATATTTATTTAGCATATTACCATTAAATAAATTTTTTCCCAGTATTTTGAGTCGTAACCTATTACAGTAATTATTACAGGCGGATTAAAGAAAACAAATTTTCATGTAACATTTTTAACGATTATGTTTTTCCAGGAAATAAAGCAATTAAAGATGAAAAATACTTGAGAAACGAAAGAGAACGTCAGTGAAGCGTAAAATCAATAAAACAAATATGGAAAAATCTGAAGTGAAATAATGAACATAAAATTATCCTATGAACTGAAAAACAAAGATGCTTGTCTCTTTTTTTTTTTTTGAAACGGTAAATAAGCTTTTTAGAAGTTTGATTTATACGAACTTTTTTTTTCAAAAAGTCCATTATAACACCTAGAACAAATTTATGCATTAGTTTTAAGTTTTTATATAATGACTCATTTTACCGCTAAAAGTTATTTATTTATTTTGAGTGGATTAATTGTTTCATTTTACAGAAAAACAAATTTTTGTTCTTGTTATTATTATTTTTATATTAGAAAATTATTGTGAGAATTTGAAATACCAATAAGGATTTTTTAATGAAACGATAATTTGGGAGATTTTCAAGTTGTCTAAATTTAAAAAAACCCCATTTTGAATTTGAAATTAGTCATGCTGCATAAGTACAGTGAAATACGTTTAATGCGAAAACGCTTAAGACGAAATATCGGTTAACGCGAAATAATATAATGGTACCGACAAACTATTATTTATTTTCATACATTTTTTCTCTTAACAAGAAAGGAAAAACGCTTACACGAATTGGTTTCCCTTCTGGGAATAAACAAATACGGAAAACACTAGAGACTTAATGAAATGTTTGAGAAAGTTTCCATATTATTAGACTATCTTACTGTATCATCGGAAGAATTCGTTGCAGTAAACAATGGGTCTTGAGTGGCACTGGACCTGAAACTCATGGACACGACAGCCACAAGTCCTGACCATGACACTAGGCTACCGCGGTCACTTGAACTTTGATGTATTAAACGTGTATGAGGTCTTTTATACATGGGTCTTCAGTGGCACTAGTCAAACTCATGACAGCAGCCGCAGTCCGTGACCATGACCACTAGGCTATCACGGACACTTGAACTTAGATGTATTTAACGTGTATCAGCCCCTCTAAATAATGGGTCTTCAGTGGCACTAGGCCTCAAACTCATGACACGCCAGCCTCAAGTCCGTGACCATGACCCCTAGGCTACCACGGTCACTTGAACTTATATGTATTTAACGTGTATGAGCCCCTCTAAATAGTGGGTCTTCAGTGGCACTAGGCCTCAAACTCATGACACGCCAGCCACGAGTCCCCATGACCCCTAGGCTATCACGGTCACTTGAACTTAGATGTATTTAACGTGTATGAGCTCCTCTACATAGTGGGTCTTCGGTGACACTAGGCCTCAAACTCATGACACGCCAACCACGAGTCCATGACCACTAGGCTATCACGGCACTTGAACTTAGATGTATTAAACGTGTATGAGGTCTTATACAGTGGGTCTTCAGTGGCACTAGGCCTCAAACTCATGACACGCCAGCCACGAGTCCCTGACCATGACCCCTAGATTACCAGGGTCACTTGAACTTTGTTATATTTAACGAGTATGAGCTCCTCTACACAATCGGTCTTCGGTGACACTAGGTCTCAGAGCTCTGACACGCCAGCAACGAGTCCTGACCACGTGACTATCCCCGGCCACTTGAACTTTGATGTATTTAACATGTATGAGGTCTTTTACACGGTGGGTCTTCAGTGGCACTAGTCAAACTCATGACAGCCAGCCACGAGTCCAATGACCATGACCCTTAGGCTATCACGGTCACTTGAACTTAGATGTATTTAACGGTATGAGCTCCTCTACACAATCGGTCTTCGGTGACACTAGGCCTCAAACTCATGCCCGCCTACGAGTCCATGACCACAGGCTATCACGGTCACTTGAACTTTGATGTATTAAACGTGTATGAGCCCTCTACATAGTGGGTCTTCAGGGGGCACTAGGCCTCAAACTCATGGCACGCCAGCTACGAGCCCGTGACCATGACCACCAAGCTACCGCGATCTCTTGAACTTTGATGTGACACTAGGCTTCAAACGGACGACTTTATAAGAATAACGGAGTCACATAACTGCTCAGTTACAGATAGAAATATAAAAACTTAAATTTTAGCCTAAGTAAATTTTGTATAAAAATCCACTTCAAAGTTAGGGAATTCTTTCGAATAATAAGTTTGAGACAAAAGAACAGTATTTAACTTAATACATGTGAAATATTCAAACTAAAAAGAAAAAAGGAACGAAAAAATGAAACAAAAGCTAATGGCCTAGAATAAATTACGGTGAAAAGATCTTTTAAGTGGATGACAATATCATTCTTTTAATAAAATACATATTTATTTAAATAGGAAAGATTTAGCTTTCAATAAAAATGAAAGTAACCGAACAAAATCAAAAGAATCCTACGTTAAGTTTATAACTGAATTCTTAATGGAATAAGCAAGATGGCGATGGCATCTTGCTCACTAGCAAAATATATTTTTTTAATTCCAGACTTTATTAACCGTCTGTTTCTTTCGAGGAAGTCATTTGCAATGTAAATATTTTTGCGAACAGAATTAAAAAAAAATAACAGAGGGGGAGGTAAAAAAAAAGATTATGAATTTAATCTGTCCTAAAACTAGAACTGGAGTTTGACTTTTTCCCATCCTTTTCTATTTTGTTTTATTTTTCCTTTACAAATTCGAAATACTGCTCCGAAATGACTTTTTCATAATCGGTTAATTCTTCCTAGAAGTTAAAAGGAGAGGTAAAAAAAAAAGGATGCAAATTCCTTTGTCATACAGAAAATTCCCTTCAATCACACTTTGATGCATTTTTCCCTTTTTCCGGAAACAAAAATCCCGAAAAACTTAAACTTTTTACTGAGGGAAAAAATGAAAGACGAAGAAAAGGAAAGGGGGGCATTCATGCAGACTCTGCTCGACTCCACATTTCCGCTCGAGTTGAGATTTACCGTCACTAGATGGCGCTCCTTTTATGGTAATGGATTGTGCATTCGCTTTGTCGGCTTCTTCGCCGTAAATAATAATGATCCAAAAAAAAATAATAAAAAACTTCTTCGGGATTTTGTGATCGACTGTTTGCCGTACCGACCTTTTTCATTTCCGGTTGTATGCTGATTCATTAAGCCGGGACCGGAAATTGGGTCCCTAGCGGTTTTTTGGCTTCCACGCCCCACTTTATTTAATGGACTTTTGTTTGTTCGAACGCTTTTATAACTGTTGCCAGCAATTATGGACAGAAAAGTAATTTTAAATGTGTTTTGTGGTTGCTTAATTGGCTGTGACAATATTTGAACGCCTTAATATTGACATCGAACGTACACATCTTTAGACTCTACACACAGACATGCATTTTTTCTTTATATATTTATAAACTTTTTTAAAAACTGTTCATAAGTAAGAAAAAAGTTTGATAATTTATGATAAAAACTCATTTTACAAAGCAAAATCAACTTATTTATGATAAAAATTTTGCATTATTTACTTATCGTATAATTATTTATGATAAATTATATAGTTTACTTATATGATAAAAATATCTAGCATTCATTTTCATATATGTTTTTCTTTTTCTTTCATTCTTTCAAATGACTGAAAAGCCTCTGAAATTGCAACTGCATTTTGGCAGGTAGGCCATTGCAAACAATAAGTCCCCAAATGTGAGAGCCATTTTATTGGTGGCACCATCTAGTGTTGGCTTCCGCTCCCAAATTTTTGGAGTTCGAATTTATTCAATTAAGTTCTGGTCGGATGTTAAATATTGCCTTGATTTAATTTGCCGAGAATTCCAGAGCCAAATTGATATTCAAAGGATACTTAACACGCCACATAGCCATATGAAATGCGTGCCAAAGATATTAGCATCGAGAAAATCTATCATCTCCAGCCGAGTTCGAACACGCAACCTAAACTTATGAGGCGGGAAGACTAGCTGTAAGCCACCGAGCCAATTTGACTGACGCCAAATACTTAGCCTTTATAAGATTCGGCCTGGGGTCCAAAACCTGACTTTGCATGGAGGTCCTAATATCCTCCGTTACGCCACTTCAACGAGTGAACGTAAATTTTAATAACTATTAGAAAACACGCATCCTGACATTAACTTTGAAGCATTTATGTGACTTTTTTCCCTTTTAAAATTTAAGTCCCATTCAGAATGCTTAAAAAGTTGAAAGATTAAAATTGCATGTGCAAAGCTAATGGAAAATGAAGAAAAACCTCAGTTTTTTGTAAGATTAGATAATACACCGAGTTTACGTGGTAGGTGGGACTGAGTGATTAAAACGTAAGTCGGGGTATAATTTTTGTTTGGGCTGGAGACGAAAGAAAATAATAATGAAACAAAACTGCTTAATAAATTCTTAAATAATAAAAATACAAAATCGCAAACCAAAAGTTATTTTGATGTAGAAGGTTTCATAAAATCTAACAAGTAGTTTACCGGCTCAAAGATTTTTTTTCTCCCGCAAAATTTCCTCGTAGCTTGCTAATATTTTTTTTATTCCTTGTTTTGTTGAAAAAATGCGCTCATCGTTTGAGTTTATATTTTTTTAGATTTGTGTTATCTTTTTCAAATTTTAAACTGGGCCTTTTTGCCAAAAACCCCAACCATATTCGATCTTCTGATTGACGGATCTACAATCAGTTCCAATGCATGTTCACACATGCATTTCTATGAGTTCATCAATTGTTAGTTTCTAATTGTGGGAATCCGGTAGTTCTTGAACGTCATCACTATCCACTCCTGATTGCCTGGCAAAATTGACAACTGTTTCAATCAGATTACCAATTTCATCAGGCTATGCAAATGATTCCGCCTGAGTTTTAATGAAGGAAAACAATTTCAGCTCCTAATTATGGGGAATCCAGCAGTTCTTGAACGTCATTACTATCCACTTCTGATTGCCCGGCAAGATCGACAACTTCTTCAATCAGATTACCAATTTCTTCAGGCTATGCAAATGTTCCGCCTGAGTTTTAATGAAGGAAAACAATTGTCAGCTCCTAATTATGGGAGAGAATCCAGCAGTTCTTGAACGTCATTACTATCCACTTCGTTGCCCGCAGATCGAACTTCTTCAATCAGATTAACCATTTCTTCAGGCTATGCAAATGTTCCGCCTGAGTTTTAATGAAGGAAAACAATTGTCAGCTCCTAATTATGGAGGAGAATACAGCAGTTCTTGAACGTCATTACTATCCACTTCTGATTGCCCGGCAAGATCGACAACTTCTTCAATCAGATTACCAATTTCATTAGGTTCTGGCAATGATTTCGCCTGAGTTTTAATGATGGAAAAAATAATGCGAATCGACGAGATCTGAAAATCCCCTAACTTCAAATTCGCGTAAGTCGGGGTTAGGTAAGTCGAGGTATTACTGTATTCCCCGACCCCCTTATATAAGCTTTAAGAAAATTCCAAAATCTCTCGGCTTTTACACAGTACAGCAATTTACAGCGGGAAACTAATACATTACTTTGTATGTTTTCTTATTGTTTAGTCTCACCCGCACAGACCTCCCAAATAACATTCTTTTTTCTTCTTCCTCGCTTCTTTTTTGTGTTATAAACACAGCTGGTTTAACTCTCTCATATACACTTCAACGTGTGAATTAGAGAACCAACCCATCAAACCCATCTTGGAGAGCGTGCACATATTGGGATCGAGAGGAGGATAATATACTAACAACAGAGTGTATGTGGAACATATTTCGTGCCCATAGTCCCGAAGAAAATGGAAAGCAGCAACTTTTATTGTTTCGTCGAGGGGGAAGGGAAATGGCGAAAAGAAGAATACCAAGAAATATTCCTTTCCTCATAAATAAAGCGACGGCCTCTTATTGGGCAAGAACGAAAACCTTTACGAGAGAGATCGAAGTTGAAGTGAAAGTAGTTTTCTTTTCCTGTGTCCTGACCAGCAACATGCTCTTCTCTTTCTCTCTCACTTTCTCATTTTTTTTTACTTCTTTCTTTTCTTTTTTCATTGAGAGATGATGTGTTGCCATATCGGTAGCGAAAAAACGACAGGCGGCGGCTACTTGGCGATGATTGGCGCTTGTCTCCAGTTATTTGCGAACAGTCTTTTGGTCGCGAAATATGAGACTTCCTTCGAAAAGATATATATATTTTTTTGCTGTTGTGTTGCTTTTTCCTTATTTCGGTGTCCCATTTTCCTCTCGATACTCATTCTTTCTCTGATGTCTTTCTCTTCCAGTTTTGTTCTTTTATATTTTTCCACCACTTTTTCGAACCGGAGGAGGAAGGGGGGTTTGGATCGTTAAGGGAAAAAAAGTGTTCTTTCTTTTCCCTGTTTTTGTTCGGAAAAGTAGTATAGAGAATATTCGGGAACTCGAGGGACATTTTTATGTACACCATTTACAGAAACCGTGAATAGTAAGGAAGTTAGTGCAGGGAAAACCAGGAATTTATTTAAATTTAAAGGAATAGATAAGCAATTCCATAGTTGTCCTTTTCGTACTTATCATTTGATGACAAGTGAGTGAGTATTAACGTTGCACTATTAAGCAATACGAGGGCTATTGGTGACGGACCTCGTAATTTTGAACCATGGTCAGTTGATATGGCCGATACCTGAGCTCACAGGCGTAGCTAGACCTGAGAAGGCCCTATATCAAAATTTTTGGACACACTTTTTTGGGGCGCTTAACATATTACGATTGTTTTGCCTACATATGATGGGATCCCTGTAGCTTGAGGCCCCCGTATCATTGATACAGCTGATAAGGCGGTAGCTACGCCCCTGCCTGAGCTGTCATCCCTCCACACCGAACTTCCATACTACACCAAGAGGAGGCTATTAAGCCTTGGCAGATTTAACATGCATCAGCCCCTCTACAAGTTGGAGTTTCAATGGCACAAAGACTCAAAACTTATGACACGCAGGCCACGAGTTAGCAACCATAACCTCTAGGTTAGTGGTTCTCAATACCCGGGCCAGGGACTAGTGCCGGTCCGTGGATAAAATGGTACCGGGCCGCCCAAGAAACATTAATTTCCATTTTATTTATTGTGATTTATTTCTCTTCGGTTCGAGCGACTTTCAATAGAAATATTTTTATTTTCCATACTAAATCCCTTTGTATTCATTTTTTGGTGTAACTGTGTTTTATTCTGAAGGCACATTTAAATATTAAAGTACAATTATTAAAACAAAGCAATTTAAAACACAAGCAATCAGCGACCCACCACCCACTGTAGGTCGTGGTAAAGTTATCAAATATTGACCGGTCCGAGGGGATAAAAAGATTGGGGTACACTTCTCTAGGTTACCGCTGCCAATAGTTGTTCTGAAACACGAATTCACCAATCTGTGAATGTATAAGAAGCTTTCAAACTGTCCAATATTTGTTATAAACTTTAGCAATTTTCTTAGCAATGTAAAACTTGACTTTCAGTTAATCTATATAAGTATGTATAAACAAAACAGTTATTAAAATTTTTTAAACACATACGTTTAAGAAAGAAAAGGAATGAGTGATATTTTTACGTCGCACGATAAAGCAACCCGAGAGCTATTTGACGACAGACCTCGTAATTTTGTACCTCGGTCAAGTGACGAGGACAACACCTGGGCTTTCATCTCCCTCTCCTAACTGCCACACCACATCAACTGGAGAACGTTTGAGCCTCAGCAGATTTAATGTGCCGGCTGGGTGGCGTGGTTTGTCTGTCGCTGGCCTTCTGCGCTCATGGTTGCGGGTTCGACACCGGCCCAAGTCAGTGGATATTCCTGATGCAGAAAATTGACAGCGACCATTACGTATGATTATACGGTATGTAAAAAATCCCTAGAGTGTCTGTTTGGCTTGGATGCTCTCGACAAAATTAAATCCTGGTACAGGTTCGCATCGTCAGGGCTTAGGTTCCTCCTTCTAGGGAGGAAACTGGGCGTCAAAATTACCTGCGGTGATTGGTATCCGCCTACAGGGCACCGAACTAAAAAGTGATAACAGCTTCCGAGGGATGTACCAAGTCTGCAATGGTTAATGATCAATTCGCAGCCCATTAGAAATAAAAAAAAAATTAATATGTATCAGCCCCTCTACACAGTGGATCTCCATTGGCACTAGAGTTCGAAACTACCACCCGGCAATGAGTTCTCTTTTTGGCTACCGTTGCTACTAGTTGTTGTTTAGAAACACAAATCCACCCATCTGTGAATATTTAAGAAAATATTAACACAAAATAATTCAACAGTCCCGATCAACTACTATGTATTTTCATGCACTTTTTTTTCTCAACACGGAACGAAAATCACTTTACACGAACAGATTTCCTTTCTGAAAATGAACAAAATACGGGAAACACCAGACGGATTGTATTGTCCTATTGTATTATCGGAAGAATTCGTTGCAGTAGATGATGGTAATGGGTGTACACAGCCCCAATTAAGGCAGACAAAGACATTTTTGAGTTCGTTCAAAGCTAAAAAAATATTATTAATGCAGATTTCAAAAATGAAAATGAAATGAATATTGCAGCTCCTGTCCCCACATCATTCAAAATGGGGAAAGTCATGAAAAGTATGCGCAGTTATTTAGACGCACATTTCAATGATAAAATGAACAACAAAATGAATGACATTGAACTATTTGTTTACAATTTGAAGCTAAAAAAGACAATTCTAAGAAAATATCGGATTGTGTTTCTGAAACTCAATAAATGTTTTATTTTTCTAAAGACTCATAAATATTGCATTAAACTTTATTAAGTTCTTGTGAATATTTTTGCTTTATTGATTTTTATTAAATACATGCATATATACATATCTAAGTAAATAAAATATACTCAAATAAACTTAGATTTGTTGTTTACTTAATATTTGTTTTTTGTTGTAATATCATTTAACACAAAAAAAATATTTCAGTCCTCTCACTTTCGTGTTAACCAATTTTCACTGTATTTATAAATAAAACAAATCTCACAATTTCAAACACGTATGTTTAAGAAAGAAGGTAACGTAAGAGAAAATGATTTTTTAATTTAAAAAATAAATCTCATGATACATTAACATTTATTGTGAACACCCATCTATAATATTATTCGTAAAATAAAAAAAGAGCGGAAAAATAAACATACCTTCATACATCTAAAAAAATTCTAAATTTTTCTTAAAAAGCAGACCTATGTTTTCTTTTATTTTTTTTAATCTTATTTTTTGTTATTATCTTTCGATTGATATATCCGTCTTCGGAAGTTTAAAGTTGAATAAAAATTCATTTGAAAAAAATTAACAATTCAACACCCCTTTTTGGAAAAAAAGCAAAAAACGTTTTTTATAAAAAACATTTTATAAAAAATATCTACAAAAAAAAATGCGTAATATATAAAACAGAATATTTCCGGGAATACCAAAATTTTTTTTTTCTTTTGGGAAATTGTGCATGTAAAATTTTTAATTAAGGCCTTTTTTTTATTAATAATTTCTTATTTCTGGGGATGTTTTTTTACAAATGTAAACTTTTAAAAATAAGAAGAAAAAACTAAATTTCTTTCTTGAAAAAAAATTTTTTTTAAAATTTTTTTAATTTTCTTTTTCAATTAATATTCAAAATTTATCATTTATAAAATGTAGGGGGTTTAAAAAATATGAAAACCCAAAAATTTTTTTTTGAAAAATATATAACTAATAACTTAAAAGTGGTATTTTAAAATTTATTTAAATACTATAATTATTTTTTTAAAATTTTAAAAATTTAAATGGTTTTCTCAGTTTGTGTTTTCAAAGAAACATTACTGCATTCAAAATGCTACTCCTTCCGGTATTTACCAATAACTTCCATTTTTCCTGCGTGTTATATATAAAGCATGTAATAAAACTAGGGATCCATTTTGCTATAAACAGAATATTTTTTTTTTTAAATTAAAATGTAAGATATATTGGCTTTTTCGTTGATTTTTAGGATGCATATCAACATTTCATTTTTTTTTCTCAAAAACGAATTATTGTAAAATCCACCCCTAAAAATGTTTAGAACATCTATAAGAATATTACAAAAAAATTTCAGGTCAAAAATTTAATTACAAAAGGAGTAGGATTTTAAAATTTTCCAAATTTTCTTCAAAAAATTTACGTTTTTAAAATTGTGTGAATAATATGTGAAAAATTTCATCTCGTATCATTTTCTTGAATAGAAACACTATACAAAATGCTAAATGATAATTTTTAAATACATGAATAAAAAAAGTTGTTCAAAGGGTACCAAGTCCTCTTAAGGGATCTAAAGAAAGATAAAAACCAAGAAAAGGAGAAGAAAAATGGTAAAACATGATGCATGTCAAAGAGAGAGACAAGCGGCTTGAAATTCGACCCGAAAATACTGTTGTTAAAGATTAGTCCAAACGACAATCTTAATAAAAAAAGGCGTGGAGAAATTGTCAGGGAATCTTTTGAAGCGTCTTCTCCACCATGTCCTCCTCTTTCTCCAACGTCGCTAGTCAAACTGTCTGCTTTTAACAAAGTCGACTTTTGCGAAAATAGGAAGGACAGAAACGAAAACAACATAAAAAAAAGTTTTAGAGTTTATCGCAGAAATTTGAAGATGTTCCAAGTCACCCCCAATGCATTGTTGCTTCGCGGGGTCGAATGATAGCGTGTTTAGTAAAGAATCGAATTCAATGGAAAATGTAGGGAGTCTTCGAATAACAAGAAGAGTCTATTATGAAGATGAATGCATTAAGTTAAGTAAGGATTTAAATTTCGTTCGGCTGAGATGTTGACTTGCTGAGCTATGTCTCTGTGCATCAAATGGATCTGCAGCGAAACATTTGAATTCGAAAAGCGAGCCTTATTATCATAATGTAGTTAAATTCCGAGCAATAGATTTTATAAATAGTTTTACTGCATAATAATATGCATATGTTATCGTTAAAGTGTATAATTCAGTTATATTTCAAAAAGTAACTAGGTATTTCATGAAGTAACGAGACAAGTCAATTAAAGTATATAAGAGATGAATGGCCGTGGGTAGCCTAGTGGTTATAGCACCGGACTCCAGACCGGAAGGCATGGGTTCGATGCCTGTACCGCTAAATACCCTCCGAGTACACACGAATTACCCCTTTGTTAAATCAGTCGGTCCGAAATCTTGTGGGCTGAATCGAGGTACAGGGGAACTGGAGAAGATTCCTCCACTTCAGTTCAATGCCTAAATTGTGGTGGTGGAATGAATGGGTAGCGCCATCCTATCGTAATCATTCTATCGCCCCTTCAAAGATTTCACCGAACTAAATCGTACTGTCACCCGTATGGTGCTCATGGCTAAAGCCAACGACAGGCGTACATTTAGCCTATTGCCACGATGAATTTCGTGGGCCTCGATCTGACTATGTCAGACAGGTGGCAAGAGCAACAACATATAAGAGATGAAAAATTTCATACTTTACCTGGTTATTTTATGAAAAAACTAGTTATTCTACGACATAACTAATAGTGAACCATTAAAGTGAAAAATAAACCATTTCAGAGTTATTTTATATATCACTTCAAAGATCTTCCGAGTTCAGTATTTCATACTTCAACGATCAAGTAATCGCTATTTTATAGAATACCAAGTTAAATCGTAGAACTCAATAATTTTATACACTTTAACTGACTTGTCTAGGTATTTCATGCCTAGTTATTCTACGAAATAACGGATTTCATACTTTAACGGTAACATATATATAACGATTTTTCAACACGTTGCAAAACAGTTTTTTTCAATTAATAATTAAAAATGTGGTATGGTACAGAAATTATTTTAGAAATTTTAATACCATTACGTATATTTTCGAATACAAGCCGATCTGTATTTAAGCCGAGAATGTATTTTTTCTTCAAAAATTTAGCCGAATCGGAAAGCCGTATGCGTACGTCGAGCTAAAAAGAACACAATTATCTCTTTTCTTAATATTAAATTCATTCCAGGGCTCACAGCTAAAACAAGGAAGCCTTTCTTTGTCACCCTCACGCTCAAAGGCCAATGCCCTTCTCTTTTTACAAATAGCAACCCTCTCCAGAAGGTGCGGAGAAGGGAGCCAAACACTCAATAATCTACCACCAACAGTAGCCAGACTTTACAACATGTAAGCCAGATTGAAAAAAAACCACCCTGTAGTTTTAAATATAGCACCATGAAGACGAAAATGTTGCTAAGAGGCTCAAACGTGTAGAATATATTTTCCAGTTAAAATTCTGTAAAGTAAAACGCCAAACGCCAACGGGGATAGCTTTATTTCTGACAACCCTAATTGAAGCTAGTATATTTTTTCCATTCGTTTGTTCACTTGTACACTATCTGTGCTAGTCATAATTTTCAACGCCATTTTTTTATTTGGAAAATGAGCAAGAAAAAGTCGTATACGGCACGCGATCTTCCACTTATGCTTCATGCGTTGAAGGAAACGTTCGCTGCGTGATGATCATATGCATTCAGATAACCTATTGAGTAACTGTGAATTTTACGAACTATTCAAAAACTTGTTTCTCATATTGTCTTAGAAGGCTTGACACACACCTAAATATTACTACTGAAAAATACTTTGTTAATTTTGTGTTGGCTTAGTAAAATTTAAATAAACCAAAATGTTAAGCATTCTTTAAGTAAGTTAATTCAATCAGATTTCTTTCACACGATCCGTTAGCTTAATAATATGTCTTTTTTTATGCGATAGTAAAAATTTTAATTGTTCATTTAACTTAATGTGACCCAAAACAAGATTTCTTTTATCTCTTAAAAATAAAATGCTGCAACAAATCGTTTTCAGATACACATTCCTACCGCTGTACAATTCGAGTAATCATTTACCTTAAGTCTATAATGTAAGAATAAGGAGAATGCATAATGTATAAAAATATTTAAAGAGTCTTTTTATTAGTAACAAAGGAAGTTATGTCATGGAGGCATTTTAAAAATGTAACTACAATTTGTTGTTTTCGATACGGAACTAATGAAATGTAATTCATCCATATCTTAATATAAATTTCCACACTTGAGACCAAGCATGGTCCATTAAAAATTTAAAGACCTTATCTACGCAAAGGAGTCTTAGCAGCTTAATATCATTGGATTTAAGGCATTGGATTTAAGGATCTTTCCCTTTCAAACGCACCTTTCTGTATCTTCAAACTAATATATAAATAAAAAGGATATAACTGATTAAATATTTATTTATCCATTGCAAAAGGCGTTTTACTTTTCTTTCTAGTGTGCTTAATGTTCATATATCTCTAATGAAGGTTTGGGGTTTTATTAAAAAATTTTAAAAAGTCATGAAAATATTAAAAAGTGAAATGAAAAAATTAAAGAAAATTTTTTCATCGTGTTTTGGAAACCATTTTAGAAAAAAGGAAAAAAAAAGGGAATGAAGATATGAACCAATATTAAAAGGGAATAAAATGATTAATGAAAAAAAATTAATGTCGTGGTAAAAGCGGGGGTGCTGGGTTATCAATTTTTTTGTAATTTCTTACTATTTTCTATTTCCGGAAATGCGGGGTGGGGTGAAAAAAATGTAGTTTAAAATCCCCCCGTTTTTTATCACAATGACACAAATTTTTTTCTCGTTAATTTTTTTTATTCTTATATTAAAAAATTATTTTTTTTTATTTTTTAGTTAAATTAACTAAAAAAGCTTTTTTAGTTTTTTTTGAATTATAATTTATTTTTTTTTCTTTTTTTGGTTTTAAAACTCTCATTTTTTAAAATTTACAAAATTTTTTAAAATACCCCTTTTTTTTAAATTTGGAATACCCATTGGCACCCTATCAGTGCGTAAAAAAGGGCCCCGGGTTTTTGCAAAAACGTAAAAATCCAGCCAACTGGAAGGGAAATCGGGAAAGGGAAGGCTAATTTTTGAAATTTTAAAAAATTGCTGAAAAAGGTGTTAAGTCAATGTTTTTTTTCACTAAAAGAGCTCAATATTCTTTTGAAACTTGAAAAAAATCATTAGACATTAAAAAGTACATTTTTTTTTTGAACCGAAGAGTTTGTGAAAAATTTTTTTAAATCCGGTGATTTTGGAATCAATTCTAAAAGTTCTTTTGGAAAAGGGGAAGCAATGAATGATTTTTTTTATTCTATAGATCCGAAAAAGAGAATTTAGTCGGGTTTAAAACGGGTAGAACAAAATTATTTTTCCACTTGCTCGAGTTTTTTTTTTTAACTTACATTTTCAGAAAAACTAGGCAATTGTTTATATTATGGTAAGAAATTGCTGACACATCCCTCCCTTTTTCACGAAAAAAGAAAGGGTTATTCAAGGAAAAAAGTACAAATAAATCCCCTCTCCACGGAACACTCGTTTATATAACTAACAATGATTTTTTAGGGGGGAATAAACATGGATTTCACTTTGGTTCCTGACCTATTTGCATAAATAAACGGCTTGCAGAAAGTTATAAAACTGATGGAACAGAATAACGTTATGTTTATAAAATGAATACGAATGCAGTAAGATCGTAATCAGAAAAATAAATCTGAGAAATCTTATTGTTGTTTTTCATGAAAACGGCAATAATAAGCATCTGAATCATAAAAAAACTTTCTTTAACCCTTAATTAAATATATAATTGTTTTGAATTTTAAAAACTTTTTTTTTATAGGAATGTAGTTGTAGGTTACGTAAACATTAAGTAAAGAAAAATTCAGACAATAAATTTGATTTTTTTAAAAGTAATACTCGTATGTAAACTTTTGGCAACATACAGTATTTACCATAAATCTGGCATACATCCGAAAAAATTTTCAAATGCAAAATCAAACATTGATAGCTTACCTGATAACAGATGAGAAATAATTTTTTTTTTATAGTTAGATATTTCACTCCTTTACGGGGAAAATCGAAAATAGGAAATATTTCGCCAAGAAACACTCTGAACTTCACTCACCACATTCAAATGTCAATATATATATACACACACACAACTCACTCGCCAAAAGTAATGTTAAGTTTTTCTTTCTCTCATGATTTATTGTTAATGATTGTCAACGCGCGTTCAAAAACGCACACACTCTAATTTTTGAATAAATTTAAGTGGAACTGGAATGGCAACAATATGAATTTAAGGGTTAAATCTTGCTGTACGCGAGTTTCGTTCTTCGAATTAATATAATTTCGAATAATTTAATCGGCCAACTTTATCTTTATTAATAAAATTCCTCAAAATTAAAGACAAAAATTTAACAAGAGATAAACACGATTAAAAATAATAATAATGAAAGAGCTGTTGCACTCATAAACCAATCATAACAACAAGATCAGAACCTCGACCGCAACCACAAACTCAAGAAGTAAAAATGAAGGATGATTAAAATCTTCTTAATTGTATAAACCCCAAAAAAAAGGCGCCCCCTTTTCCCCTTTGGTGTCAGGCACCATCCTAGAACTAAAGAGAGGGGGGCGCGGGGGGGGGTGGGGATGTCGGCTTTATTCGTCCCCCTCCCCCCTTTTACCCGGTATTAATCTCCCCAGTAAAAAGGAAAAAGAGGCCTTTAACCCAATCAATGCCCGGGAAAACCCTTGTTTACCGCCCACAATATCTCCTCCCGAAGCGAAGTGAAGTGAAGAAGGGAGGGTAACTTTAATTGAAGGAGCTAACAAGTTGGAGAATAACTTTTCCCGCAGGGGAAAAGGGGAAAAAGTGTTTTTGAAAGAAAAAAGGGGTGCGGCGGAAAAAAAAGGAATAGGGACTTAGAAATCGACGAAAAACGTTTCTGGGATAGAGGGGAAAACAAAGAGGATATAGTAGATCTACTATGCTTTTATTGTTTAGCATACTATACATTTTACTGAACTATACTATACCAACAAAACTAAATATTGTTGATTTTTTAATTTTTAATCGTTTCGCGGGTTTTTTAAAATCGTTTTGAAGTTTTTGAGTGAGTGAGTGAGAGTTATATTAAGGCATCCGACTACTTGTGACAACTTTTTTTAAAAAAAATGGAGAAATGGAATTTTTTTTTCGTGGTTTTTAGATTTATTTAGTACATATAAAGAACAAAAATGCTAAAATGAAGAAGAGAAAAAGAAATTATTATTACTAAAATGGGTAAAAATTTACAAAAAAATTACCTAAAAGGGGGTCTTTCTGCACAAAAAGTTTTGGTACAAATTTTAAATATTTCAATTTTGATATGTTCCTTTGGTATTCATTTTTAAAATGACCTTCAGGATAAGAGATATTTTAATTTTTATAAAAACTAGAGTACTTTATCTTAGTTATTATGTGAAATAGCTTAAAAAAAAAAATAACAGTGATTATATTCACATAAGGTGTGATACCGCCCCCCCTATGGTGACCGTATCTTTGATTATCAGCGTGAGCTAGAGGTGTGACGGGCTCACGCGTCTTTTTCTGTAACCCCGGGGGCTTTGACGGCCAAGATTAATGGAAATCTTTTTTAACCCAAATCCAAAATTTAAATAAATATAGATGCAAAAAAAGATAGTCTTTAAAAAAACAGAAGTTTTAGTAAGCGGGATGGCAATTTAGAAAATTCTGTTTGGAAAAGATGAAATGTTTTGACCCAAAAGAATCACGGATTCCCCAGCCATTACTACAAAAGGGGAATACTATTGCACGCGCGCCGATCTGTCTCTCTGAAAGTGGTTTAACCGTTGCGTGGAATTCGGTAGGGAAATTTTTTTGTTATCCGTTCTTTAAAATTAATAAATTGAGTAGGCGGATAATATAATTATTTTAGATAAGTGATCAAGTTGCGCGATTCGTTTTTAGCTACGGCTACGTGTTTTGGTTTATTCTCATTTAAAATAAGGGTTTTTTCAATATATTTAAAAATTTAAATTAAACTTTTAAAAATTATTAAAATTCAAAATGTCGAGGGTTCATTTCGAGAACTCCACACCCCTAATTCATGCTTTTAAACCCCAAAATATGGTCGCCAAAAAACCGACCATATCACGAAATTAAAAAGGGGGTTTCAAAAAGGGAAAAGAAAATTTTTTTATTCTGAATTTGACTTTTTAAATAGAACAAATGTCCAAAAAAAGA
Source organism: Trichonephila inaurata madagascariensis (assembly GCA_019973955.1). NCBI lineage: Eukaryota > Metazoa > Arthropoda > Arachnida > Araneae > Nephilidae > Trichonephila > Trichonephila inaurata. Next base: position 25,005 of record BMAV01025645.1, on the reverse strand, counting down.
CAAATTTAATTGGGGAGGGAAACTTTCAAAACACACAGTAATAGTTAAACCGAAACGTAACTTGGAAACCCTATGGTTATTTAATTTTCCCACTCTCCTTCAATAATATTCAATCCTAATATCAAATAATCATTCCTACCTTAATCCCAAAATTGATTTCGTCTTTTTTGGGAAAAGTCTGGGCGCGCGTGCAATGGTATGCACCCTTTTTTTTAATGGCTTGTTTTCCAAAGGGAACTTCACGATTGGCTGCCCCAAATTTCCCCCTAGTCTCTTTCACACATACCATTTTCCCAAAAATTTTCCATCTCATAAAAAATTTTTGCTATTTAAAAACCCTTTTTATTTGCATTTTTTTTTTTACATTTTTGCTTCTTGGGTTTTGGTTGGAAAAAAGTTCCATTTAAACTTTTTCCACCAAAAAACCCCGAGGTTATGTTTTAAAAAAAAGACGTGTGGGAAAAGGGACTTTTTAAAATTTTTTAAAAAAACAGTGATTGAAAAAAACGGGAAATGTCCAAAAAAACTTCATTATTAAAACCCGAACATACAAAAAATTTCAGTTAATTCTTTAAAACTTTTTTAGCAAACGCCCCGTTTGAGCCCCCAAAAAAGACACACATTTCGAGTAAATCACATTTTAAAGTATGACAACTTGTTTGAAATAATGGCATCTGCTTTTACTAAAACATTTGTAGTTTTTGTTCCAGTGAATGAAAAATAATAAAATTATAAGATGGTATTTTTATAAAGCTATTATAAGATGGCATATAAAATAAAATCATAAGAAAAATTTGTCAATTTTTGGCAAATCATCTCCAAAAACCATCCAGGATCCAGTGTTGTTGAAGGAATAAGACTATCTGTCACAAAGACTCATAAACTTTAAAATTTCCAACCTGAATTCGCATTGTGAATACTGCATTCGACAGATTTGGTTACCTAGTCACCAAATTTGGCGATAAAACAGAAGTCTCTAGAATATTTAGAAGAACCTTGAATGTGAATATTTGGCGAGATAACTTTAGAAGTTTCTAAAAAGATTCTTCTCGACTTATACGAGGACTTATGCGATACGCAATTAAAAACAATTGTATCAAATATCATTAAAACATCCCAATCTGTAGTAATTATAATATGATTATGGAAATTTAAAAATTTTTTGTTTCTATGCTAAAAGGTTTTTGTAAAAAGAAAAAATGATTTTAAACCCTAAGAGCAGTAACCCCAAGGGGGAAAATTTTTAAGGGGGGGGGGGTCGGGGTTGAAAAGTTCACCATTCTTGTATCATGCTATTTTTGATTTTGTCGATTTTCAGGAACAAAAAAAAAGTAAAAAAAAAAATTATTGGGAAAAAAAATTATCATTAATTAAAAAAAAATTTAAACATTAATAACAAATATTTTAATTAAATTTTACGTATTATATACTTAAATTATAACCAATCAGAAAAAATCAAAAAAAGGGGTTTGGGGGGGGGGTCCCGGGCCCCTTTTGCGCCACTGCAAAAGGGATACTCTTTTTAATAGTGAAATTTAAGTGATCTTGGGGACAAATAACCCCAAATTTAAAATAAATGCACCCAAAAAATTTCCCGAAAGGGCTTAGGACTGTTATCTGAAGAGCTCCAAAAGCTCCAAGAGTGTCTTCACAACTTATCTAACGACAATGCAGGAAGGTAACATTGAAGTCAAACATTTGACAGCAATTCTGCGTTTCATTTACCTCATTCGATGTTGTGGTTACGAATTTGAATTGTTGTGTTCTATATTTGTCTGATTTTTGAATGTATGCTATTATGAGTTCTTATTGTTTCCTGTTAAAAGTAAATCTGCTGTATTAACTAGAGAGTTCACAATAAATTCTGATTTATTTCTAATGAACATACTTGGTATTCGCGTTGACTTTTCTACATTTAAAATGCATTTAACCTTATAACAATATATATATACATATATTATTTAAACGTATAATTACAAGCATACTCTTCCCCCCCTTTTGGTTCAGACTTTACTTCTAATCTCCATCGCTCATTTTTAATGGCTTCTTTCTATATTCTGCCACAATACTTTTCATCATTAATGAAATGCTTAAAACAAAACAAAAGAATTAAAATAAACAAATATAAATACCTTTACTTCCCATTTTTAAAGTAATTCTAAAGAGAGTTTGAACCATTTCGAATAAATTATTATCTACCAATACGTACGACAAACAATTAACCAAACTAAATATGCCAGGTCTTAGTTAAAAAGCCAATTAAAACATTCGAATTAAGTGCAATTCTTTCTAAGTGAAAAGAGCTGAATTTATTATCGATATTCACTGACACAAAGACTTCATTTAAGATATCTCTAACAAGATGCTGGCAAATAAAATTACGAGAGAGAAACATTTTATCATATTTACTGGAAACCATTTCTCTAAATAAAATGATAAATATTTGAATAAGTAATGCATTTGATCCCAAGGTATACACTCAGATTAATTATTGTAATGGAATTAATTAACGAAGAACAGAGGGTGAGAGAAAGAGAGAAACACAAAGTAATTGATTTAAGGCGAATAAACTAATTCTATAACACGTCACGATCAACAGTACTGATAGGGTTGCAGTTGCAGAAGCATAAGGATGCTTAGGGTGGATCAAAAAAGGAATATTTATCTTTGTTGTTGTTGTTAAGAGTAGAGCGGGGTATTTAAATCTCAATTCCTATGAAAGCTTGCACGAGGGACTAACTGGGGATGAACCCTTAAATTTTACACCACGATGAAAAGCATTGAGGACAAACTAACATGAGCTGGCAGGCCCTCCTCCAAACTCCACACCACTGCAATGGAAAAAGAATTTTGAGCCTCTGACAGTATCTAAAAAATGAAATTTTGGACGGATGGGTTAATAGATTCCAGGTCATCTCAGAACCTATGGCTTTACGCGGAATAACGAAAAAATTCTTATAGACTCTAACTCTCAAGAAATTTTCCTTTTGTCAATTTTGAATATCACGTGGAAGCTTAAGTTGTTTGAAAACAAAAATTATGGACCTTTCCTTTTGGAAAAATCGAAAAATCTTTTAAAAAATAACCACAAAGAAAACTTTATAGCTAATTGAATGCTCAGAATCGTGTCAACTTGAAAGTCACGCATTATACCCTGATTTTGCGATAGAAAAGTAGAAAGCAAGCATTAGGTTCGCATTAAAAATTTTTTATTTATCTATTTAACTACAATGAAGGGAAATACTTATATTTTACGTTGTCTATTTCTAATTTTAATAATAAGTTTAAAAATACATAATATAAGTACAATTATTATATATTTTTTAAATTTTTGTTGAAGAAATAGTTAGATTTTGTGCTGTTTATTTTTATGTTAAGAAATATTTTTAATGATGCAAAATTAATGTATAATAAAACTGTCCTACTGTGTGGCATGTGTTGAATCATATTGGTAGATTGGTTTGGCACGTCACAGCTAAAAGGTTGCCGACCTCTGCTCTAGGGTATGCCAGCCACGAGACCGTGACCTTTCACTATTCTACCGCGGCCTCTAGAGCCATGTAAGATCGAGGTCCACGAAATTCGTCGTGGGAAAGGGCTAATTTTTTACGCCTGTCGTTATCTGCAGCTTTGAGCACAATGCAGGAGACAGTACAATTTGGCTTTGATCCTCTCTAATTTTGAGGGAGTACACCCTGGGAGTGGTCAGGAGCCTCCCACTCTTTCTTCCCCTTCCACCAACCTCACGAGAGGACTTGCGGCTCGATGAATATTTAAAGTGCCCCCATGCCGCAAAGGCACTATATATTTACTATTTACAAACAACCACACCTTCTCCGGTATTCGAACCCAAACCTGCGGATATAGCAATCAGCGTCACTAATCGCTAAAAGAGGATTTTAGCAGCACATTCTCATTTGAGACAACAATCTGCTGAAGGCAAAGTTAAAACATTTTTTCTCCTTTTTTTAACATCGTTTCCATTTCGTTGATTTTTAGTTTTTTTATAAATCAATACAGAAAGGAAAACCGTTTCCAAGTTTGTGTCATTAGGAAGCAATTTACAAGCCGGAGAGAAAAACAGAAACAAAAATAAAAGTTTTGTTTTTAAAAATATGTGAGAGAGAGAGAGAGAGTACACACTTTAACTCGTAAAACTGGCTGCCATTTTGACACAAGTTTGTTAGCTCTTCGACGATGCCTTTTCTCGTAATTTCGATTTGTTTTTATCGACCAAAAACTCCGGTTTAAAAAGAAGAGAGAGAGCGAGAGAGGAAAAAAAAAAAAATAGGGAAAAATAAAGACGGCGTGGGGGAAAAAAATAGAGGTAGCGAGGGAAGGATTTCTCGGGTGATTGAGGTAGGAGGCGGCAATTATGTTAAGTATGGCAACACGTGCAGTGGCGAAAAAGGGCTCGTTTCGAGCTCCTTTCTCATTACTCAAGTCGAGCAAACCTTGCTCGGCCTCGTTAACGAACTAACACCGCCGTAAAAATCCCTTTTTCTTTTTCCCTACTGCTGCAGGCACCGTCCGGTCCGCAGCAGCAACCCTCTACTCCCTCTCCTTAAGCATCCGTTTCGATGCGTCACATATAAACAGCAGATGCCGGTCGTGACTTTGCATAAAATCGTTTGTGTAGGGATGGGGTGTTTTAGATACAATTCATTGTGTCGATCGGGCAGGGGAAATGGATTTGAAAACGGATATCTTATCCTGTCTTGTGATTCAAATGGTTGGTTGGCTTCTTTTCCAGCTTGTGTCTTTTATGTAACGCTGGAATAAACAGTGGGGACGTGTCATTTCGGAAATCCTGAACTGGAATGAATAAATGGCGAGGAGATAAATCGTTTTGTTTCACTTGTGTAGAATACAAATTCTGTTGTTTAGAGTTGGAGGTGTAATGCATTATACGTCATTACCTTAAAAATACTACTTAACGATTTTCTTTTTTTTTTCTCTAAAATAGCTGTTTGTAATAGGAACTTTTTTATAATTAGAATATTTTAACCCTTTTGTGGGCCTTGGGAAGATTATTTCCCATCTACAGGGTGTTCCCAAATTCATGGTACAAACTTTAAGGGTAGGTACAGGACATTGTAACTAACATTTACTGTATAGGAATGTATGGGCATAAGTGACGCGGTGAGGCGCAGGCAGGGTAAATAAAAGAAAAGAGAAATGGAGTTATCGGTTGCTTGCGTTGCCGGTAGGGGTCAGTAGATGTCTACCGCCTGTAAACATGATGCATCTCAGTAGGGGAAAGCGCCATTCACAATTGTGCTAACGTCTGTGATGGGAGACTTTACGTACACCGAGAATGCTGCCATGCATTACATGTACTGCCGTGCAAATGGTAATGGTAAAGCTGAATGCATCACGCACAGTTTTCTGATCGACAAATGCTGGACCACAGAATTTTTCAGTAGTTTCATCGTCAACTTCGTGAAACACGTTCGTTCCACGTCACCAGACATGATGCTGGTCGACGAAGACCTCAACTCAGTCCAAGCCTGGAAGAAAGCATTTTGAACGTTGTAGCTGATAGACCAGAGTCAAGTACAAGAGCTGTTGCTCATCATGTAAGTCAGACCGTTTGTAGAGTGTTAAACGAAAATCGCGTATAACTGTTCCATTTTGAGCAAATACAAGCTTTGAACCAGGTAGACTATCTTCTTCGACTGCCAGTGGGTGGTGCAGCAATGTGCACCGCAGTTAGATTTCATAGCTCATGCGCTGAACAGTTATTGTAAAGATTACTCTTGTCAACGACACTTTCAATAAACATTTTGTCTTTTCTTTCGTCTCTTATGTTTTGTGTTTGTGCCTCCCTGCGTCACTTGCGCCCATACATTTCTATACAATAAATGATTGTTACAATGTCCTGTACCTACTTTTAAAGTTTGTATCATGAATTCGGACCACCCTGTATATGATCATACAAAATACACCTGTGTGGGAAATCGCAAAACCCATTATAATATATTGGCCTTGCTATTATAACGATTGGAAGATTAATTCCCATACTAATCTTTTTTTTTCTTATTGACCTTGCCGTCATAAATAGTTTCATTTTATGGCAAGTGAAAAAAAGAACCAGAAGTTTAGAATAGCTAACATTTCGTATAGCATTAGCTCATCAGCTAATGGACAGATATTCCTCAAGAAGAAAAAGGAAAGGACATCCTGCTAGCTTCCAAGCAAAGAAGTGTGCAGTTCCGGATGATGTGTGTGCTTAACGAGTGCGGGAAATCATATGCCAAAGATGGTTTTGAACTATAAATGGTGTAGGAAATGTAGCAGAAAGGGACAAGAGAAGAGGATCCACTACTTGAGTGCAGAATGTGATGTTCCCTTGTGCATTACAATGTGCTTCTCATCTTTTCATGGCAAATAATCACCATTAAATTTAATTTTCTTCATGACGGTGAATAGTTCTTTGGGAAGCATTCTTCCCACTCCTAAAATTTAAAATGTAAACATAAAATTCGGTAAAATAAAATACATTTCCTTATATGCTATTGTTTAATTGTTTATAAAACATAATAAATGGTGAGAAATTCAAAAGAGAAATAAATGACCCACGAAAGGATCAAGAGTTTTATTTAAATTTTGATTGGTGACCACAGTAATTGAGTAGTCATGGTCGCGAACTCGTGGCCTGCATTGTATATGTTGAGTCAGGTGTTCTAGTCCTGGTGCCACTGAGAAAGTGTTTATTAGCGTCGTACTTTCAGGCAACACAAAGGTTATTGGCAACGGACCTCATAATTTTAAACGTCGGTCAAGTGAAGAGGATGACACCTGAGCTGGCACCCTATTTGTGCGTCTCGACTATAATCTGCCACTCCTTGTGCCACTGAAAATCAGTGGTGAAGACTAAACTAAACTCATTGGCGAACAGTCTATGAGGGCCAAGATCTACTGTTCTGTGACCTTGGGCACTGAGGTGTACGACCAGATGCTCCGTTCAGGTGGTCAGTCTGACGTGAAACCTCCAGTGTATAGTTCCCAAGCAAGCTTGGTACTCATTTATCAGCCCACTAAGGGGATGGAAAGCTGAGTTGACATTGCCCAGCCCGAGGTTTGAACCCCGGACCTGTAGCGTGGAAGCGAGGAACACACTACTACAAGCCACTGGGCTTCCGGCGGGGTAGAGTGTCACATTAAATCGGTTGAGACTGAAAGTCTTTCCATTTTGGAGTTATTGGGAAATTTGGTGTGTAGTTAGCCAGCGCAGAAGTAGTTCTCGTCAATAGACCATGGTTCAAAATTACGGGGTCTTTCGTCAATAATCCTCGCGTAGCTTTGAAGTTTGTTGACCAAACACTCGATTTTGAACTGATGGCGATAAAAAAACCTACATTCATAAAAGCTTTTTATAAATAATGATGTTTAAATTATTATAGAAACAGAATATTTTTACATATTTGTGAATTTATGCAAGAATTAAAATTACTCATTCTCTTTTTAAAATGGGTTTATGTCATGATTCATGATTGCAAGGAAAATCGACAAAATATATCGTATTAAAAATGTTTTTGTTCGTTAATTTCTTAAATTTAAGAAATTTACATTTTACAGAAATTTTATTTCGGACAAAAACAAGCGTGGCCGCGTTTGTTAACTTTATTTCTTCAAAGATAATTTTTCCTTTTTTCAATGAAATTTGTAGTAACATTTGAGTTATGAAATTATTAAGTATTTACACATTTAATGTAACAAATTTAAATAGAGTTTTTAAATATACGGAAATGGGGCAATATAATTAACTATTTGACAGACTGAAATGAGCCGAGTATTAAATATAAAAATATCTTTCAGATTTAAGAAATTACAAAAAATATCATTCATATTTTGGAAACAAAAAAAGATGGATGCTTCAGTATTATAAGAAATACTGATTGAGGACGACTTTTAAACTTATATAAAAGTGAGGTTTAACCAGTTTTAAGGCTAGCCAACCTTCCCCCTTTCTGTTTATTCTGATCGAGATCATGTGAAAATAATGGAAAGCCCCCTCTCTCTCTTCCTGCATACATATAGAGAGCTGTAACTTTATATCATATTCAACTATAAACAGATTAAACCTCCTTAAAAATGTTGATACATATTTAAAAATGAAATTGAAGGGATCCATTAATAAATCCTTTTATTAATACGTCTCAAAAATATAATTAATTAATTAATTTAGATGAATTTTACAGAAAATATAGATTTCTGTTTTAAAAAAATTGTTAACATGGGAAAAAATTTGTACACATACGATTTTAGGATGATGATTTAAGTGTAAAATCAAAAATAAAAAGATGAAAACGTCGACGAGATGAGCAGAAAAAATAATTTTTAAAAAATTTACCACAACAAGGCACAAATTTTGTAGAAAAATTCCTAGATATATTCAAATTATCAAACAAAAAACATTAATAGCCTATATTAAACTATTTAATCAAAAATCTTCCAAAATAAATAAATTTATTTTTTGTAGCAATTTTTTATTGTGTATTTAAGTTTAAGATTAATGATTCGGTATTAAGTATGCATTTTTAAAGACAACAAAAAAATAATTATCCATTTCAAGTTTTTTTTTTTTTTTAAAAAAAAATATTTATGGATAAACATTCTCTTATTGTAATCCAGTAAGAATAGAGACTACATTAGTCTTCTTTTCTTTTACACTTTGAAAACTTTTCCCGTATAAAACGTGTTAAATATTTATACTAGATAATTCTTTTTCTGTCATACATTTTTCTCTCCTTTTTTTTATCATCCGTTTTTGTTCCCCAATTAGCTGCAGGTAATTGGGATACATTTCTTTTCTTCTTTAAAAAAGAACTGTGTTTATTTTAATACAAAGGAAAGAAAAAAGAATATTAAGACGGGATATAAAACATTAACCACAAAATAATAAAACTAAAGTGTATCAGCATTCAACAATTCAAGCGATAACAATTTTTTTTTATCCAAGAAGAGAGACGAGTTATCTTTCTTGAATTATTCCGAGAAGAAACAACAACGAATGCTTCGATTTTTGCTACTCCTGAAAATGTCATTTTTGCGGTTTTTATGTTAAACTGTGGAAGTTTCTTCTTTTATTTTTACAAGTTTTATTCTTGTAAGCATGATTTTATTCTGTTCTCTCTATCATTTCTACTTCTTCTAGACGAGACGGCGTTTTTCTCACCCACCAACCAAAATTATTTATGAAAATACAGCGTGATCTAATTCATGGTACAAACTTTAAGGGTAGGTCCAAGACATTGTAACAATAATTTATTTCCTGGATGGGTATTAAGTCGATCGCGTTCTACCGAAGGATTACCAGTACATGTTGGAGTGACCGCCTGAGGATTAGCAGTTAGTAAATGTATACCGAAACATTTAAGATTGGCTGACAGTATCTAGGTATTCCTCTGATTATAACTAGGAGTAGTGGCGTAAAGTACACCCCTGCTACTCCTGCATCATGGGGGGAAGCCTCAATGTTACGTTATGGTCTTGCAATCCTTTGTAAGATCCGGTGGGGCCCGAAATCCGACTTTGCAGAGGGCCCTAATATTCTTCATTACGCCACTGACTTCGAGCACTAACTTTAGATGAACATGTTTTATTTTTTAATGCATTTTGAATTGTTTCGTAACAAATGTATCATTTGATATTATTATATTTGTGGCTATTATTATTATGTTTGTATCTTCCGTTTTGCTTTAAACGCTATCTTAAAAGTGTATTTTATTGTAGATACGTATATATTCATATTTATTATTAAGTTATATTAAATGTAGATCTTTATCCTAGCTCACCACACCTACGCCACTGGGTGGACTACAACACCATGAAAAAATTAGAAGTAGACCATACAATATAAAAGACTGCCCACCCCTGATTTATGTATAGGAACTTATGGGCGCAGTGACGCGGTGAAGTATAAATACAAAAAAAAAACCCCGAAGGGAAAGACCAAGTGTTTATTGAAAGCGTCGTTGACAAGTGTAATGTTTGCAATAACTGTTCAGCACATGAACTATGAAGTTCAGTTGCAACGCACATTGCTGTACCATCCACTGTTGGTCGGAGTAGATAGTCTGCCGGATTCAAAGCTTTTACTCGCTGAAAATGGAAGAGGTGTAAGCGATTTTCGTTTGACACTCCACAAACGGTCTGATGATTCACACTTACGTGAACAACATATCGTATATATGTCTCTGGTCTATCAACCACAACGTTCAAGATGATTTCTTCCAGGCTTGAACTGCGTATAGCTTTTTTTCGATCAGCTCTATGTCTGATGACGGTAAACGAACGTGTTTCATAAAGTTGACGATGTAACCACAGAAAAATTCTGTGATCCCGCATTCGTTGATCAGGGAACTGCCTGTGATACATTGGTAGCGCAGCTCTGCCGGTACAATTTGCATTTATGTAATGCATATCTGCATTTTCGGCAGACGTAAAGTCTCCCATCGTAGAGTCAGCACAAATGCAAATGGCGCTTTCCCCTACTGAGATGCATCATGTTGAACGGCAGCTAGACATTTTCCGCCTCCTACAGGCAAAGCAACCAACCGATATAACTCCATTTCTCTTTTTATTCATTTTCCATGTTTGCGCCTCACTTCGTCATCTGCACCCTATACAACAAATGCTTGTTACAATGCCCTGTATCTACCTTGAAAGTTAGCACCTTTAATTTGGGATCACTCTGTATACAAAAAAGATGAAATAATCTCAATCTGCATTTTACTTGTATAGTACTGAATGATATTCTTAGGAGTAATCGAGAGATAGATCGATTTTGAAACACACCCGGTATGTTATTTTCCTTGCAGCAATTCTCTCTCTGTGGGAAAGTTGAGTTTTACAGGCAAAGTTCACTTCCTGGAGCGAACTTGGAAAAATAAGATGATGGTAACTATAGAAGATGCAACATGGATTATCAGATTTGGTGGAAAATCCGATATCGCTAAATTTGTTGTAATTGCTCACCTTGGGAACCTAGCATGTTAATCATCTTCCACTCCATCCCTTCCCCCTGAAAACCGCTTGTGCCATTCGAACACACATGCACGAGACAAAATTTTATCTCCATAAGCCTCAGTTAACATTTGAAATGTTTCTGAGACTTAAGTTTCACAAGAAACTTAATATTAATTCGCTCTATTCAGTTACATTAGACATTTTTCCGGCGGAATACAGTTGTATGTGTTTGCTTAACGTTATAGTACTCTCAAGTGCCATGATAAGCTAAGTCGAAACTGTCCACATTGGTAGAGGAGTTGTGTGGGATAACGACATCAAAACAGTTGTTGCCCACGCCCCTCTTTTTTCAAGCTGCGCACTTAATCTCGTTATTTTTGTGTCCAGCTCGTAAAAATTACAGTTAGAGAACATTATAAATAAGAGGCGTTATATGCTTTTATCTATAACATCTATCTCTTGCGTCCTTATTTTTAGCATAGAGATCGTACGAGGGCATTATAGATAAAAATTACTGTTTTTGAACTATTAGACGTACAGACTTGAAATCAAACAAGCTTGTATATTTTGTTGAGTAGAGATCCACTAAGAAAGGATTTTATGGAAATCCACTCTCAAGGTAGGTTGCTGGAGGTTATGCGGCATATAGATAAAATAATCCCGCTTTTGAACTAGTGAACCTACAGACCTAAAATATAACAAGTATGCTTCTTTTGTTGAGCAGAAATCAGCTAAAAATGGGTTTTGTGAAAATAAACCCGGTGGGTGAAAAAAAGTTGCGAGAGCATAAAGTATATTTATTTTCCGCTTAACAAATTTAATATCTGGCCTTTTAAATGAAAAGGCAAGGGCGATATACGAATGTATTACAATACAATTGAAAGCATAATTATACGAAAAAGATATCTATTACTTAAAAATAGCATATTATATACAACTTTATGTATAATATACCCAACAATATATAATTATTTATACCAACAAAGTGGGCTGGTACAGGCTAGTACTAAATATTTACTCAAAGTAAATATAAATTATACAGATTGAATATATAAACATAATTATTCATCATCATTTTAAATAATAACAACTTATATGTTAATTCACACGAAAATGTCTATCAAAATACTTAAAACCTAATACCTTCGTTATTACTATCTCTTTAATGGTACCATATGAAGTGATTACAGACCCACCTGTTAAATTTTCAATATCTTCCCATCGGAAATTGAAACATACGCTTCCCATTGAAAACCGTGTTTTCAATTTAAACTGCCCTGCATATATTCAAATATCTATTTATCTATATATGCATGACATACACAGGATAATGAATAATCAGGAGGATGAAATCAACATTTATTGTGAACTCCTAGGTAGGATATGTACTAGTAATATTGCCGTAAAATGGACATCCTATATTACACAAATATATAGTTATATTAATAGTTATGATTATTTCAACAGGTTTCGTTACGGGAATGAAGTGATGGATTCATTCCGAAGAGATAATGAATCTAAAGATGTAAGAGCCTTCAAGCCATAGTTAAAATGAATGACATTATTATTGGAGTAGGTATTGAAAACATTATCTGCAGGTAATTGTTTACTGAACTAACTTACAGCTAAGCCGTCCAGATGGGATAGAGGTTAGTGACGTCGAAGGACTCAGGTTTGAATCCCGGAAAAATGGGTGTTTGTACAGTAGAACGTCGTTTATCCGAACGTTTATTATCTGGAGCGTCAAATATCCGGACCAGTTTATTTTTTGTCAACTACATGTAGGTACTTTAACTTTGTAGCCTTCAATGACGACCACGGGGAGGAGATGACCGACTTTGTCCAATCGATCCCAGGATTTCAAGAACGCTATGAAGAAGATGTAGAAACCTGGATGGCCCGCGATGCAGAAGGTTGTGGATTTCAAATGCTAAATAATGACGAGATTATGACTTTCGTGCAAGAAGAATCCGACCCGGTCGACGATGAAACGGATGAAGACGAGGACAACAACAACAATGAAAGTAGCAAGGATCCATCAAATGATGAAGCGTTTTCTGCGTTAGAGACAGCTATGGAGTGGTACAAACAACAATCATAGTGCTGTCCTACTCAACTAATGGTGCTCAAGAGAGTCAGAGACCTTGCAGCGAAAAACGAAGGTGTACAATGGTACAGCGAAATATAAGTGATTATTTTCCACAATAAAGGTAAAATTGCGACATTTTGTACCTATTTTGCTTTTTCTTCAAGCCCGTTTCCTGCACGTAATGATTTTCAATATTCGTATGGTGTCCGGTTTCATATACTGTATGGATCGCATTCAGTTTTCGGTTCCCCGAACAACCGCGTATCCGAACGGTGTTCGGTCCGAATTGATTCGGATAAACGATGTTCTACTGTAAATAACGTTTGTGTGCATAACGCTTCTAGTGTGCATGGGGTGGGCAGACTTTTCTAGAGTGCGGGCTATTTCTTATCTTTTCAAGGTGTTGCGGTCCCCTTGCGGTTATATTTATTGATTTTTATGGTATAACTGATACCTTTGTTTGAGATGTAATGTTAACTAATAAATGCAATAATTTTTTAAAAAAGTCGAACCATCCGGTATATTACTTCTACAACGTGGCCTTAGAGCTAAAACAATTGCCCACCCGTGGAATATAGAATGATAATTTCTTTGTATAATATTTACTGAATTCCTTTTAAAGAAATTGCTTATGAACTTAATCTATAACAGAAATATTTACTCCAGTTCTTTTTGGAGAACCCATTCGAATTTTTTACCTACCTCTTTGTAGTATACATTACAATTAGAGAACTACTGGAAAAACATAACAATTTACAAAATCCAAAAAAAATAATGGTTTAAAATTAAGAAATAACAAACCATCGATGCAGAGTACTAAGACAGAATGAAACATTCTAGTAAAGAGAATCTTAATTATCATTAAAATTGTGTTTCAAAAGAGAAAAATAAGGAAATTGAAACGAAGAGGCGTTGAAATTATCTCAAATAAGGAAATTCCATTTCCTGTTAAGACTTGTTTACATTCGCTAAAACAGAACAAATAATAATGAAAGATAAAAACAGCAACACGTATAACTAAGCCTCTAAATAATGTGCACGTCTCCAAAAGATCAGTTCAAACTGCAAGCCTTGTCTTGTGCACTTCTTAGCTTTCTCTCCCTTTTAAATCCGTAACGGAGAAGCAACTCTGTTATTCGGTACTCCCTTTCTCCGGTGCGAAGGGAACTTTAATGGGTTGAGCTTAAGAAATATGTTTTCGCATAGTAATCTCTCTCTCTCTTTTCTTGCTCTTCCCTTTTGAAGTTTCGGAAAGTTCCAAGTGAAATGGTGCATGCAAGACCGCTCCGTGGAGGAGTTCGCTCGAGAAATGTGTTCGTAAATTCGGAAAAATTCCTGTGTTCATTTGCTTTGTTCGGCTCCATTAAAGTAATTCGTTAGTGGAGCATGACGATTTTAAATTAAATGCGAATAATTAACCTGAATTAACTGGGAAAATGAAAGACTCGCTTTGTTGTCGGTTTCAAGTTTTGATTGCTCGGTTGGGTCCGGATTTGTACAGAGTTCAATCTAATTGCGCTGGGAGGGTGTGTGTCGAAAGAAAACATCTTGAGATCGCAGAGTTTGTTGACATAGAGTGCAATTTCCATTATTTGAAGAAAGAAGACTCGTTTGATACGTTATCTAATTATGTAAACTTGCTTAAGAATTATTGATTGAAGATCTCGTCACTCTCTATCTTACGCATTCACTCTCTCTCTTTTTGCTCTTTCTTTCATCTCTCGGTCACTTTTTCAATCCCTACTATTAGTTCACTCTCTCCCTATATATCTTGTTCAAATTTTCAATCGTTAATAAAATACTTTGTATTCCTCCATTCAATTTCAAATACATTTTTTAAAACTCGTAGTGGATGACACTTGATGTTAATACATTTTTTCAAATATTAATTCATCAATTTCATATAATTAAGGAGACATGCCACGATTTAAACAAAATTTTTTAATTTAATGATTTCAAAAATTTTTGGTTGCCTCCTATGTGTACGTATGATGTAAAACAGATTTTGTGCTCAAGATTTCATAAAAGCTAACCATTTAATTTTTCAAGCGAAAAACTTGAAAATTATGAAGTAATTTTAAAATGCTACTCCTCCTACAAAAATTGGCGTACAAACGTTGAAATTTGATTTACAAGTACGTCAAACTATGTGTAACAAAAGTTGGTATGGGTTTTGTGATAACATGATTGGTATTTGTACAATACTTCTTTTTATGTATGCTTATTGAAAATTCCTTAAAAAATGTGTAAATTCTAAATTTAATTACTTTTTTAAAAAATAAGTATTGTTTTGATTGAAAAAAGAATACCAACAAGTATTCCATGTACTATTAGCAACAAGTGAAAAAAATTTCCAAGTATTAGGCACAATAGAAAAAATGCTTTAGCATTTTAAATGAAGACAAACTAGTTATTTTATCTTTCTGAGATAAATCAGTTTAAAGTTTTGATTTGGCATTGGAATGTGAATAAAAACGCTCAAAAGTTATCATAGCTCTGCGTCTTTTAAACTTAAGAGCTTTTAAAGCTTGTGAGTTTGTAGGAAAGTATATAAAAAATAATTTAGCCTAAAAAATAGATTCGATTTTTTGACTGATTTGTGGCAATTGAATCGTTCTGTGTTCCCTTAATAAACTGTAAACAACAACAACAAAAAGTCCAACAGCATATACACAAAGGAAAATCTCTCGTTGTGTCCCTGAAGCGTAATGGATAGCGCGTTGGACTTTTAATCCAAAGTGGGTTCGAATACCACCTTAGATGGCCTAATTTCTGAGAATGTGATTTCTTTTTTACTACACTATTTTATTACAATAATTAAATTTAATTAATGAATAAATAGTAACAAACTAAAAAAAAGTCCAACACATATATAGAAAGGGAAATGGAAAATTGCAAGGAAAATCGCTTTCTATTTTATCACTTAATAGTGTGATTATGTCATATGTATATGCATGTTTATATTAATAGTAACTATTTAATAAAAAGTAAGAAAAAATTTTTTTTTCTTTGCTGACCTAAGTAGGAATTGACTTAAATTTTTTTTTATACATTACTTGTTCTTTTCAAGTTATTATGATTTGTACAAATTCCGATCAATTCCCAGTTACGAAGTAACGAATACTCAAGGGATTGGAAATGAATATTTCTCAATTTTGTACGAAAATATACAGGGTGTCCCAAAAATTTCGACCAAACTCTGAACAACCAGATTCCTCGTTGGGTGTACATAAACAAATGCTCTAAGTACTCTACCTGTTTGATCTCTAGTTTACAAGAAAAATACGGTTCATGATGATGCGGCGGGACTCTGTAATTTTTTTGGGCCTCAGTTTCTGGATGGCTAGGTTTTATTTTGGCCCCCACGTCACCAGATTCACACCTGTTTTTTTTTTCTTCGGGGCTTCTGTAGCAGTGTCTGGGTATTGCACACACAGATGGACGGACTCGTCTGCATGCTGCTTGTACTTCGGTGGGACACCCGCGGGCGAAACCGTACACTCATCCACCCCACTTTGGGCTGGTTCCCCCGATATGCTCGGGGGAACCCCCGGGGTTATTTTTAAAAATATTAAAATACTCTGTGATGTGTCCAATACGGTCCTTACCGGTTGGACACATAATTTTTTTTTCTTCATAATTGTTCGCGTTCTTTGGACATTTTTTATGTACTCCCAACGAGGTTTCTGGCTGTTCCGAGTTTGGGTGCTGTTTTTGGGACACCCTGTATATGTAATATTCCTTAAATTTTTTCTTGAGGGATGTTATTTCATAATGGCCTTTATTCTTTCAAGTCTTCACGTGTTTATTCATTTTTAGTTTACCCACCTAGTGAGAAGTAACCCCAACTTTATCTCCTAAAACTGCCACGGAATCAGAGTTTAAGATAATAAACGAGAAAACTTGGAGAACGAAGATGAATGAGAGATCACTTTGGAGGAAACTTCAAAGGAAGGCACTGGCCCGCGAGGGACTGTCTTGCCGGATATGGTGATGATACATTTGAAGGAAGGAGGATTCGATCTGTGTACCTTCCGTTCCGAACGCAAGTTCTTTATCGACCACACCAAAACGATTGTCATCGCGTGATGTTTGGTACTAGTATATATAGATATCACACCGCCACATACCCCCATGCCAGTGATTCGGCGAATAGGCGAACGAACGACACCATAATCGTGGCGAGCATGTAAGCAGTTGCGTCACTTTGTGGATTGGGTCATTCATGCGTGACGGCTTTGTGTGACAGCTTAATTGCGTCATTTGTGTCTGACGGCTTATTTGCTTTTGTGGTGGATAGATGGCGCCACGACTGCGGCGCGTGAAGGGTGCGGTTCTTTTGCATGGCCAGGGTCACCAATGAAGGAAGGAAGGATTCGATTTGAGTACCTTCCGTTCCCTACGCAAGTACTTTATCGACCATGTCAGAACGATCGTTATCGCGTGATGTTTGGTACTAGTTTATATAGATATCACACCGCGACACATTACATAAATTTTAAGCCATTGTTATTTTTAAGCATATTTTTAAAATTTAGCTACTGAAAGATTGATTAAAGCTGCTTTTCTAAATGATGAATCAAGATGCTTTCTTCATGAGTGAGTGAAAGTTGTGTATTATGTCGTACTATAAAACAACACGACAGCTTTTCGCAACGAGCCTCGAATTTTTGAACCATGGTCAAGTGACAAGGACAACGCCTGAGCTGGTACACCCCTCTCCTAACTACCGCACCACACCAATGGGATGAAACTGAGCCACGACAGATGTAACGTACATCGGCCCTCTACACCGTGGATCTTCAGTGGCACCAGAACTCGAACCTGCGACACAGTGACGTAACGGAGAGTATTAGACCCCCTGCCCTTCAAAGTCAGGTTTAGTGCCCCAAGCTGGATCTTACAGATAGTACATATTTGATGTCAGTCAGTTTTGCGACCCCTAAAATCCGCCCGCCCCGCTATGTGAGGGATTTACGACACGTCACTGCCGCGACATTTTGGCCATGAGTTTGTGGCCATAACCACTAAGCTACCACGGCCCTAATTTTTTCTTCGTAAAACACAAAAGGAGTAATTGTTGTGTCATTGTTACTTATGCCGCCTAATCGACAGTAACATCAAGGCCCACGAAATTCATCGTGGCAAGGGGCTAGTGGTACCCTTGTCGTTATCCGTAGCTTTGAGCACTATTCAGGTGACAGTACGATTTGGCTCGGTTGGATCCCAATTTAGATGGATCCTAAGATGCCTCCCTTCCCCTTCCTCCAACCTCACTAGAGGATTCGACGGCATTTTAGAGTATCCCCCATGCAGCAAAGGCTCTATACATTTACAAACATCCATGCCTTCTCCGGGATTCGAACCCAGGGCCTACGACACTGCTATCAGCGTCGCTAACCACTGTTCCGGATGGGCGGCAAATGGGTAATTACATAATAAAATCACAAGCTAATATAACATTACCGATAAAAACATTTTGATAAAAAACGATTTTTATTTATATGAAAGGGAAAAATTTTTGTTTTAAAAATTTTCTTTGGGGGCCCCCCTTTTAATTTTTTTTAAAATTTTCCCATTAAAAAAAAAGGGAACAAAAAAGAAAAACCCCAAATTTTAATTCTGCCCAACAAACCAAACCAAAAGAACAAAAACTTTCCTGAAAACCTCCCCCTTTTTAAATTCCAAAACCCTAAAAAACCCCTTTCGAAGCCGAAAAAACCAAAAGGCCCCTCCCCAAATACACCAAGATTCCACCCCCCCCCATTTTTTTTATTGGACGGGGAGGGGGGTAAAAGGAAAAAAGATGGAGGTGAATTAGACGAAAAGAAGCAGGACTTACTTTCTGCGGGTACTATAATAAAGCGGCACGCACTCTGTAAAAACGTGAGATAGACCCCCTTTTCATGTGCAAATGATATCACGGCCTAGCACCTTAGAGGTGAAAACTTCTCTCTTCCTTTTTAGAAGGGGGAAAAAGTTCTTTTTGCTTGCGCCAAAAGGGGGCATTTGGGGAAAGGGGGGGGTGGAAATTATTTGGGCTCACATTCCGGGGGCTTGTTTGAGTGAGTCGTGTAAGCTCTTTTCACGGCGTTGGCAAAGAGTAGCTGGATATGTCCTTTTGATGTATATCTAGACAGAGGAATTTTAAATATGGATGGAAATTTTGGGAGAAATTCTTTGGGGGTCCTTTGCTGTTTATGAATGCAGAAATTAATGACAGGAAGGATAGCAAGGTATTGTTATGTGCGGATATAATATCAAAATAAAGTTTGCAGTTTAATTATAATTGCTTAAAATTGTACATAATAAATATACAGTGAAAGGAGGGACAAACAAGGGATATTGCACAAAAACCCAACAACATATATTTAACAAAATCAAGTTTATTAGACTGCATTTTATTTATATATATATGTATATATGCATGTATTTAATGAAACAAAAACATTTACAAGAACGGAGTGAATTTAATGCCAAAATTCAGCAATACCAAACTGTTTACTGATTTTCGTTTTTGTCTTCTGCTTTTCGATTCCTACTATTAGCTCACACTCTCTATTTATTTATTTATCTTGGTGGAATTTTCAATCGTTAATAAAATACATTTTAAAGCGCTCAACTGAGCTGAAATTTTATATACATGATTATTTTGGATGGCAATACAATAATTTAATTATAATTAATAAAAATTAATTTATTAAAACTAATTATTTAAAGAATTGCGAATACACACACAGCCACGTTGACGACTTAGCGACCTTTTTAGCGACTTGTGTCAAAACTTGAAAAGGTTTTTTTTCTCACGTTTTAAAGCATTCAGTCCAACTGAAATTTTATATAGACGATTGTTTTGGACGACAATAGATACTTAAATGATAATTAATAAAAATGAATTACCACTTAATGTTGTGATTCTGTCATATGTTTATACATATTTATATTAATTGTAACTATTTAATAAAAAGTAGCTAAAATAAAATTTTTCTTTGTTGATTTAAGTAGGAATTGACTTAAATTTTTTTTTTATATTACTTGCTGATCAACAGCATTAACTCCTTCAGGACCATGATCACATATATGTAATCACTTCAGTTAACACGGTGTCAGGAGTGAAATTGCGTTTTTCTGATTCTGAGTCCGGTTCTGATAAAATTTAAAGGGTAATTCTGTCATGAATTATTCGAATATTAATTAAATGTGAACAAAACTGCTTTTAGAAAGCATCTCCTCCTAATTCAGAGAGCAAACCATTTATTTGAAAACGAAATTCACAGCCTTTCATCCCTTCAGCAGGTCAATAAATGAATATCAAGCTCATTGGGAACTAAACACTGGGGTTTTTGGATCAGACTGACCACCTTGATCGGAACATCTGCTCATGCACCTCAATGCCCAAGAACACGAAAACTGAAATGGGCGCAGTAAGCCTTGGCCATCATGGGCTGTTGCGCCACTGAATTTAGTTAAGATAAATTATTAGTATTAATATTTGGAAGAATCTAATAGAGACCTAAGATATTTAAAATTCACAAATACTCTGTTCTGTATGATAATAACAAATTCTTATTTTGAACCATGCAAAAAAAAAAATTTCACTGTCCTCTTCTTTTCAAAAACGTTAGGAACTTATCTAATCGATACTTATATTCAAATATTTTCACAGGAAAATGTGGGACTTAGAGGAGTAAGGTGACAGTTAAGGTGACAGTTCACAAGTGTATTTTCCGTTACTTGACTTAGATTCAAAATAACAAAGTTTACCTGCCAATAATCTTTACGTAGCTCTCGTCAGGGATTTCGCGTCAGACTGACAACCTGACCGAAACATCTGCTCATGCACCTCAGTGCCTAAGGTCACGTATACTGAGATGGGTACGTAGGTCTTCCCCTCAGGGGCCCACTAGTTTTTTAAACTGACAAACATGGCAATTCAGAATAAACCTCTTTCAAGATTTCCCACATCCACGGGATTGTTTTTTCAACTTTGCACTAAAGGAACCGGGGCTAGGGCCCAAAAACCCGCGTAATTTGAAACCCCCGATAAAGTGACGGGGCGACCCAAAAAGACACCCCTTTTTTAATTTCCGCATACCCAACGGGGGGGGCAAACAAAACAGAAAAAAAATGCTTAAACCCCTTCACAAAGGGGTTTTAAAAAGGTTAAAAAAAGAGAATTCAAATAAAACGTTAATCGGACCCCCCATTACGACCAATTTTCGTTTTTCTAATAGCGAACCCTGGAAAAAAGAACATTTCACGTTTTCTTTAAAAATAACCCCCCCAAAAGCGGTTTTCATTTAACGAATTTTCCTCTTGATTCGTTTTTTTTTCTTCCTTTTTTTTAAAGTATTTTGTAATTTATTCTCTTTTTAACACCTCTATGGGTCTTCTTGAACTGTTTTATTAGATGTCTAACCCCCCAGGCAGCAAATTCGGGCATTTCAAAAGGGGAAAAACCCCCTTTTCCAGTTCATTAAATCTCCCATACCCCCTTTCACCCTCAATGGAGCTTTTCCTCTTTGTCCCCGTTCCCAACTAGTTTCAGTTCATTTTGTAATGTTGATCAGTCGTACTGGAAACTTCATTTCTTGAAAGCTAAAAATTTCAAAACGTTAAGTGCTTGAGCATCAAAGAAAAAAATTTAACTCTTCAGGAAGTGAATAAAGGCGTCAAGAAACTTTCCTTGCAGTTTTTCTTTTTTGATAGATAAGATATATAAAATAAATATATATTAATTTATAAAGGTGTGAATAATTACTTTTTTTAATACATACTGCTTATGAATTTAAAATTTGTTTTATGTGGTTTATCAGGAAAATTGAAAGATGAGCTCTATATAACGAATTTTCCATATAACGAACTTTTTTTCGGGATTTAGCGACTTCGTTACATAGAGGTCCGACTTTTCTTAATCGTTTTATAAATAGTGATAATGTTTACGAAATAAAATATCATTTGGCGGGAATAAATATTCGACCCATAAACTAAACCCAACTCAAAATTCAGTCGTCAGACAAAAAAAAAAAAATTCGACCCACCAAATCCATTCCTTTATCCTAAAAAGTGGGGGGGGGAACCCCTTTTTATAAAAAAAACACATATAACTCCCAAGATTTCCGGATCGTTTTTATAGCGTCGATGCAAAACTCGCCAAGTAAAGGGGTAAGGACAGAAGAAGAAAAGGGGAAAAATAAACAAAAAAAAAGGGAGAAAAAAAGGGATTCTGAAAGCGGAGAAAATTGCGACTTGCTGTCTCCAGCAGCGAGTGTTTTGCATAAACTACCATCTGGCAACATTACCATATAAATATCAGCATCGTAATTCAAGGCCTGAATAAAAGGACAGGGAAAAAAAAAAAAAAAAGGGAAAAACGGGCCGAGAGGAAAAAGAAGAGGGGGGAAATGCAAAGGGGGAAGGGAAAGGGGAAATAGGCCCCGGAATAGAATGGGGCCCAAAAACAAAATAATGGGGGAAAACCCCCACCAACCCTCCCCCCTTTCTAAAATGAAAGGGAAAAAGGAGGCTTTATCTATTGCGGAGACTGAACTTTTAAAGTAATTATTTATAACTTCGCAAGACAGGCTTATAACTCGTCCTGAGTATTTTAGGGTGGAAGGGAAAGT
The DNA here is from genome assembly GCA_019973955.1 of Trichonephila inaurata madagascariensis. NCBI lineage: Eukaryota > Metazoa > Arthropoda > Arachnida > Araneae > Nephilidae > Trichonephila > Trichonephila inaurata. The sequence goes on along the minus strand of BMAV01025645.1, from coordinate 2,316 downwards.
CAATTTCTTTTGCGAGGGTGGACAAGTAGTATCAGATTCGGGAATGAATATTAGATCGGAGTTCGAAACGACTTTTGAGCGCTGCAATATGATTTTCTTCGGAAGAAAAGGGTGAGATGAAAAGGGTTTGACAGCGCTGATGGGCATTTTGCATAGAAAGCACATTTGCTAAGAATCCCAACAATGTAATAACATTCGCTGATATTTGCCAAGCGTTTAGGAGAAAAAGAAAGTATATGAGATGATTTGATTTATGCTTATTCCTAGGAGTGAATGGAAATTGAAATAGAATAAAATATACTATAAGAAATGAGAATGCAAAATCAAATAGCTGTTGTAAGCATATTAAAAATACACTTTTTTATTTTCTGTATCAATGTCATACTTATAAAGTTTGAGTAAATGTGACTGTCATTTCTCAACTAGGACCCATAGAATCTTTGAGAAGTTCACGAGAGCAAAAAATTCTGTTCCGTGGACTATAATGTGAACTAAAGACAGGGACGTCTTAAGATTTTTTGAGGCCCTGAGCCAAGAGAAATGTACACGTATAGAGAGAGACATTACTCGGTACGCATACAGAGAGATTTTCAACATCTTAAATGGGAAAATTTTTGGATATACACCTTACAGCCCTGACTTAACACCAAGGGATTTTCACTTATTCTCGAAAGTAATGGAATATTTGGGTGGAAAACAGTATGCAAATGATGATTTCAAATAAAAAGGGACCATATTGGTTCAAATCTTCGGCAGCTGAAGAGCTGAATAATATAAATATATCGTTTGAGATAAACAAGTAATATAAATTTTTTTTGCGTCAATTCCTACTTTGTTAGAAAAATGTTCTGGCGTCATCTGTTGCAGCTTGTTGTAACTACGACAGAAATAACGCAGAATAAAATTTTAAAAATTTAAATTGGTTTTTTAAATTTTAAAAACTTTTTAACTAAGTGTCATCCACTACAAGTTTAAAAAAAAGTATTTGAATTTGAATGGATGAATAGAGAGGGTTTTATTAACGATTGAACATTTGAACAAGATATACATTTATATATATAGGGAGAGAGAGAGAACTAATAGTAGGAATTAAAAAATATGTGGTTTGAGGTAATGGTCCCCAAACAATATATTTTTAAAAAAAAACACAATTAAACATAATAATGCTTATTAATTTGTACTTTATTTCTACTTTTTTTTTATAAGTATTCAATCCCCTAACAAAAATTTATTTTGACGGCAAATAATTCAGCTAATCAAAGCAACTATAAGTAAAACATGCATTTATTTGGCAGTGAATAATAAAACAACCTAATTTTTTAGCCTTTTCTTTAGAATTTAATGAATTAAGCAAAATAATAATAATATAGGATGCTCAAAAATAGTTTTGGAATTTCCAAAGAGGGGAAAAACACATCTCCATCCTTTCACCAAAACTCATCCTTTCAAACATATGATACATGGATACAATATTAAAAGGATGCTTAAAGTAAAATTGTTAAACAATAAAAACAAACAACAACAAAAAGAATCAAGGAGAAAAAAAATGGCCCTTTAGGTATAAATTCATGAACCTATAGCTAAATAGAAAGCTTAATACCTGGTAAATATTTGTTTAAAAAATACATCTCTAATTGTAAATAGATAAAAAAATATTCTATTTGAAAATGTATCCAAAAGCAAGAAAATAGTTCAACACAAAACATTGTGCTTAAAGATCGCTCTAAACAAGTTCTAACAAACAACTTCCAAAACATGAACGTGTAGTGGAAGACATATTGGAGAAAAAACACATTCAATAAGAACGAAACGACACTTTTTGAACAATTGCATGTGATCTTCTTTTTCAAATTGCTCCAAGCGAATGAAAAGAAGCAAAAACTTCAAAAATACATAAAAGAAATGAAACGATAAGGAAAGAAATATAGAGTGTTATCTTGATTGAAAACTATTTTTCGATGATGTATAAAGGAAAGCAATAGAAATGACACTGGTATTGAAAATTATTTATCAATAAAAGCTTTTGAAGGGAGAAAAAAAAAAAATAGGAATCTAGAAGCTACAAAAGCACAACTGTTTCTTATATATTTTAAAGATCAAAATATCTTTTTATTAGTAAAAGATCTGTAGTTTTGTTTACAATAATAATATGCAAATTATACAATCTTTCAAAAAAATTTCCAAACAATTACATCTTTATCAAATAAGTTTTTCAAAGTTGGTTTTTTCTTTGTTTTATTTGTTTGAACGTCATATGTCATAAATTTATTGATTTTTTAATTCATTTAAAAAAACATAAGAAAATTGACGACAAAC